>JUJX01000250.1:0-76437 GCA_000800745.1 Diaporthe longicolla | reverse complement strand
TTTCTATTTTATTCTTATATAAAACTTAACCTTATAATAATTATTATAAAACTAATATTTAATAAATAGTATTATATTTTAATTTTTTTAAAAAAAAGTTTTATATTCTACTTTTAATTTTAACTTTAAATTAGATTTTTTCTAACTATAAGATTTAATACTATAATATACTATAAAATATAAGGTATTTAACTATATTTTTATTATAATTATAACTTTATTAATATCTAAGTTATAGCTTTATAAAGTAAATACTATTTAGTAAATAAAAACTTAAATAAAAATATAATTATATTTTTAATAACTCTATTTTTTATATATTTAAATACTTAAAAAATAAAACTAAGGTAAAATTAGAATAATATATATAAATATATATATATATTAATATATAGCTTAAAGATTAAAAAAAGAGTATTTACGGGTGTACTATCTGTTTTTTTGGGTGCGAATATCCGGTCTCCTACAATAAATCTGCACGTTGGTGAATGATGAGCCTAAACTTGTTCTAGTGCAGCGGCATATATACACACAATCAGCGCTACACCACTATCGCACCGCCAACAGAAGCACAGTCCAACAGCATCATCGAATTTCCCATATCAGAGGGCCCAGACTGTGAACAAAGTCCCCTGCCAATTGAAGTCACCTCGGAAAATAAATGGCGGTGGGAGCCATACGATGCGAGGACGAGATACCACATCTTCAAACATCGTCACGACATCCAGACAGGTCCCCGCCCCCGTCGTAAGGACGTGATCACAGAGGATACCTGGCCAGGAATTACCGCCTACTACCGGCTTGCAGAAGAAGACCTCGAAAATAGATCCAGTGACGAGACAGCAAGAGAAGCAGCAAGGGACGAGATTGCAATGACCATTTCTCCTAACTCGAGATTATGGGAAACGTTGAGGGAGCGGATGAAAAGACTTCAACCTGACGAGAAGAGACAGGGAAGGCCCCCATACTTCTTTGATCCCTTAATTGACTGCGGATAGAGTGAGAGGATAGGGGTTTCCAGGAATAAAGTTCTGCAGTGATTGCTTCACTTTCTCGAGACCATTATTATGTATGAGGCCGATATAGACAACCAAAGACGAGTCGGGCTCATTTATTCAAAAGCCCATGTCAAGGCATACACCTTCGAGGCTACCCTAGGGTACACTTGCAGATAAGCGGCTGTCTACAAAATTTATACAGTATTTACATTCAAATTGAATCACAGATGTGTACTGTTATTCGGCTCATCACAGCTGTGGCCTATCCTGGCGCATGCATTACAAATTCATAGCACAGCCATGGTTCTATTCACCTGTCTCGCTCATTCTGGAGAACAGGAGCCTGGACAAACAGATCGTGGTCTTGCTGGTCAAGGTAATGGGTAGGGATATTGTCCGTATCACTACTATCTTTTAGCGGTTGACAAGGTATCCAGGGTACCTCGATACGGAGATCTGCTAGGTTATAGAGAACGGTGATTACTGGGACCTTGTTCTTGAGAGCCTGGATTTGTGTGATCTAATGGCCTGGTCTAGAAGGCGGCTCCAGGTCAGAGTAACACGCTGCTGGAACAACCTGAGACATAAGAGACATTTGGAGGCCCAATGTGTGATTAATGAAAGAAGAAACTTGGTGTGATAAGGGGGCTGCATAATTCGATGCGCGGCCCACTGGATCGTTCGCCTTGCAACGCTTCTTTCTTCGTGACCTACTCTAGCCACGGATCCGCATATAAAATGCACTTGTATTGTACATCCTCACAGCTTGGCCTGGCCGTCCTGGGGCACCTTGACCACGACCTTGCCCCAGGTTTCCCTGCTTCCTAGAGCCTCAAGGGCCGCAGGTATTCTCTCAAGACCAACAAACTCCTTGTCTGTGAACTCGGTGCCCCTGAACTTGCCATCCTCAATCAGCTGCAGGATCTCCTTCCACACCCGCACCTCCGTCTCAGACTCCATTTTCGCGTACATGCCCCAGTGGATACCCACGATAGAAATATTCTTCAGCAGGACCTTGTTCATGGCAACCTTCTCGATCGAGCCGGCCGCAAACCCGATGACAAGAATGCGCCCGTTCCACGCGATGCACTTGGTGCTCTTGTCCACCATGCCAACCGGGTCGTAGACGATGTCCACCCCGCGGCCCTTGGGCGTGAGCTTCTTCACGATCTCGGGCCACTTGTCGTCCCGGTAGTCCACGACGTGGTCCGCGCCGAACTGCTTCGCAACCTCGAGCTTCCGCTTCGTCCCCGCCGTCGCGATGACCGTCGCCCCGAACGCCTTGGCCACCTGCACGGCCGCGAGGCCCACGCCGCCCGCGGCAGCGTGCACCAGCACCCAGTCGCCCTTCTTGACGCCCGCCCGCACCACCAACGCCCCGTAGCTCGTTGGCGCCGTCACGAAGAGCCCCGCCGCCTCCGTCGACGACCATCCCTTCGGCTGCGGGCGCAGCGCCGCCTCGGGGGCGGTGGCCCGCGTGGCGTATGCGCCCTGCGAGGCGCCGAACACGCGCGAGCCAACCGGGTACGTCGGATTGGAGACCGCGGACGGCGTGGCGAGGATCGTGCCTGCGAACTCCATGCCTGCTATCCAGGGGAAGGGCGGCTGGTGTTGGTATTTGCCCTGGACTTGCAGGATGTCGAAGAAGTTGGTGGCCGCCGCCTCCACCCTGATCAGGTACTCATTGGGGCCTGGCTTGGGGTCTGGAAGCGTGGTGACTTTCAGATCGTCAAGTTTCTGGGGTGAAAGTCAGCGGCCTTGAATTGAACACAGTCACCGCTTCGTGTGAGACAGCTGGTTGTGGGCGCACCTTGACATATTGTGACACTTGTATTCCCCTCATTTTGGCAGTTGGTGGACAGTAAATGCCTATATCCTACAAATGAACAAATGTGCCCAGTTAATTCAAGAATGATATGCTGGACTATGGATATATGTTGAAGAAATTGTACAAGCTGGGGTTGAGATGAATAGAGATAGACGAAGTGACAAATGCCGGATGGGGGATTTGAGGCAATCCGGGGTGCCGGGGTACCAAGGTGTGGAGAGCCGAGGCTCTTTTGACGACTGGCAGGGATCACGCAGATCAGTTTCTTGGTGCCGTGCTCTTTGAAGATGACCCCCCATATGTTCCTATTCTGAAAGACTCCGAAGTGATGATATACTGCAACTGGTTCGTGTGTAGTAGCACTCCAAATCCTCGGTGCTGACTGGAGTGCATCGACTACATCAAAATGTTGCCCGTCAGCACCAGGTAGCGACCACACCAGTACAGAGGCAGTCAAGGGGATGGGGCCTCGGTATTTGAATTCCGACAGGCACTGGTAGAGTACATCGAGCTTGTGCATGGCAACACAAGTCTCACGGACGGCTCTTCTGATCCCCGTTTAGGTTGCGCCTCGCAGTTTCAGCTCAGCATTCGCCGAAACCTTTGTCAATGAAGTCATTATTCTGGTAATTTCACGTCCTCCTTTCTGATGCTACCTGAATGTATGTGCAGTTGTAGTGTTGATGCAGTCTTCACGCTCCGTCATCCTTCATCCTTCATACGAGGACAGGGCTTGCACCTCAAGCCCCACGGCCACGGCTGGGCACATGCCGTGGTCTTCCCTCGTGCCCGCAGGGAATATGACGCTCCTTTTAAATCCCCGAAGCAGCGACTCTCTTGTTGAGGCGGCAATTACTGTCTCGTTTGAACAGGGCGTGTGATGAGCGGCCTGACTCCAACCGCAACAGGCCGGGGCAGTAGAGCACCCGCTTCCTCGAACGGGACTCGCCATTGTCAATGTCCGTCTCCGTGATTGTGATCACAAGAATCGACAAGTCGACTCATATAGTTTCGTCCTTGAGCCTCGTCATGCTGAATTCCGGCAACCTCATGGTGGGGTACAGAAGCCCACCAGGAGACTGTCTCGCCCGCCTTGCCTTTTCAATTGCCTTCTCCTCCGCGACCGATTCCCTCTCAGCCTCGTCATCAAGCATAGTTCCCTGCAAACTCAAATATGTGTAGTCGCCTGTCGACCCGCTCGAGAAGTTCTTGATGCGGAAGTAGATCTTGCCCGTAACCTTTTGGCCATTGCGGTCCAGCCAGTACCCGGAGCTCCGCAGCTGGGGAGCCTGCTCAGCCTTATTGCCTTCCTCGCCTTCTGCGGGCTGCTCCTGGCCCTCGACAAAGGGATCCTCCTCGGCGGCGACCGGTTCGGGCTCCTCCTCCTCCTCCGGCTGGTCCACCCACGTCCACCCCTTCGGCAAGCTCCGCCTCGATATGCTCGCGTTGAACTTGTCAAAGCACACGACGCCGATATGGCCCTCGCTCTGCAGGTTGATCTCGCCCTCCATCCAGGCGCCCCGCGACGGGATGAACAGGTGCAGGTCGGCCGTCAGCCACGCGAAAGGGGGCGCGTAGCACTCGACTGACTCTAGTACCACCGGCGTGTCATCCGTCGGTGGATTTTTTGAGTCTGCACGCTGGGGTAGCTCCGAGAGATTCACATTCTTGTAGGCCAGCAGCACGCCCTTGAACTTGGGCGAGTACCGGTTCAGCATGGGGTCGAGGTATTCGCGCGCCGTCTTGGTGAGGGGCTCGTCGAACGCCGCCGGCCAGATGGGGATGCGCTGCGAGAAGGTCTGCGTGAAGAAGGGGTACTCCTTCGGGTCCGGGACAAAGGTCTCGAAGGCTTCGTCTTTTCGCTCTGCAGGCGCTGCAGTTTCCTCAGGCGCAGTTGTGGACTTTTGATGTTTGCTCTTCTTTTCTTTCTTATCTGAGCTCTTGTGTTTCTTGTGCTTCTTTTCGGGCGAGGCAGCTGGCTCAGTATCGACGTCTGCGGTCTCCTCTGTTCTCTGTTTCCTCTTCTTTTCCTTGTGCTTCTTCTTCTCTTTCTTAGGCGTCTCGGTCGCTTTTGGCTCCTCGTCAACGTCCATCTTTTCGCCCTGTTCATCGTGCCGATGCCTGCGCTTCGACTTCTTGTGGCGCTTCTCTTCGTGGTCTGAGTCCATTTCGGCAGACATAATATTGGAGCCCGGGTTCGAGTGGTGTCGCAATTGGAAACGAGCCCCAGTTAGTTCCGGCAGACTCGAGGTTCACGTAAAACGCATCTCCAAACTTTTTTCTTTTTGCCGGCGATTGAGCTCCCGGGGGTCCCAGCCAGGCCCCACATCAGTGCACACCGCCCAGCTGTAAGTGGCCTACTTCAGAATCCACCCCTGCACAGGTACATAGGTACATTACACATGTCTAAGTCGTATCCAGTCGAGACCGCTTCACCTCCTGGCGCTCGCAAATACTGAACTATGAGAAGCACAGCACATAATTCAACATATATAGGCCGTCATGATGTGATATTCAACAAGTCTTGAACAGCAGATTGCCAATAGCATGGTTGTATTTCCAATATATATAGTCTAGAAGTATGACAATTAGAACAGTTCAATGCTTGGGCCGGCCTTCTTGTATATGATGTGCGGTGTATCCGTGTTGAAAATGATGGCTTGTGCTGTTACTGCCTTCCGTATCATCTGAGGCGGCACAATCGCCAGTCGTAACAGCTGAGTGGCCTTGTCGTTGGCTCGGCAGAGCTGGAGTGTTACTCAGATACACATCCGTCTCTTGATTTCCGTCTCTGGACATCGGCACCTGTCAGATCATTCGCCAGAGGCAGGATAGCCTTGCAGCTTCACCACCCGCCAAACCTTGCTGCCAACGGATTGGTCGTAGTGATAGGGTCTTATAACATCCCTCTATGCTGTCTTCAACCGCCATCGGCTTTCGTGCGCTTTTCCTCGTCCTGCCTTCGTTTTCGCTTCGCCTCTTTCCTGGCTCGGCGTTCCTCTTTCGTTTCGGATTCTGCACGCTTCGTCGGACTCTTTTTGGACTCCTTTTTGGACTTATTCTTTGCCGCCTTCTTTGCCAGCTTCTTGGCTTCCTTCTCGGCCTTCCTCCTCTTCTTCTCCGCCCTCCTGGCTCTGCGCTCAGCCTTGGTCTCTGTCCTTACTGGGGCGATTTCTGCCTCAGGTGTCGCATCCGTCGATTCGCCCTCCGATTTCCAGCTCAGCGAGCCTTCTAGCATCCCACCGCTGACAAAACATGCGTAGAGGGCATTCGCGCCCTTGTATTTGCCCGCGCCGGCCGTCAGGAGGCTGTCCAGCTTGGTGTTTTTCTTGGTCTGCACGATGCTGGTCTTATTGGAGGTGTCGAGACTCTTCAGTTGCTCGTCGAACGCGTTTAACCACCACTGATCGCTTGTGACATGGTTCTTCCGACCGATACCTAGCGTATTATCTTTTCGCGACGCAAGAATGGGCTTCGACAGGCCGATTGAGTCGTCGGATTTGTGCAGAGAATGGCCAGAGCCCCGCCAGCCCTGGGATGTGAGAAGGGCGCGGGCGTCCATTTGGGCGGGTTGAAGGATTTTTTCAGTACAGCGAGGGTGGTACCGAGTTTATGTTATGGTGTTGGAACTGTAGATATTATTATCATGTCGACGGCCGGTGGGTTGGCTGCGTTCAGAATGCTGCTTGCGAAGAATTTCAGAGTCGCGCCAAGGGGACCCTTGGAGTTGGAAAAAGATTAGGTGGGGACGTCGGGGCCGGGCGCGGCGTTACGTAAGCCGACAGGACCAAGACGAGGATGCCGACCTGGACCTGACCGTTGATTGTCCATTAGAACAAGCATAATTGTAACTGGGTGCAAAAAACAATTCGAGTTTGTTTGACATGTTTCTTGGACGCCTATAGCACCCGTGATCAAAGCATCACGATTCATCAGGCCAGTATCAACAGTTGACCTTCAAACCCAAGCTACCCAAAGTTTATTAGAGAGTCGTCCCACCGCTACACGTTCAACATTGTCAGCCTTGCCATGGTTGTCAGATTGAATCATAGTGTGTTGATCACATAAGCTCAGCCTGAGCAAGTGCTTGCTGTGTTCATGCCGGCCCTAATAACAGTGATCGCCACTGACGATCACATCGATCCTGCCTGCCTGCCTGCCTGCCTGCCAGTCTGGAGAACGACTAATTATGGGAATGTTCGGAGGGAGCCACGTCCTTGTCCTGGGTGCCTGATCACTCCTCCGACTTGTAGTTGGACGGGCGGACGCGGGATCTGGCATGTTGTGCCGGGATTCGATTCCTTCAGCAAGGCGGGTGCCACAAACAGCGCCAAACCCCCTGATATGTCTGATCCTTCTCACAGAACATTAGCTTTTGCACCACCCTGAGAGCTGAACGATGATACATGGCCCTGCACCGGCGTTGTTCAGCTGCCTGTACTACTATGCAGCTATGCTGTGGTGATCTCATTTGCCGCCGTCGGTGCCCACTGGTCGGCCCAGATGCAGGACGGTGATCATCTTATTTTCCCCACGGATTGCTTACTCTTTAAGACCCAGTCTCGCCCTCGTGTCGAGTTGATACAGGAGGTGGCTCTGAAAATGTAGATGGGGGCGTTCATGCTACTACCGATAATGTTCACTGCGGATGGGATATCCAGACACATCCATGGATCGAGAAACCAGGCTTGCGGAGAGCGAGGAGGCCTTGTTTGAAATGACGGCCGCAGGTGTTGATATTGGACGTCAACACCGCAGGTACTCGGCCTTGCAGACACAAGATGATATGGACGAGCTCGCCGTCGACGTTGGTCGCTTGCAGGCTTTCGACAACCCGACATCGCCTCCCTCTTATCGCCTCCTGGACCCGGGTCAAGACGGCAAGACCAAGAAAGGACCAGGCGAGTCCACGCAGACCGTGAATCTAGATGACGATACGGAAAGTTACAAAAAGCACCACGATGGCGACGACGGAAGGCAATTACCGCCGAGGACACTTGCTCCTCTGACCAACTACCAGATTGCCCTGCTTTTCTTCGAGCTACTTGCCGTGGTGGCTGCGACCGTTGCAGGCATCAAAGGGCTCGTCATGTTGCCGCAGCTAAACATTTTCTCTGTGCCGCCCATGACCCAGGACTGCGGGGGTTACAGCGTGCCTGCTGTAGAACGGAGCTTCTACATCAATCTGCAGGTCGCCCAAGGGTTGTCCTTCACCCGGGCGAAATTGCTTGACCTGGCATGGGACACATTGGTCGGGCAAGGCGGTCGCTTCCTGCACGCATGGGTTCTCTACCAGGTCGCGGCATCGCAGCTGGCTTGGATGATGGAGTACTCATTGGTGCCGTACTACTTCCAGCTCGACATCCTCTTCTCGACGGCTTCTCTCTCGGCTCTTTGGTCCACGCTACGATTCCTGGGCACGAAGCGTCCCGCTCGCGCCGTCTTCTCGGCAGTGTGGTTTCTCCTCGCCATCTTGTACGTCCTCGCCTTTTCGTCCATCTGGGGCGCTGCGACGGGGTACCTTAACCCCAGCCAGCCTGCATACAAGATGGACGATGACTCTTATGTCACTGTCAACTCGACAAATCTCAATCTGTGCATGACGGTCGACACCGAGAGGCTCAACGGGACTGTGCCTGCCATTGTGCGGGGACCACGGCTGAGCGAGTGTTTCGACTCCTTCAGCTTCCTCGATGGCTACGGTAGCTACACCGCCTACGGTAGCTCTCCCACGTGCAATTTCACGAACGGCACGGAGGAATGGAGGAATATCGTTGCTTGTAAGAGCCGTTCCAGGGTGGTCAAACCATGGTTAGGTCGTGAGCTAATATTATTACCGTAGATGTCCAGACCAAAATGACTATCCAGTCCTTCTACCTCGACGCAAACTACTCTGTCATTAATGGAACGACAGATCTCAACCTTTGGGGACACACCAATTACACCGAAGGTCCTGATATTTCAGGCGTAGATATGTACAACGGAGTCTACCCGGGACAGTATGGCTATATTGGCGGCAGACGGTCAAACGGTGGGAGATCCGCAGTGCCGGGACTGTACCGCCAGTTCACCGGCTTCCAGTTTGCGGGCGCGGGTCAGGAAATTACGAATCCGGACACGCCATGGTTCAATGCCACCTTCGAGCTAGACCCGTCCATCGAGGTGGAGACTCGGAACACCAAAGGTTGGGAAAGGCTGGCGGGTATCCCAGAGCCTCTACCCTACAACTCGACGCTCTGGTGGGATGGCTCGGCGATGCCGCTCGAGGCGCCGTTCTTGAACTTCCCCGCGCGTGAGGAAGACTGCTACTTGACCGGGTTCAACGGGTTGTGTCTCTGCTACCAGGACACACTGCTCACGGCCGACTTCCAAGACCCCCAAAACCTGATCTGCATCAGCGAGGAGGGTTACGTGTGGGGATTCTCGAGCGTGATCACGCTAATCGGCCTTGTTCTCGAGGTCTGCTGGATCGTAGGCTGCTTTGGGATGTGGCTCGACGTGCACATCAACAGCAACCTGTTTCGGATGAACCGAAGGGGCTCTGGGGTGGTGAGGAACATTCTCGACATTGGGGGCGCAATACGGACCGACCTGGGCCGTGACACGGGAGCATATAGGAATAGCGCCTTGGTGAAGGAGCTGGAGAAACTGCCACCGGTCGGGTATGAGGTTGTCGATGAAGGCCAGCAGGGTCGGATTTCTATAGTCTCGATGCCCGGGATGAGGAGACGCGGGCCTGACCTCAAGGCTGGGAATTTGTACGCATGAGAGAGCTCGGGTGCGGCGCTTAGCCCGTCAGACCGACGAACTAGACAATGCCTAAGGAATAGAAAGCGAGCACCACGCACGCGCATAGCATATCCATTCACTTTGACCTGAATCGTGCCTCCCCCAGACTAAGGAGAGAGGGCCCACTACCGTATAAGGAGATATGTTCAGTAGTGGCAGGTGTAAGATATGCATGGTCCCACTAGGGCGGGCAGCAGAAGGGCCTAATCTCCAGCAGGTCAGCATATCAGTCAGCCAGCGGACGGTGTGAGAGTCCGAAGGCAGGCAAGACACACTACAAACTGGTCTCGGCCGGGCGGGGTTTGGGCTGAGGCCGGCCGGTGCGATGACGACCAGCGGTCTAAAACCTCAAAGGAGGCTGAAGGGTCTGTCTGACGGGCCAAGCCACATATCCGAGGCTTGTCTTTGTGCATTTTCCCGAGTTGGCTGGCACTGCCGCATGTGATGGGCGCCTTATTGACTGTTTGTTTGCTTGTTTGCTACTTGGCGTACTCTGTACATATAATTGAGCAAGTGCCGGTGGAGGGTATCGTCATGTGCTGTGCTGTGATGGCTTGTGTGTCGTCAGTCAGTCACAAAACAGTCCGCCCCCCAACTCTAAACAAAACCACAACCCACCAACTCAGTCTGGCAGCCATCACGATCTGGTGGCTAAGAGCCTCGGGGTATCACAGCGCCCTAGTGTGCAGGCGTGCGTGTGCAGGTCCACGAGGCGGGAGAGGCGCTGTGGGCTGCATTGGGAGTGTGCATTGGGCTAGCAGGCTAGCTGGCTGGGTCACATTATTAGCCCCGTATGGCCGGGGTGGATTGGGATTGGGCCTGGCGATGCGGCTTGCAACCTCGGGAGGACGGCTGAGTGGGTTGTGTGGGCTGGCAGGCTGGATAGGGCCTGGGCAACCTCTCGCTACGGAGTGGTGAGTTGACCTGGCAAACCCGGGCCAGGACCAGGGGCTCAGGGACATTCGGGCATGACGCCCGTCCCGTCGCGGCCGATGCAAAGGCCCCCAAGGTGATCTGCATGGGCCGAATACGGCTAGGTTTTCTGCGCGCCAGAGTTTCTGAAACTGCCGACAAGGTTTCTCGTCCTCGACGGGCTAGAGAAGGCTGTGATCTCATCGCGCTGCACAACGCACAATGTCGTTTCTGAGGTCGAACTCTGTCCATTGGGCAATGGGCTGCTGGCTGAGGACCATGATGCTGTGTTTCCTTGTACGGGTGGATATATGGTTCTTCTATATACGCAGCAGTCTAAGTTATATCCCAACCCACGCCGAGGTATCATAAGGTCGCAGTCGAGCCCGCTCCATGTCTTGTTGTATGTCCTGAAATCCCAAGAAATTACTGGATTTGGGATCGAGGCCTTGTCAAGCAACGTGAGAAGTGCGGCTGGGCCGCAGCGCCGAGCCTTCTTTACTCATCTCGTCTGATGTTTAGAATCCTTTCCCGCCGTCGACGCCGTGCCACCGCTCGGCTCCTGTCCACCAATTGCGTCACACAGCAAGTCTTTTTTCTTGTCTTGTTCCAGTGCTGTCTTTCATCCCACTCTTGTCCAAACCCTCGTACATCTCGTACAGCCTTATGCGCTAAAAGACTACAGCACGAACCAGGAAGCCGCCGCAACTTCGCCCTGCAGCCTCTGATCCGAGGCACCCGCGCCGGCCACAATAGCACCAGCCCTCGAACCAGCCCAGACTGACTACGCCTCCTTGCTCTTACTGTTCCTCTTACTCTTGCTCTTACACTTGCTCTGCCTCCAACTGCATGCAGGTCAGACATCTGACACCCCCATCCTGCCCCCAGCCTGTCGCATCCCATCTCTACCGTACTTTTTCTCTTCTTTCTTTTTTTGTCTCTTGAACTTTCTAATTTTCTATCACGAGTAATAAGTATGCTGCCATAGGCCCTCGGCCACCTCGTTCCTCTCGAGCCTTTCCTCTCTCCAAGCATTCATCCCCACGCTCAAACTTGATCTCATACTGTCTGTCTCCACTCATCTTACATCATGGCACCGTCCTCGACGCACCTGGTCGCGTGCCTCGTATCGGCCACTTCCCTCTCACTCGCAGCCGCAAGTTCCATCCCAATAAGTGAGAGGGCACTCCTCGACGTCGCCAGGGCCCTTCCAAATGCTGTCAGTGGTGGATACGCCCCTGCCGTTGTCGACTGTCCATCATCGCGTCCCACAATCCGCAGTGCTGCAACCCTCAGCAAGGATGAGACAGACTGGCTCGCCAAGCGGCGTCCAGCCACTGTCCAGCCCATGGCTGACTTCATCGGCCGAGTTGGAATTGAAGGCTTCGATGGCTCAGAGTATATCAACAACCTCAGGGACAACACATCAGCCCTGCCAAATATTGGAATTGCCATGAGCGGTGGAGGCTACCGTGCATTGATGAACGGAGCGGGTTTCATCGCGGCCGCAGACGACAGGACGCCGGGCACCACCGACGCTGGAGGTATTGGTGGTCTGTTGCAGGCGACGACTTACGTGGCAGGGCTTTCTGGCGCCGGGTGGTTGGTCGGTTCTCTCTACAGCAACAATTTCTCAACCGTGGTCGATCTGATGGACGGCAGCTCCGGGTCTGCCGTCTGGGACTTCGAGAACAGCATATTCGAAGGTCCCAAGGAGGGCATTGCCGTCATCAGCACCGTCAGCTACTGGGGCGACGTGCGCGACGCTGTATCCAGCAAGGCTGACGCCGGCTTCCAGACCTCGGTCACCGACTACTGGGGTCGGGCTTTGTCCTACCAGCTCATCAACGCCACGGACGGCGGCCTGGCCTACACCTGGAGCTCATTCGCCCAGGACGAGCAGCTGACCAGCGGTTCCATTCCCATGCCCATGATTGTTGCCGACGGGAGGGACCCTGGGGTTGCCATTGTCAGCTTGAACGCGACCAACTACGAGATCAACCCCTGGGAGATGGGGACTTTTGACCCGACGGTCTTTGGCTTCGCACCTACCAAGTACCTGGCATCGAATTTCTCCGGTGGAGAGGTCCCAAGCGGTGGCAAGTGTGTGCAAGGTTTTGACAATGCCGGATACATGATGGGTACCAGTTCATCTCTGTTCAACACATTCTTGACCACGAATATCTCCGAGTACGCTGGTGTGCCGCAGTTCGTAGGCGACGCCTTCACAGCCTTGCTATCACCCGTTGGGTAAGTCCGACACGTTACAAAGTTTCTTGTGGTGACTCATCTCGCTAACGACCATCACAGTGACGATAACAACGACATCGCGCAATGGGTGCCTAACCCCTTCCAGGGCTGGAACAACGATACCAACCCCAATGCCGATCAGCTTGAGCTCGGCCTGGTCGACGGTGGTGAGGATCTGCAGAACATCCCCATCAGCCCCCTTCTCCAGCCCATCCGAGCAGTCGACGTCATCTTCGCCATCGACAGCAGCGCAGACACGCAGTACAACTGGCCCAACGCAACCGCCCTGCGCGCAACCTACGAGCGCAGCCTGAGCCCCATCGCCAACGGCACGCTCTTCCCACCCGTCCCAGACGCCAACACCTTCATTAACCTAGGCCTCAACAACCGCCCAACCTTCTTCGGCTGCGACGCCGCCAACTTCACCCTGTCCGAGGGCCAAGTCGTGCCACCACTGGTCGTCTACATCCCCAACGCCCCCTACACGGCCGCCTCCAACGTCTCGACCTTCGACCCGAGCTACTCCCGTCAGGAGAAGTTCGACATCATCACCAACGGGCTCAACGCCGCCTCCCAGAGCAACAGCACCATCGACGGCCAGTGGTCCGCCTGCGTCGCCTGCGCCGTCCTCAAGCGCAGCCTCGACCGCACGGGCACCGCCATCCCGTCGACCTGCGACAACTGCTTTGGCCGGTACTGCTGGAACGGCACGCTTGCCACCGGCGAGCCTGCGCCGTACGAGCCGGGCTTCGCGAGCGGTAATGCCACCGCTGGGTCCGAGAATGCTGGGCCCCGGGCTGGGCCTGCTACCTCTTGGGTCCTGGCGGCTGGTGTTGTTGCTGGTGCTTTGCTCTTGGTGTAGATGCAGTGATGCGTCAACTAGCGAGTATTTGAAGGTTCAGTCGTCTTCGGATCACGAACGGAATGATATAATGGTTGTGCAAAATGTGCGAGGGCTTTTCCTTAGTCAGTCATAATGCGTCACGCATGATAAACGGCATGTTACCTTGCATGGTTTCAGTATGATGAGAGACTGGTTTACATCTCTCTGACCGCTTGCAAGGCGTTGGGGGACAGATCTGGGAAACCTACGGAATAACTTCTGGGACATCATATATCACAAGGTGTCCGATAGGTGTACTAGTTAATGATTATGCATTTACCTATCGGCCTTTAAGTGCCAGTCTCTTGTGATCTCTGTACGTGGGCACACGCGGACCCTTCAAATGTGATAATTGTATTTTTGGTCTTTGGCAAATCAGCATGCTTTAATAATTGTACCAAGGGCAGGTCCGAGCACTTCATTGCTGCTGAGGCTTGCTGCTGGCCTAAATGTGATATCTGCTTCTTGTTTGCGTGATTTCCGGGAATAATGAGGAAGTATTCATCACTCAATTCTGTAATTTGCCCAGAAATTCGGCTACATCCGGCATGCCTCATACATATGTTGATTACGCATAGCCTTATCTGGATGACCGCAGATACAAGGCCATGTGTAATGTGTAAAAATATCAATATACCATTGGCTGGCCGTCCATGTAATTGCACTTTGCCGAGTCCTGTCAGCAGCCACCCCAAACTTCAACTGAACATCTTGACAAGACTTTAAGCGAGTGGCATTTTACATCATACTGGACAATATCATTTGAAAATTCATCAAATGCCGACTTGTTCACGCTGCACCCATCTTCCGCTGCCGTCTCCCAACCACATCCGCCTCTTGGAGTTCCCAGGCTATACCGACCCGAACAAGCCTCTCCAAGGGACTCTTCGTGTAATAGACCTGGGAAAATCAACTGTCCCATATGTGGCACTGTCGTACACATGGGGACAGCAAAATTTCAACTTTGACCGCGGAGTGGATGAATCAGCCAGGTGAGCACGAGGCTCTTTCGAGACTGCCATGTTCTTGAGGCTTTTTGTCACTGCCCAACTCATACAACCTCTCCGTCCTCGTTGCAGAAGTCTTTCCCTTCCAAGTGAGATTCCCAACCTCGGCACTATCTGAACGCGATATGTCTAGAACTCAATGCTCTTCCAACACGAGCTCCCATGCTGAAGCTCACGCCGTTCTACACCCGCTCCACACACCACCGTAAGTAAGTCTTCCGCAAAAGCTGAAAGCGCAAAACGCCAGGTTGCATCATCTATTTGGAATTATAATACTCTATGCCGACTATGGCTGTGCCACCAACATAATGTTGGGTATGACTGGCATTCTCCATAGCTGGATCACCAGCCTTTCTGGAAGATAGCACACACTATCTCTGCAACACCACCACACTTCAAAAGTTTGTACGATATCATACCAGAGCCCATGTGGCTTGCATGTCTCTGATTTGTTGAAGGTAGTTCTGTGAAGCTCCTTTCTGGAACCCCCCAGGCCCCCAGTCCCCTAGGAGGGTAGAAAGCTGTGTCATAGGAGGTTGGAGGAGCGTTAGATGCCCCCCGGCCGCGTAGCATGGACCCAAGCAGAGCTCGTAAAGGTAACCATAAGAAGGCGGTCGACAGTAGAAACTGACGTATTTATTCCGAGATTGCTATATCCCGCCCCATCCTTAATCCCAATTGACAACAATGGTATACATCAAAGGTACCATACTCCGTGCGACCCTAAGTCTTGGCATCCTGATACTCCTTGCTCCCACGCTTTGCCCTTTGGTGCTTATTTCCCATCCTGGTGGCTGGGCCCCTTCCCTCGTGTTCGTCAGACCCAACGACCGCAACAATATCCATAACAAAAAGAGATAAGAAAAAGAATAATCAGACCTTATCTAATAAAGTCAAACCGAGAAAACACAACCGAATGTACTGATTGAGCCAAGTTTTAAACATGACTGTGGACAAACCCACCAACGACGAAGACATCTACCTCAGCGCCGCTCAATCCTGACCTCCCTGACCCCGTCAGGCATCAGGCGCACCCAGTCCGCCCAAGATCCCATGTCCGGCTCCCTGTCGAGGCGGACGTTAAAGCTGACCTGCGAACCGGGTGTGGAAGATGAAGGGTTGCTGTCGACGCTGGGCAGCCTACTGCCACGTAACGGCCCGAGAAGGATCGAGGGCACGTTGTTGCATTCGGAGATCTGCACATGCTGCGGCGTGGGTAAGCTGCGGAGGAAGTCGTGGCTGGGATCTAGTTGCTGGACGACCTGGGGATACGCGGCGAGGAGACGCCCGTGCAGATCGGCGGCAGAGATCGGCGGCACGTGTCCGGCCTGGATCCGTAGCTCCTTGCTCAGAGCCTGAGTGAAAGCGTGGCGTCCCAGCTGGCCGCTTGGATGCTGCTCGAACGATCCCGCCGCGATGAACTCTATAATACCCTGGCGTCTTGCGGACCCGGGAACCCCATAATATTTCGAGTCCATGATGACAAGTGTGTCCGCAACTGCCTGCTCAAGCTGGAGCTGGATGGCGGCCCATCGAAGAATGCATGGCTGTTCTGTTTGCGTAGAACTGCAGATGTTTTGTTAGCTTCGCACAAGGCGTACTAAACTGTGAACCAAAAAAAAAAATTGAAATATTGCTCGCAGGGAGACACCATATGTGACAGTCGTGCTAAAAGGAAATTCTTCCGTCAAGGTCAAGGGCTTGCTTGTTGGTTTCGAAATCAATCCACGCATTCCTTGCACCAGTGTTGGCACTAGTCATGGAAATTCAACAAGCCTTCCAACTTGGTAGGGTGTCCCTCCAACCGAGGTTCTCTCTCCAGGATGATGAGTATTCTCAGAAAGTGCAGAAAAGCAAGGGAAGGCGATCGGAACAGACAAAGGCTTGGAAAACAGTGGACGCGGCTCTGGGGGGTAGTAGAGCAGACGACGTGTTGCCGGCGTGGCCCAAAGACCATGGACATACCTGGTGAGAACCATGGCACGATTTCCGTCTAGCTGTGTGCCGCCGCTGTAGCAGAATATCTTCAAGGCGTCTCGGTGGTCATTATTGCTCATGAAATTGTCGATCTTCCTGGACAACAACCTCCACGAATGCTCGGGCTCGTCAGCCTGAGCAGGTATGAAATCCGTGTCCACCGTATAGCGGTAATGACTTTCGAGAACAGATCGTAGGTCTTCCATGCCCTGCCTCACCGCCACGTCCTCTTCATCCTCCCACATTAGCAGAAGGACATGTACAGCGCTGTATCGGCCGCGATTGGGATTGGCTATTATGTCCGAGGCCTGGCCCTGTAGGCTCGGCCTGGCCGCGCTGGAGCCGGGTAAGGAGATTGCTGCTTGGGCGGTGCGCTCTAGACGAGGCGCCGACGGTAGGGGGGTTCTGGACGTCCTCCCATGAGCTTCAGTAGACGATGTCCGGACCGTTTGTTGACTCGTTGGCGACTGGTCAAGTTGCATGCCTTGGGGCTCGTGGGTGTAGTTCCCGTTGGCGTTGCCGTTGGCGTTGACCGGTTGAAAAGCAGAAGAACCCATGGCGAAAGGTTCTTGGAGATCCTGGCTGTTTGATCTGTATCTCTTTGTGGCTTCTGCCCAGGACGTATGGTGATGTTGTGGATTGCACTAGAAATACGAAAATCAGCAACAAGAACCAGCAGGATTTTGCGGGAGAACAACGGGAGAAGAATGGCGAAAACAAGACAAGAAAGGAGCCCAGAGCCTGGTTTTGATTGCCCTCTTGTCATCAACTCATTACTCTCCCCCGAACAGAGGGAGATGCGCAAGTTGTGGGCAAGAACAACCCACAACACTCGCGAATGCAAGCTCGTCTCAAGATGGGGGTCGCGCCGTGCTAAGACGATCTCTTCCTGCTCAAATCGTCCGCGCTCGAGAAATGCGCACATCCTCAGGACCTCGATCGGCAGACACAAAGCAGGCTTCCAACGACACATGCGGATCCAGTTTGATGCGAACCACACAGCAGGGGTTGCCCGTAACTCGAGATCATACTCACAGCGACACGTCTCCTTCGGCAGTCCGCGCAAGCACCTAGCTTCCGTATAATCGCCGCCCTCTGCCGTTGGTCGGGAGTCAAGGGTCCAGTGCGCCTTCGATTAGCTCGTTTGTTCTGGGAGGAATCGGAACCGTTGACGGGGAAGACCCCTTGGGAGGCCTGGTTGGTAGGGGAGAATCCGGACAGGTTGTAGCCGTTGCTCGTCGTCTCAACAGATGGAGCCCTAGACTGGCTCATGTTTTCGCCGGCTGCAGAAGCAGTTGAGTATGTCTCCATTCGGCGTCGCGGGGACACGGATTGGGCCCGGCCAGTAGCCAAAGCTTCTCGTGCCCTGTCGGGACCAAAGTCCCCGCCGTCATCGTCGCCGACAGTCGCGTTGCTCGGGCTCCTCATGGCTGTATTCGCTGCGTGCATGCTGTATTGGCTCGAGCGAGGCTCGTCTGGTCGAGGGCCGCTTCCTGGAGGGGCCTCAGCCAGGCTGGGGGCTTGATGCATGCTTCGACTGCTTCCTCCACCACGATCGCCGCTGTCACTGCTGATGACACTGCTGATGTCCATGTTGCTCGCCACTGCACTTCTGTTGTCGTGGGCGCCGATTCCATAGCTCGAGGTTGACGCCGATGCCATTCGAGCCTTTAATTTGGCCTCGAGTTCAAAGCATCACATGGAAACGAGGAGAAGACCAGAAAAGACGGAGTTGCTCTCTCGGGGACGGTCGATCTAAATCAGTCGTCGGGTGACGAGTCCACGTTGACCGGACTCGGGAGGCTGAGCATGAAGTACTCTCTTGTAGTCGAGCTATGATCAAGCTTCCGCACCTAGCCAGCGACCGGACCAGGTAGTCCAGGAGCACGGACAGCTACGATTGACCTAGGTGTAGATTCGAGACACGAATACCAAAGCAAAGCAAGCCCTATTAATGGGACGGGATCCAGGAGTAACTCGTGGCCTCGAAGCTGTCGTGTGGGCGCGGCCCCCTTGGATTAGGATGTCTCCACGAGAGCACGGGGGACCCTAACGGCAAGAACCTGGGTTGCACGGACAATATGTCCTCGACGCTGACTACAGTCGAGTTTGGGTATCGACTTGATGTGGGGCTCGACGAGCGTGCTCGATTTGGTCGCCTCTTGGGGTGCTGATCAGAGATGCCTACTTGGTTTAAGGTTGCTGGATTAAGTTCAGGAGAATGAGACGAGATGATCTTCGAAGATCAGAACAAGGGCAGGGTATGAAAGACATGCGACAGGGCGCCGTAAGGTATTTACAAAAGATAGGAAATAAGAAAGCAGTATAGGCAGGGCTTAAGCTGTTCCACGCTTGCTGAGCTTCGTGTGTGATATGGGTGTGGGCATAGGGTGTAGTGTACAGCAAACGTATGTACAGTACAATATCAACAAGCAGGAGGGATGGGAGGAGCAAGCGTCCAAACGGCAGCAGAAGAAGGAGCGACGTCAGGACTGGCCGGGGATAAAAAGAGGGTACATTGCGACCGGAATGGTTAGGGCGCGGCCGTGTGAGGAGAGGATAGGCAGAGGGAGAGAGAAAATTCGAACATAGACAGATTCAGTCTGTCGATGGCCCAGCGGAGACCCGACAAGCCGAGGACGGAGAGGGGCCCTGGGATCTGAGGGGCTCGCAACGGAAGACGGGTCCGGGGGAAGCTGGGATGGTGGAGGCCAGGCATTGCATTGAGGCCCAGAGAGACGGTCACAGTGGACAGTGATGCGGAACGGACGGTCAGGGCAGAGCATGGCAGGGCCAGGCCAGGCCAGGCCAGGGCAAGGCAGGGCATTCTAGGTCAAGCAGGGCAAGTCAAGGTCTATCTAGTGTACTGTGCTGCGCTGCATAGCACTCGGTAATAAATCAAGACAAGACAAGACAAGACAAGTCAGGCCCGGTCAGGTCAGGTCAGGTCGGGTGGGTGGGGCAGGCGCGCCATGGGCCCTCCGTCTGTGAAGTCGGGACGGGATAGCTTGAGCAGCCCAAGGGTGGTCATCCCTTGCTCGTCAAAATCTGTGTCACAGTGCCCTAAGTAAGGCCTTTCAGGGGTAAGCCGAGTTGGAACGGAGACAGAACCGTGTGCCGGCCACGGAGGAATTTCTTGTGCAGTGCTGGCCCGGCGCGGTCCAAAGCGGGCGTAGTGTGCTGTGCGGTGCAGTACAGCAAAGTGCAGTGGTTGACGAGGGTCTGGACGAGTCCACCCACGCCCGCAGCAGTGCCCAGGCAAGCCCAGTCTCGTGGTGTACATATACGTAGGTACCTGCGGTGCTGGCCATCGGTTCCCAGTGCCAAAGGTCAGGTCATGCAAGTGTGTATCCATAATGACCCTCAGGATGGAGAGCATGTTGGCAGCTGGTGGGGCGGCTGAGAGAGGAGGGAGAGATTCTGCCCCGCGGCAGCAGCAGAAGACTCGTCACCATCAACGGCGGCAGGGACAAGCAGCAGCAGCAGCAGCAGCAGCAGCAGCAGCAGCCGGACCAGAGCCTGCGCACGAGCCAAAATAATAGCGTCGCGACGGCCGAAGTGTACGGAGTAGAGGGGACTCTGCCCTCCAAGGATCAGCGCCGTCCCGGACTGACGGCAGGGCGGCAGTGGGAGATGGTGGTGGTGAGGTGAAGGATGTTGTACATGCATAGTGGACTGGCACTATGGCTGATCTGGTCGAACCCCTGGCCCACAGAGGTGAGGTCTGGCAAGGTCTGGTGAGGTCTAGGTCTGCGCCGCTGGTCCGCCGCAGGGGGCCCAAGCTTCAGATCTATAGCCCGGGGCTGCTGTGCTATAGCTGAGGATGCCGTGTCGATCGCTCTTGGGGGATCTCGCACGGCCTTGGACCGTCGCCCGGTCTGTGCTCGCACAAGCTCCAGTGGTGGTCGTGGGCCGTGGGGGGCAGGCCGGTAGGGACCCGGCAGGGGTTGAGGGGCTGAGGGGTCGAAGAGGTAGGTTGGCAGGTACCTCGGTGGTACAGGGTAGGCCCAAGGTGGTAGTCGCAGTGGTGGTCGTGGTCGTAGTATGTGGGTGGTGGCACCGTACTGTGTGTGCTATTAGTTGCCGGGCTGGAGATGTGTCAAAGCATGATGGCATGGGCACGGCGTGACATGCAGCGGGAGTCCGATGGCAGGACAGGATGGGGACTGGGCGGGATCTGGCATGCCCTGAATTTGCCTGACAGTTACAGAACGAAAAGGCCGAGGGCAATAAGAGTGCAGATAGGCAGGCAGGCAGGCAGGAACAAAGACAGCAGACACAGGACGAGAAGAGGGCATGGGCATGGATGAAGCATTAACCTGTCGCATAGCGCGATAGACACGGAGCCACACAACTGGCCCAAAATGGCGACAAGCGGGACTTGGACTGGGGCCCAAAGCTGGACGGGGGCCAAGGGTACTCGGTACTTGACAAGACGTAGTCCCAAAGTCAATCCGCCCATCATCGACGCGTCGTCTCATCGTACTGTCGTATCGTGCCTCGGGTGCGAGTGTGTGAAGGTGGTTAGTTGTCGGTCGTCGGCGTCGGCACCTCTAGTCTGTCGTAAATCCAGCTGCAGACCCTGAGATCTTTCGACGTCCAAAACCTTTTTTTTTTCTCTCTCTTCTTGTTGGAGTCAACGGGGTTGCGTCTTGCTCAGAAACGTCAAGCCAGGGTGGCCCCCGATCCCGTCGTGACTGCCGTCTGCCCGTCTGCTGTCAACCTTCAGGTCAGTGGCAAGAAACGGGGGCATTGGCCCCTTCCACATTACCATATAATGACGGCAAGATAAAACCCAATGTAATTGTACACCTGCTCGCTGCCGACCAAGCAGAACACGAGGCGAAATAGTATTTCACCTAGTCCTCTGGTCCATACCGGTGGGCAGAACATTATAGGTACCTCGAGGCAACAACCCGAGACCTCGAGGACTCGAGAGATATCCGTCGTACAAGGCGCCCATGTAGGCACCGAACCACACTTGAAATCCAGAATTCAGACAGCCAGAAGGGCTAGGAAGGTATTTGCAGGACGCCAGGCGGGGGACACAAGCCGAACCAACGACAGCGCGCGACTCCCCCCCATGCGCAGGTGAGGAACGTACCGGGGTACCTTATTATTGCTGCACCATGACCCTGCGTGCCTGCCTCGCCCACCAGCTTCATACAGGCCTGACCCTGCTGCTCTCTGCCTGCCTGCCCGCTTGCGTGCAGCGAACTATTTTCTCCACCCACTCGCAACTGACTGATGCACACCCAGCATGGACATCTTCTGACTTCACCTTCAGTCACTGCGCAACCCAAAAAAAAATAAAAAATAAAAATTCATACAGAGCACGAATAGACACAAGACCATCCGGAGCCCAGCAGGATGTAACCCAGACAAGACAGACAGGGAGACAAGGCGACTGGTCGGGACTGAGAACCCAATCGGCATCGAGCAATGGGGGAAAGCATGACTGGATCTCGCCAGCAACCCCCTTCGTCTCCAAATCTCCCAACCTCCCTCCCAACCTAGGCGTGCAGCAGCCAGTCAGCTCACAAGCAGACAATTGTTGACAACACCTCTTCTCACCTGCCCCCCATCCGTCTCGGGCTCTCATTGTCGGACTTGACTTGCTTTGTTGTTGACTTAGCTGTGTCGAGCTCGAGGCCTCGTTCGGGCTCCAATATCTATCTACTCCGTATCCGGTCTATAGTAAACAGTCTTGAAGCCCAGCTGAATCCTTCTGCTGCCCTCCTGCCTCCATCTACCATCTACCCCCCCCCNCCCCGCCCCGCTCCTCTTCCTCTGCCCTGCATAGCATCGTCTTGGCGTTCGAGGTGGCATGTCGACGACGCCCATCTGCACCCCGACGAGACGAGGGCCACCAGACGTAACGGCCACTTCTCGTCACCTCGGTCCAACAAGCAAGACAGTCGGTGGGCGGGCACGGTCAGAAGGCTCATCCCACATGGCTCTGTACACAAGTGGTCTGTCTCACAATCCTCACGCTTAGGCAGACTTTCCGGCCCTCCAGAATCAGAGACACCGGCCCGCCCTTGACTCGAGACATCTCCACCGTCCGTTGCCCGCCACAGTCCACAGCCCACATGCATGTCGACTAACGCGGGGAGTCTCGGTCTGCCTCAATGGGCAAGTGTCTGGCCAGCTTGCTGCTAACCCGAACCGTGGATTATCGGCACCCTCAGCCATGTCTCCTCCCGAACTCACCCTCATCCTGGCCCGACCCGGCCTGCAATTGAAGCCCAAATTATTGTCAGCAACTTCCGCAAGGTCAGACTTATGATATCTGGCGCCGCCGGTGTGGGCGGCTTCCTCGCTGCCTCGCCGCCACACAGGTTCAGCTTCCGGCCCAATCTGAACCTGGGCACGCATACAGTTATTCCCTATTCAGCTCGTCCCCATTCGTCCGCCTGTCGATCGAGCCCGGCCTCTCCTGCGGCCCGCGTTGTCGTCGGGTTCCCCTCCCATTCAACATCCCAACTGCTACTTCTCACTGCAAGTCAGCAAGCAAGCAACATATCCAGTCTGCATTGTGCCGCTCTCATTCGTCCCCGTGGGTGTAGAGGCTGTGTCAACTACCCACACGCGGCTGGTCATGACGGCTGCCTGCCTGGGCTTCGAGGGCCAAGCGAACCCTGAGAGGCCTCGCTCGCCCTATAGATGCCATATCACGGCCCTGCCCACCTGTTCCACAGGACAGGGTGAGTATGACGAGTAATCCAGGCCAGCGGCTGTCGCCGTTCCAGACTCGAAAGCTGCATGCGGTGGAGATGCAGCCTGGCCGACATAAGCAGGTCTCGTGCGGTCCTCCCGCGTTTTCTCCATCCTATCAAGATTTCCGCCTGCGCGTTGTGTTGCATCGTCCAGAGGCGTTTGTCTCATCCTGCCGGACCAGCCTCTCTTCACGAGTCACCTGCGTGGCTCTCGAACCCATCTCTGCGTTCCGGACCGGGGAATCTGCGGCTATGCGGCCGGCCTTGCCCAGGGTGCTCATGTAGCCACAAAGCAAATTGTCCCAGACGGCCAATTCCCATGGGAGCAGTACACATTTGCGACCACTGGCAGTCGTGGGAGCGCATATCCCGCCTCTCGTCTCTCTCCGCGATCAGGGACTCACTGTTTCAACCAGATACCGCAATGCTTCAAGCGGGATTCATCCCAGTAGAAGCGTTCTGCGCTACTGCAATCACGGAATAACGTCCACTTGCTGCACCCTCGATTGAGGAGTTGACCACGTTGTGATTCATCCCTCCCCGGTTCTGCGGTCCCCGACTAATGCTCGCGGATCAACAGGACCTCGATCGAGATTAGCGTATGTAGGTCGCTTTGCTCCCTACCAGCGCGCTTGGCCCTCCTTGACGGGCATATTTAGCTAAAACGGCACGGAGGGGGACGCTTCTTCGGCACATGTCAGCGTTTCCCCGGTCTGGACCTTTCCGGCTCACCACTCCATGTTGGGGCCGGCGGCACACGCAGAGTCAGGCGATGGACCGACCATGACTCTATCAATGCCCCTCAACTTGAAGACAATAGTCTAGCTCATGAATTCTCGGGTATGAGTGCGATCCGGGCCCGAATCAATCACCAGTGCCCTGACGTCTCCCCCTTCCCGTAGGCTGTTGAGTTGGCTCCGGGGAGATTCATTTTCGATATTCCAAGCAGAATGCGGTTCAAGCCATTTGTTGCGTTCCAACTTGTAGATCTTGTCTGAACATCGATTGTATGCCCTCTACGTTGCTCCGAATGACGCCTCTGTCGGCTTCAGTATCGGCTGTGATCGTATAAGTGAAAGCATGGTCCGGAACATCTATGAATCACGCTGTTGTTTTCCGGAATTGTGAGAAGCACACACATGAGAGCTATTCGGAGTACACCACGGAAACATTGACGTTTGGCCGTTACGCTCGAAAGCTAGACAATTTCCTTGGCCTGCCAATAGGCGCCTGTGATTGCACCCCAATCCTCGAGCTTGACGCACGTTGCTGCTGCATATGCTAAGCGTCGGGAAACGTCAGTCATGCCAAATCCGAATTTTGAGTTCAAGACCATTATTGTCATTTTTGGGGTCCGTGCGATTTGAGTGCGCGAAAGCGAAGAGGGATCGCGATTTTGTTGGGTTTGCTCTACGAGTGTTTAATGTACTAGTTCTATTTGGCTGTGCTGCTCGTCTAGCTTTGAGCCCATCCCGCATCAGATGATATCAACCACCTGGGCACCAGAAGGTCTGATCCGGTGGCTTTCAATACACAATGTTGATTTTCCTGTAAACCTACGGGAGGGAGCGGCGGACTAGTTCATTGGAATCGGCGACTTGATCCAGGTTTTCTTGCAGCACCATTCAACCTATTGGATTCTCTCCGCAGCAGCTTGATTGTCTTCACCGTAGCTCAGTGACACCATTCCACCCCCGAAATAAGCCTACGGCGTGCTTGTGTGTACCGTCTGGTATTCTAGAGCCTCAGTCTGGCGTGGTATATTGGTGTAACATGCCGTGTGATCGACGAACAGGACTACGTGGTGGGATTTTGGTACGGATAATGTATCTGAGGATATTACCTTCCTTCAATACCCTTAGCACAGGGAATTCATGATGTCGCCATGGGCTGGTCGCTTCATGGTATTGGTGTGTATTCAGACACCCTGCCCCAATGTGTGGTTGGATATATATATGCGTGTGCAGACAACTCGTTAATCAACCATTGTTGGTCGAGAGGGCTCGCCGGCTGTGGTTTCACGTTGCCGCTTGGTACGAATTCGTGATCTTCGTCGTGCTCATTTCGGATACCCGCTCTTCCTCATTCAGATTGCTTGGTCTCGACGGCGACTGAGATAGCCTGGGGCAATGTGTGGTTGATTCAATGATATCAAGTTCCCCATCACGACGCGAAATCGCGAAAGTGCTACCAATAATTGAGTCGAGGCCGATTTCAAGACGGGAGCGCATGTTGATGAAGTCGAATATTTTAACGTGTACTAAGGAATGACACATCACCTGAACAAATGCCGATGGAGAGATTGCCCTGAGGTTACATTCGCGTGCCAGCGAGTGCGAGGAAAACAAGCGGAGATCGCTTGAATCCTTCGGCACCCGGCCTGTCGTCAGTCTCATGCCACAGCGCCGATTACCAGGATGGAGAACGTTGTATTCTCGCTGTATGGGTTCCGGGTGGCCCGTCAGCAGTAGCCCACTCTGGTCTCCTGGAGCACCTCACGTCACACATGTCAGTCAGCAGCCAAGACGATGATCTCTGGATCGACCCACCGCTCTGGTGCCTCACCGAGGGGCAAAGGTGACGGAGATGATGACCGCTCACACCGTCTGATAATGGTTCATCCCATTATTTATTGTGACCAGTAGTTGCTTGTTCGTGTCGTACGAATAAGTCTTTCTCTCTATGTTCGTCCGATCACCATGCTGTCAGGTAGATATCTTCGTATTGTCGGTCTCTGCCTCCTATGGCAGAAGGCTGCTGCACAGGATTCTTACGATTTCATGTGGGTCTAACCGTATATATAATATCCCTGGGGCATGCTGGACTGACGATATATCAGAGTCGTAGGTGGTGGTGCATCTGGGCTGACGCTCGCAACCCGCCTCTCTGAGGAGCCAAATTTCTCGATACTCGTCCTGGAAGCCGGCAACGATCACATCAACGACACCAAGGCGCAATGTCCCGGGATATTTGCATCCATGTATGGCGACCACGAGTATGACTGGGACTACCGAAACGTGCCACAGGTTAGTCTACTTCTTCGCACCAGTGTGCTCCTCTGGCGAGTGTCAAAGTTAACATCTTCCCCCCTAAGCCATACCTCAACAACCGGATCCATGCAAACATTGCAGGCAAGGGCCTCGGTGGCGGCAGCGCTGTGAATTTCATGTGGTGGACTCATGCCTCGCGAGAAGATATCGACCACTGGGGAGCCCTCGGCAATGCGAATTGGAGCTGGGACGAAGTACAGCCGTACCTCGAGAAGTCCGAAGCGTACGTGCCTCCTGCTTCAGCGGAGGCCATCAAGGACATGCAGACGCAATACGTTGAGCCTGATCTGCATGGCATGGACGGGCCTACCGTAAACTCTTTCCCTACATCGTACGGTCCATTCACGGAAGCATGGGCCGAGACATATGAGCGGATTGGGCTGTATCCTTCGGGGGATCCGAGGGGAGGGGAGGCGCTGGGAGGTTTCACGAATCCTTTCAACATTGACCCGCAGACGAAGGAAAGGAGCTACCCTACGACGGAGTATCATCTTCGTGCTGCTGACAGACCGAACCTTAAAGTCGTCACTGGGGCTTTTGTCACGAAGATTCTATTTGACGAGAGCGAAGCGGTTGGCACGGCGACAAGTCCTAGAGCTGTCGGGGTTGAGTATGTAAAAGACAACGCCACTAACACGGCGCAAGCAAGCGCAGAGGTGATCCTGTCAGCAGGGTCGATGCAGTCATCGAAGTTGCTGGAGCTCTCGGGAATCGGCGACTGCAATCTCCTGAGCACCTTCGGGATCGAGTGCCTCACCAATAATACGAATGTGGGTGAGAATTTTCAGAATCATCTCATGCTACCTCTTGGATGGGCCGTTGTCCCCGGTCTCACGACCACAGACGACTTCTCCACCGCAGAAGCATTCAACGCAGCATTGGAAGAATACACCTCGTCCCGCAGCGGCCCCTTCACCACGGTGAATGGCAGCTCAGCACTCCTCTCCTTCGAGCAGATTGGCGGCTCGTACGACGAAATAGACCCGACCCCAGCACAACCTGGCTACGAGGCGCAGCACGAATTGCTCTTGGAGGGCCTCAACTCCACCAAGAACTCTGCGGTGCAACAGATCTTCATAGCCGGCGGCATCTCGCCCTGGTTCTACAACGACAGCACCAAGGTCTTCGCAGGCCCAGGGGACGGCGGCAACTACTTCAGCATGATAGGCATCGTGTCGCACCCCTTCTCTCGAGGCTCTGTGCACATCCAGTCAGCGGACCCGAACCAGCAAGCCCGCCTCGACCCGCGGTACCTTTCGCATCCTATCGACAGGCAGATCGAGCGGCAGCTGGCCTTACACATGCGGGATCTGGTGCAGAACCCGCCGCTTAGCGGGCTGCTGGAAGGGAATGGGACGGTGTATCAGCCGGGGTACCTCGATGGTGGGGTGCTAGGGGAGGATAATGTTGATGAGTTTGTTGCTGAGAAGATGCTTATTGCGTATCATCACTCGGGGAATAGTGCTATGCTGCCAAGGGACAGTGGTGGGGTTGTGGATCATAGGTTGAGGGTTTACGGAGTGGAAGGACTGAGAATCGTCGATGCGAGCATATTCCCGATGTTGCCGCAGGGGACAATTACGAGTATAGTGCTTGCCGTGGCGGAGAGAGCTGCGGATTTTGTGAAGGAAGAGCACTCTCGTGATTGAAAAATGCCGATGAAGGTAGAACAAGAGTCCGGCTAAAGTGTGGTGCACCTATAACGGCTTCTATGTGAGCACATTTGAGTGGTTCGTTCTGAATTCGTGTATTGAGCCTGGTTCAGCGGACGGGTACACAAGCGAAGCATAGCGGACTACTTGGAAAATGCCAATCTGCTAGAAAACCAATGTACGATGTTGTTCGACGGCGACTATTGATTTCCTTCTTCCTGTGAATGGTCGAAACGGTGTGCAGTTTAGCCAGCCCTGGAGCCTAATTTGCACCTTCAGGTTCCACCCGCAGCGCAACCGTAGGAGCAGTTTTCAAGAGAAACTGCACATATGGAGCACAATACTAAAGAACTCGTTATGCCAAGGAAAGTAGTTACACCATCATAAGGCTCAAGTACTAATTACCTCATATTTGCGCAAAGTAACACGCCGGGACGCGTCACGTCTAATCCGATACACCTCAATACTATATATTCACTAATGGAGTTGAGGATCAGCCTTATCACATTGTGACGGCCTGAGCCCCGGAACCAAATTTGAGATGAAGCAAGTCGGTATCGATGCACTACCATATCGCCTTAACTGTATGTGATGGAGCATGACCGCCCGAGCGATTCACGTAATTTAGTTTGGCGGACTTTTGACCAGTCCAGATGTATCAGCAACGATACTTGATCGCCGCCAGCAAGGATTACTTGTTCCGCATAACTGGCTCTGGCCTGAGGCCGGACTTCCCCGGAACTCTGTCTTCACTACCTAGATATGCCGGCAGATCAAGTTTCAAAGACGAGAAGGCCAGCGCTTGTAGTTTAATACAAACCCATTCTTGACAGCTTCTCAAGCTTTTTAAAGTGTCACGCACAAGAGACTAGCACATCCAAGCCTTCCACTAGAGTCGGACGGTCTCCGTCGCCGACTCAAACTTGTGGATCCCGGAAACCCGGCCGTGTCACGTCCGGTCCACCACGAACCCACACAAATCTCTGCAAATCTTTACAAACCTCCCGAACCATGGCAATTCAACAACAAACGGTGAGATGGCCGAGTTGGTAAGTTACATATAGGAATTTCACACGTTGATCTGTACTAATCCGAATCAGGTTATGGCGCCAGGTTAAGGTAAACTTAACAAACATCTAATCCTGGTGGAGCAATCCTCCTGGGTTCAAGTCCCAGTCTCATCATATCTTTTTGCTTTTTTGCGTACCAGACTTGCCCTGTGTTCCTGCTTTATACTTGGTCATGATTCTAAGTTGGCCTGCTTTCTGCTTTATTTCTTGTCTTGTTTCTGTAGGGGTATCAAGGCCTAATCTAATAGAAATATTCTCGCTGTACGCATTTTTACAGACTCTGTTGTGCTATCATCATCTAATTCTTCAAGACGGATTATCATTGCGAGCACAAACTACCATCCGTCAGAGGGTGGCGCAGACTAATGATACAAAGTCAACAAATAAGATGTGTTCCAAAGCGTCGTTGTATTTGTTCTCTGAGGGCACAGGTTAATGGTGAGCCTAGATCTGGTTCCAGTGCCACAGAGTGCGCTGATGTACAGCTTACGATGATAGAGCTTGAAGGTAGACTTGCTGCAACTGGACTACAAACATCGAGAAGCTCTTCTGGAGCGGCCCCCTTGCAAGAGGTGCACGGCCATTGGCCTCAAAGGCAAGCCTAGCACTTCCGTAATCTCTGGTATGATATGCTGGATAAGGCTGCTGCATGAACCCAAGCGGCCCTAAAACTCATCTGGACTGAATTACAGAAGATTCACTACGCCAAAATTGAGTGAAGTTCCGAGAATTCTGAAATGGGATTTGCTAGGATTCTATGGACTGCATTAGGTGATTGAAGCATATGTTAATAGGAATGAATTTCTTGCAGTGGCGGGCGTTTGTCCTACATAGAGTGGTGATATGGTTTGATGACACGAGACAGTGACCAACTTGAACTTCACAAACCCGTTTGTCAGTAGCGCACACCACACCATCTTTCACTTCATCTAGTTACCTCATTTGCCTCGTTGCAACCCAATAGAGGTCACCCTGGGTTTTCTTTTGCTTCTGAGACCTGGCCCAAAGTCTTTTCCTTCAACCATTCTTGCAACTCGGTCTGGCAGTGACAACAGCTTCTCCGTACCTTGCAGGACGACTTCGCAATTTCTCACACTACCTTGGAAGACCTCCTCAACAAACATGAAACTCAGCAGCTTGGCATTCAAGATGACCATCATGGTCCTGCTGGGTCTGTTGATGGGAACCTGCTATGCAGACGTAAGCCCCACACACAAAGCACACAAACAGACGACCATCAGCATTGAAACATGGGTCACCTACCACACCACCTGAGCCGTATTTACTGACAAATGCTTGCATCAGGTTGTTCCACAGAAGACCCCGACCTTCTTTGACAACGACACGGTCCTCGTCCCCAACGTCTATGGCGAGATGGTCTTGCATACCATTGTTGACCTGACCTGGGAGATCGATATTCCAGATGCCCCTCACAAGATCAACATCACAGGTCCGGCAAGCAAAGTCATCGATTACATCAACACCAACTATCCCCACCACGTCTGGCCGGATGTCGACAAGCTCAATACCAGCTCGCCGGGCAATGTGCTGCAGTCCCCAGGACCCAGGCTCAACTGCAACGTTTTTGGCCTTACCCCATACCCATTAGCAAACACAGTGCGAAAGAGCCTTGCATCGCTCGGCAACTACCACTTCAGCTTGGAAAAGGGCCCCTCAACGTGCGCCCAGGCTGAGTGCAGCCAGGATCTCCAGGGCCGCTACGGGTCAATCTGGTGGTGCAATGATGTGAGTGAACTCCTAGGAGATTTCTCACGTCTAAAGTATTTGCTATATGCCTTTACTATCCCTGATACTAATATCCGTTCCAAAATAAACAGGGTAGCTCGCCGGCGTTTACCATGGCCTATGAGATCGCCGAGCTTGCTCAGCTGATTATCCCTACTTGCGCCGAGTTTGCCATACCCATTACCTATACTCGCGGTCAGGTCTTTGACCAGTACAGGCCGTGGAATGTCATCGTCACGGGCTACGATAGGTGTAGATAGGGCATCTAGATGGCGGCAGCTCATGAGCATCCTTACTAGCCAGTGAGTCAATGAAAGCATTTACCACTGTGATGAAGGACTACATACACCTTCGCATGTATGTGAAGTAAGAAGTAAACGACTCACCGCCACTCTCCTTCAGCGACAACCCCCTCGCCGACATCGTCGCAACCCTGACAGCTCATGGTGGTTTGATCCCCCATTGGACAAGCGGGTATAAAGTTAAGGAGTTGCGTTAGGTCCTGATCTAGGAAAACATGAAGTCACGGTAATCAAGATTTCCGTTTTCGATCTCGTCCAATACCTCACCATCCATGAAACCGTCCAGGTAGCCTTCTCCTAAAATCTCAAATCCATCACCAAATTGCCTAACGACGAGAGGCACCCTGCAACCAAATACTACAACAAAGAGATCACCCTTTTTGACTTGATCTACCCCGGAGTTTGGGCTGTGGCTATGTCCTCCTTCCAAATAATTGGCCCCATCGTTCTCAGGAACCCAGCCAAATCTTCCTTGTTCAGTTATGGCGAATCGCCTCCCGATCACCATGTGCCTGAATCCGTAGAATTCATCGAAGGTTTCACCACTCTGTTCATCTTGCGGCAGCTTCCATGATCCTATCATACTGTCGAGACAAACCTCTAGCCCGGTGGCGTCAGTTGGTACTAATAGCTCGTTGTGACGCTCTCTCCACTCTGTCCAATCTCTGTATAGGTGGCCTTGAGCCATCAGCTGCGCCCATCCGGTGTTCGTTGTAGCGCGTTCTTCGAATCTAGCCATAGCGTCGCTGAAATCTCCAGGAAGCGTAAGAAGGCGAGCCGGGCAGCTTTCGGCTTTTAGCCCATTTTCTAAGCACGCATCACCAAACTTTCCGCTTCGCGAACCGACAAGCGTCCGATGTAGAGCTAGGCGAGCTGCAGCAGCAGATTCGTATGCGTGCGCAACAGCATGTGATGGTTGGCAAACATGGCTCTCGCGGCTCATGCTCGCTGAACTGTGCCCAGGAGTCTGTGAATCCAGGCTCCGAATGTCGCCGAGACCGTCAATCTTACCGAGTACGACACCCCTGGCGGTGAGAAATCTCCCATCCGGCGAGAAACCTAGGTAGTGCGGGCTGGGTTCCTTTGTCGGCCTCATAAGGCAGATGAGGTTTGAGCAGACCTCGCTTGGCGGTCTTGGATGTCCAATCAGGAGCCCAAGAAGCGGTTTGGTTTCGGTTCCAAAGAGTTGCGGACCGCAGGATCTCGAGACCTTCATGATGGATAAAGAGTCTCGCAACAGTCTCAAAAAGACGAGCTTCTTTTACTCGGTAATCGACCGCGATCTGCTGCGCAACGGCTTTTGGCATGACACCAAGAAGGCCATACACCTTGTCCACAGGATAGAAACATGACGTGGCACCAGCAACATCAAGAAGCTCGTTCATGCTCATCCTGTCCTCTCCCAGATTCTCCTTAAGGACAATGCGATTCAGGTCTTTGTCGATGTGGTGCAGTGTCTCCGTATCCCAGGTTTCAGGGACTCCCTTAGTATCTTGTAAAAGATTCCGATCATAGGCAAAACAAGTATCCTTCGCGCACTTGTCTCCAGGTGATGAAATCATCCCCTAGAAACATAGGCATGTTGTCCGGTGCTAACACGGCCTCCTGAACTATCCAAAGGCGAGACCAATAGTTACGTTGCAGCAAGTCGTGCAGCGCAAGCCACTTTCCGGGCCCCAAGGCCCCTGGGTCCATTTGCAACTCAGACAGAACATGAGGAGGCACCTCATAGCTCGTTGCCCACAAGTCAGCCAATGTTTTGAGGAGGTCGATTGCCATGTGACTAGTTTTCGTCGCCTCACCAAGAAAGGCTACTGTGGTCCAAGAACCCGCAAAGATGGCCCGCATCCTCGACACCTCGGCGCCCTGCTCCGCAGCATCAGCCTGGTTGATGCACACGGCATCAACCCAAAGGCCGTAGTGCGGAGAATTAAACCAATTGAGACGGCGATAGACACGTAGTGCGTCGGCAAGGTTCTTGCGCACCTCTACCTTTTTGCCGTTGAGCATGATCTTCTCGGTAATCTCTGGATTACCCCAGGTGTAGGATAGTGTGGCAAAATCACCCCATTGAAAGCGACAGAGAGAACGATCAGGAACGCGTCGGGTATTGTACTTGTCAAATATGGTGGAAGGTATAACGAACTTGATCCACTTAGCGAGGGTATCCCGTGGCTTGTCGTCCTGCAGATGCCCGGGCGAAAATGCCGCGAAGGATGGAGTTACATCGAGCAGGGAGACTGTATTCAGGTAGCAGCAAAGAATGGAATTTGGGTCTTGTCGTTCATCTTTCGATATATGGAGTAGCCTGATCTGGGTGCAGGCTGCGAACGTCAGCCTGCTGCAATACGATCCTCCGACCTGCCCAAATTCTAGAGAGACACGATCTATCACATGCGTCCGGCACATGGCTGACCGGTCGTTATCTCGAGATGCCGTAAGGACGCCATGTTGTGTAATAGATGCCCAACATGCAGAATCCTACATTGTACGGAATCGACCCATGATATGCATTATACTAAATTAAGTAGCCTCCATTGCGGACCGGTGTGCTCTGGGGGGCTGCAAGGATTTTGGCAGCAAACGATTCCTTGACTGTCATCCTCCGCTCAGCATTACTGCTCGTTTACGAAGACTTAACAAGTCCATTGAACCAAACTCTGGATAACAGTCGGTCGTAAACTAAAATAGTACCATCTATCTCCCAGCTTTGATATCATCCGCAATCTTCTCCGCGAAAGCATAGACAGTACTCTGAGGATGCCCCGGTGGTAACAACGCAAAGCTACTCGCATCCACGACCCTCAGCCGCTGCACGCCAATGACCCTGGCGCTGCTGTCCACCACAGCCGTGGGGTCGTCAACTGTACCCATGCGCGCGGTGCAGCTGGCATGGTAAACCGTCATAAGCGTGTCGCGCGCCGTTTCTAGTATCTGGTCGTCGCTCTGCACCGCCGAGCCGGGGAAATACTCATTCGGGTCAGCGAGGACGGGCCGCATCGCTTCCGAGGCAAAAGCCTGCCTCGTGCGCTTGTATGCCGCCACAGCGACGGACTGGTCCGTTGGGTCGGTCAGCCAGCGCGGGTCCACGACGGGCAAGTCACCCACGTCGTTCGACGAGATGGTCACTGTGCCGCGGGACTGAGGCGCCACCAGGGCTGCGAGTATGGTGGCATACTGATACCCATCATTGGGCTGGGTCGTGAAAAGGTTAGTGAAGGCTCCGACATAGCCCGGAGCCCCGAGGTACTCGATGTCGGGCCACGAGTCTGGCAGCTGGCCCAGCGCTGCTGCTGCGCTCGTGGTGATCCTGTCTCGTGGTGCTTTTTCCCAGCCGAGGAAATCGCAGACCGGATTTGTGAGAGGGCCCTGGTTGAAGGGCAGAAAAGCTGTCGTATACTGCTCTGCAACATATAGGAGGTTGTTGGCAAGATACGTGAGCGTCTGTACGTTTACGCGGTATGTTGGTCCGAAGAAAATGTGATCCGTCAAATTCTGTCCCACTCCGGGGCGGTCAGCAACCACGGGTATGTCAAACTTCTGAAGAGTCTCGGAAGGTCCGATTCCTGACAGCATCAGCAGCTGGGGAGTTTGAAACGCGCCAGCCGAGAGGATGACTTCTTTGTTCGCCGAGAGTGTCGAGCCTGAATCGAGCAGCACGCCTGTGGCAGCCTTGCTCCCATCGAAGAGGACCTTGCTCGCCTTGGTGAAGTGATAGACCTTTAAATTCGGCCGTGACTCTGCTGCGCTGAGGAAAGATGTCTGTGATGAGTCCCGATTCTCGTTGTGCGGGTTGATCGTTGAGCTGCAGTATTGTGAGCCCATGAGGGTACCGCTGTTGAAGTCCTTGGCTTGGGCCACTCCAATCTCTTGCATTGCAGGTTGAAGATAGCTAGAGAATGGCTGTGCGTAATTGGCGTACGATACTCGCAGAGGTCCAGCAGCTGTATCGAAGGCGGTGGCATCGTACTGCGTTGTCGCGTTCGGCTCTCTCTTATCCGTGTCAGGTGGTGTGAATTGCACGCTCTTTTTGTAGTATGGCAGCATGTTCTCGAAAGTGTAACTCTGGTCTCCGACCATGTCGGCCCAGAGCTGCATGGAGCCAGTATCCGGACGTTGATAAATCATGAAGTTGAGTGCCGAGCTGAATAACAAGTCAGAATTGAAACACAACGCATCTCACGGAATATTACGAATGTTGCTTACCTGCCTCCCAAGCACTTTCCACGCGGATAGCGAATTGGTCGATTGTTTGCGCCTGCTTGAGGTGTAGTAACGAAATCCCAGTCCACAAGTGGATTCGTGTCCGTCGGAGAACTGCCGGCGAAAAGCTATCAAGTTACACTTGGGTCAGTCAAAGAAGCTGGGAGCAGATTTGGATGCGCTCGCATCAGAGGCACGTGTTCAGGCCAATGGCCAGTTGTATTTAGCTGTTGCAGACCTACCGTATCGCCTGCTGGCGTTGATGCTATCAATGGATCCGAGATTGAGTAGTAAGTGCCGGCTTCAACGACAGCCACTGAGGTGGAAGGGTCTTCCGAAAGCCTGGCTGCGAGTGTAAGTCCTGCTGTGCCTCCACCCACAATAACGTAGTCAAAACCAGCATCTTGTCTTTTTCCGTGGTCTGACACAGGGACACATCTCCCGCAGGACAGTAATAGTGCAATAATAAACCATGCTGCAGCCATAATGAGAGACCCGCTGAAGCACGGAAGCTTAAGCGTGTCAAATTGTCTAGCGAGAGTCTTGACCCCAGAGGGCAAAAGACCAGAACGACAGGAAATAGAATCGGCTCCTTATGAAATGATCTTTTCTCCGGCAATCTGACTTGCACATGCGTAACATTCCGTCACCTGCACCAGGCAGGTTGCTGGTCCCTGAAGTCCAGACCTTGGCTAATCCATTCAAGCATCATTAGGTCACATCCCGCACAGCAGCCACTCGCCCGCCACTCTGGCTGAAATCTCCCGTTTGGGTAATCCATCTGACATCTTTGCCAGGGCATTTGGCCCAATAGACCACATGGGATGGGATGACATGCAGGGAGTAAACTTATGCCGCTCGGACTAATAACACTTAGTCCATGCTTATATCCGCCATCTCTAAAATAGGCTTAGACGTCATTGGCGTGACTGCTATCTTCTGTTTAATCACCACACCTTGCCGTGAAAATGTTTAGCCAAAAATGAGATGGCGGGAGACGCCGTGCTGTAGGCAAGGCAGACACTCGACCAGAATACATGGAGAAGTTTCCAGTCTGCCCTGCCCCTCACAGTCCAATTAACCAATTTCGTCACACGTATATACTGTCTCTGCTCTCTCAGTGACCCCAATGCTACAGCACCATGGATGTGCATGTTCCCGAGGCATGATAATATCACAAGTGGACATCACCATGTGGACCCAAGCAGGATGCATCGCAAAGTGGCTGGCCAAGATCGAGATAGATACCGAGGAATCAAACGTTGCATAAAATGCTTTTAAAGGTGTGTTTTACTAATGTATACCCAGGACCCAATTTCCAACACGTTCCTAGCACCTTCAAATATCCACTTGAGTTGGTGGGAATCGCCAAGTTGTTGTTGCAGACCAGAATATGTTCAAAGCTTGGGCTACACATTCTAGTTTGTAGAAGGAGTTACGTACGTTCTGCATATTTGATTTACCCTGTCTCGAACCCAGTGACGTCTGGCCACCACGAGCACGTTGAAACCCCAAACAGTTATCAGCGCCACGCAAATGACGAGAAAAGCCCAGGAGAGAGACGAAAGCGGCCAGACGCTTGACTCAACCCCCGTGTCAGATCTAGTCTTTGGTCTCATCACCACTCATTGGTGGTACGAAACGCTTTATTCGATCAAGTATCGCGAGACAGGCCAGATCTCAGCCACAGTGTAGTACCGTAACACGCGGCGTGGAGGACAGCTCCGCAGCAGTACATGATCACCATCTAACTTCACAGTCAGAGTGGACGTGCGATCTGAGACCGAGGCTTTCTTGTGGCAGAAACATCGCGGACAAGCTCAACAGCCTCAACGCCCATGGTGGAATGGCTGAGGGTCTCGACTCTGTGTGCTACTACTCTGGCCCACAGACAATGACTGTGGTCGTACCTATTGTTCGCAACAATTCAAATACCCAGGCAGGATAAAGATTCATATCAGCCACTTGCAGTCCGCCACTAATCTTAGCCTTCATCTCAGCCGCTTGTGACTTGAGCAGTTCACATCCGGGAATGCAGCCAGCCTCTTCGGGTCAGAATACGAAGAAGGAGAAGTAAATGAAGGTGACAAGTTATGAGAACGGAGACGGGGTTAGGGATCAGTTACAGCATCACGTACAGAATCTATAGAAGACTCGTTGCTTTATATTTTGGAGGTGTCTTTCGGAGGCCAGGCAATGACAAGGATGAGGCAGGGTGAGTCTGGGCATGCAGGCGTTGGCCAATACAAATATCTCAAGCCCCCGGAGCTGCTTCCTTTGCACCAGTGCCAACGTCTCCTGGTAGTCTTGTAATGGCCAGGGGGCTGTAGTCGCGAAATCCGAGTTGCACACCTCGTCATCTCCACAATCTTACAGATCGATTTTGTATGAGACGGAGCAGGGGTGGTGGAGCCGGCCCACAGTGATGGAGAACGAAATGCGGGTCGCTTGACCTTTCAAGACGTCATCTGCTTCAAAGAGACCACTCCAGACCACCCTCAGGTCTTCCAGACTCCCTTTCTTCGCGCCTTCGAGGAGGCCTCGATGAAATGTCCCGGCCTTGTTATAGACGATCGGCGGCTAAGCTCAGGCTGGGCGATCTACCATGCAGTGTTGTGCAGCACTGCAGTGTTGATCGCAAGCTACAGTCACAAACCTTCGCATGGCCATTCTGTTCCTGAGTACGTGCCGCATGCTGGAGTCCAACCCCATTTGATTTGATATGTAAAGTGCTTGTTCGGAAACAAGTCTGCAGGTTTCCGGGGCCTGAAGCTTGCTTCGGGCTCGGACAGCATCGGGGAACGGCTGTCGCCCTCCATGGGAAAATCACGAGCTGTTGTAAGCCATGACATCCCTGTGCCGGTCGGACATATTGGAACCGCTGCCAGATTATTGGACGAGGGCGCATGTAATGTAACAAAGAGAAGACACTGCGCCGACCCGACTGTGGGCCAGCCCGGGATTTCAGGTTTGTTGTTGGCAGCGAGTCAGAGCCGCATATTCATGTTCCTGGGAATAATACCCCTTTTGTCCACTTTTTTGTCTACGGCCCGGCCATCTTTGCAGAATGCATATTTGACTCGCAAAAACATTTGACGACCGCCCATTTCCGGCGACTATCCTTTATCAACTTTCCCTGAGCTCGCCAGTCACTCTTTTCTTTCCACAGCACCTAACCGTTTCGCGACTTGAGTTGATCGTCGCTCCACACTCTTTTGATCAAACATGCATTACAACATTGCGAGCTATGCCGCCTTGGCAGCTTCCCTGGTGAAGCTCGCCCAAGCGGTCGATGCTGTGACTGTGCCGGACACCATTGCCGCCGGAATGAGCTTTCAACTGAACGCAACCGATGTCGACAGCACAGACAAATATCGTGTATATCTGGCAGCCGCCCTCGGAGGCGACACTGGACCAACCTGTACGTCTGGCATGTGAAATATGTGCCGAGATCGACATGATCCGAGCACGTCAGGTGCTGATCAGTTGCTGACCCGGTAAACATCAGGCTGGCTCTCCAACTCCACCATGCTCTCTTCCAGCAGCAGCTTCACAATCCCGGCCGAGGTGGGCCCCGACGCAAGCTACTACTCAATCGGAGTCAGCGACGTCGACAGCGACAGCGATGCAGACGACATAGTCTACAGCAACAAATTCACCTTTACCGGCGGGACCGCCAACTACTCTCAGTATGAGACGCACCTCAACGGAGACCCCTTCTGGGACGCAGACTCCCTGCCGTGCACCGCGTACGCGTGCGCCAGGAGATGCGCAGATGCAAGCTACCCGGACGACCTGACCGACTCGACCGCGTATGACACCATGAAGAAGTGCATCCAAAATTGTGACGGCGTGACTGACACGTCGCAAACGGCGCCGGCTGCTGCCACTTCTGCTTCGACGGGCACCGGCTCATCGGTTGGTGCCTCTGCCACCGACATGGCTGACAGCGATGAGAATGGAGCCCCTGCGACGGCTGTGCAGCAGATCATGGTCGTTGGAATGGCCAGCGTTGCTGGCTTTGCTATCCTGTTCTTGTAAGAGTCACACACGACTGGTCGGTGCCGCAGCTGCTGGACTGTGTGGGGCAGGTGAACGCAGAGAGCATCTTTGCTCTCATTTGAGAGCAGTATATACACAAGTCACGGTAATCATGATATATTCATATGTGTCCCATTCATAGCAGCGGCTTCTTTACGAATTGTAACGTCAGTGGTAGTGTTCGCACGATTATCGGACAGGGAAGGGCGGAGGAAATACACATTTGTAATGTTTGATTATGAATATATCTGTATGATATTTTATACATTAAGCTTGACTTAAACATGTCCAGAAACCCTAGAGTTGTTTCTGATTTTCGTGAAGTGCGCGGTTGAGCAGGCCCCCTATCCAGGCCGGAAGTGTCGAGTAGAAAGTTTACAATTTGTACAGCATTTCCTGCGATTCGACCTGATTCAATGAAAAATGCTCCTATGATCAGATCCCAGGCTTCATTCATCTTTTCGTCCCCTAACCGCTTCGATTCGATGGACTCCGTTGACGTCCCTGGCCCCGCCCTACTGCTCCAAGACAAATGTCTGGCCAGTCCATCCGTAAGCGCGCGTCAGCCTCCTCCCGTGCCTTCTCGCCTGCCGAAATGGAATTCTAGAGTGCGGATGCGGTTCGTGGAACAGTATGCTTCTCATATTCGCATCCATGTGGATGTTGCTGTTGTCGTCACGCGGCGCGAACTGCCAGACCGATCCGTACAGCTTTTCCATCCAGAAACCGGCGGATTGCATGGCGTGTAAGAAGTCATTCCACGGCACTTCCCGCGGCGTTGATGTCGAAGACGGAGTGTAGAAGAGAGCAGTGAAGACCTTGATGGCGCGCCGGTCAACTTGGACGGTACGCAGTAGAATCTGGTCTTCTGGCTCAGCCGTTTGAACCTCATTCGAGGTGAAGTCTTGAGCAGCAGCTGTTCCACGTGTCTTGACTTTGGTCCTCTCTGCAGGCCGAAATGGTGCTCTACTGCTGCCATTGATGCCGATTCCTCCGAAGGTGTGCACTAGGGCTTCGGCGGATGGAGTTTGAGGCGGTACCATTTTGATAGTGTCCACTGGCTCTGGCCGGATCGAGACCGGGGTTCGCTGTAGCTGACGGCCCTGATCAAAAAGGACCTTCTTGGTCTGCGCGGGTAAACCTGTTTGGTGCTCCATTTCGGCCAGCCAGGCATCCCACAGCTGGTCAAGCAACGTCTCAGCGTCCCGCATAGCCCGTACATTTGCCGCAGAGCGCTTTTTATGGACGGGATATGGTCTCTTCGCCAGATCAGCAGCTATGGATAGAGTCTGAGCACTCGGTGAGAAATTGACAATCTGCACCATCTCGCGCATTTTCTCGTTCATTTGTGCTTCGAAGGCGTCTTGGACGGCCTTCATGCTCAACCCTTCGTTAAATGACGCCTCCCACGGTTGGAACAGATGGATTTGCCGCAGGCATTCGGATAGCAAGGTGATTTCTGAAATCTCTTCAGCTACGAATGAGGAAACGGCCTGTTGAGCATCTGGGACTGTGTCGATGAATATGTCGTACTCTTCCAACAGTGACTGGACACTGGAAATATGTCCCCTAGATTCGGTAGCGTACTCGCAGCACAGACAAGCCATAATTGTCATGAACTCAAATACGTGGCTTGGAGGCCGTTCATCCCACCCGAAAACAAAACTGTCAAGTGTGTCGGGCGAGGCGCGACGCACGTATGGTCGAAGTGGTGGCGATGAAAAGGCCGCCTGATGCAAGAACCGGAGTCGCTTCTTGATAAAATAGAATAGCACAAACTGAAGTTTGTATAGTGCCGACGCGAATGGCTTTGGCAGTGGAGCGCCAGGCTCGATGTCTGTGCTGCCAAAGTGCTTGTCTTTTATCTCCACCAGGGCTGTGATGTCTCGTACCAGTCCGGACCAAAACTCGACCTTGACGCAGCTGTACGTCAGGCACCTGGTCGACATAACGTCCTCGAAGCTTTTTATATCGGAACCACAGCAAGCGGAATGTGTGCCAACGGTGATAGTCAGATGTTGATTACCGTCAGTGTCCTGAACATGTTCCGATCGATGAGCAAGCATGTCCACCACGTCTTCTGAGAAACGTCCGGGGTCTTCACGCAAGGCCCATAGTTTGTCCTCTTCCTCATTAGCCTTGGCTGTCAGGAGTGACTGCAGGCGATTCAGGTCCATTTGCGCAGGTGAGGAGTAGATAGCCTCCAGGTTGGTGTTGGAGAGGGTTACCACGCCATTCTCCATGGAATTCGCTGAAGGTAGAGGTGGTTCTGTCTGGATACTGTACTTGGCCCCGGTCAAGTCCCCATATGGAATGTCGTGGAGTATGTTTTGGATCATGTCAAGCAGGAATCTGTAGACTCTGTCTTGGATCTCTAGAGCCCACAGCCCATCTCCTACGCTGACCACACCCCCAACCAGGCGAAGGTCAGCACCCCTAACAACTTGAAAAGTTCCTTTGGGTGCCTCTCGCAATTCGCCATATGACTCTGGGACTGGCTGCCTTCCGTCCAAATCCATGGAGTAGCCCCTCAATTCCCGCCAATTTGTCAGGTCGAAACGGGCCGTAGAGAGCTGGACATCTCGTCTTGAGAATGCATGCGGTGGCTGGCGTGCTCTGGCATTGATCATGAGCAGCAGTGGTTCAGTCTTCGTAAGGTTCTGAAGATTCATGTATGGCATCAGAAGAGCTTCACGCTGCGGCCCTTCGTACTGCTTTGGCTGTTGCCCTTGTAGTCCGTGCAGCAGCATGTTTGCTCTCAGATCAGTAGACCTGTTTGTCAGGACAATGTCAGGGCGGCGATCGCGAGCCATATTGGGCCAGGTTGCGAGAAGCAGCTCCCGTCTCTTTGCAATGGACTTTTTGGTCCATCGCTTCTGGATTACGGCCTCGTGGCGCTGCACAATGTGTTCAAGTAATCCCCAATTGTCGTAGATACGCTCTGCTGTCCGTTTGATCGCGGAGCGCACCGACGGCAACTCCTCGGGGGAAATGCGATCAGAAACCGCATCAAAGTATTCTTGAGACTTTGAAGAGACGTGATTGAGAATCTCCTCAGGAATAGTCCCCACCGGGCATGACCCAAGCAGCTGGGAGCGTTGCCTTCGAGCGTTTGCGGCGTTCTTCATAATCGCTTAGATCAAAAGGCGGTATGGATTCTGCAGTCTGCACATGTGCTCACCTGAGCTCGCCTTGGATGGACAGGTCGAAGAAGTCCTGCCACTGGATGTGGAGCTCGACAGAAGTTTTGACCTCGAGTACTCGTGCCCGCTCACTTTACTTGTTTGGTGGCGGTACCATAGGGTGAGGAACAGAGTGGTGCAAGAAAATCTCAAAGCTAGCCGTCAATGCACCAAGTTTGGCAGTGAAGCCAACTTATGAAGTGAACTTTCTATTGGAAGCCGATGGTTACAAACGGAATGATCGCAGTTGAAAAGACCAGCCAGTGGTGCTGTGGTAGTAGGAGAGAAGCACAGCTCGACAAAAGCCAGTTAAAAGGAGCCTTGAGAAGCGGCCGTGGAAAAGAATGGGCCCAAATGGAAACTGTCAGTGACAGGGGAGAGGTTTGTGCTACACCACAAGTATGGTAGCCGACATTAAAGTGACCAAGTACCCCGATCCTGGCCACTGTGGTCGGACTGTGTTTTGTTTGCACTCCGAGCCAAATAAACCAACTTCCATCAGCAAGGAATTATCAAGCCAACCCCAAGAAACTAGGATATCCTATCAAAGAGACTAATACCGCAAGTACATGACGGTAGTTTTTATGGCCGATGTTTTTTAACGCACAAAAGATGGGGAGATGATTTGGCTGAGGTTAATGTAGAATCGGTGCATGCCAGCATGCCAGCACATCTGGACAAGTCACTACCCAGTGGCCGGAGTGCTGAATGCCCCCAGCCACTCGACTTTTTCATTCACTTCAATGTTTGTTGCAGGTTGTCCATTGAGATAGCCACTTTGAACGAGTGTGCGAATTTGAGGTATGGCCATTTTCTAAGCGAAAGCTCTGGACCAAAAAGAATTACACAGTCGTTAACCGAACTATGCCCAACGGTAGCAGCTCACACACGGCCATCAAGGAAGTCAAGTGCATTGTCACTTTTACTTGTCCTCTTCAAATTCAATATCAAAACCCATCTTGCCCAACAGATTCACACCAAGCTTTCCCGCAGTATCGACAAACGGATTGAGAACTTTTGCTGCGGCTTTCAACAGTCTGTCATCGCGAGCCTCCGCCCCAGCACCGCTGTTTGCCATCAAGATGTATCCCACAACAAATGGGAGCTCTGTCTCATTTTCCGTATACGCCGCCGTATACTTCTCCCTCAGCAGTGGGTCGCATTCCTGCTTGACTGTCCGAAGCATCTTCCAGCAGAAGCGGTGGAGGACCAGGTAGGGGAAGGCGAGCTCGAGGGACTCGCCCTGTAGCGCCCAGGCGAGAGATCTCACGAGCTTCTCGGGCGGGGCAAGACAGCTCTTTGTGTTCTGGTTCTTCTTCTCCTGTCTGATTTCCTTGAGCTTCTGGGGGTCGTCAATCTTCTCGCCGACATAAGTAGTAGTACCATCGGCCTCGGTAGATGACTCGAATCCCCACTCGCTGTGTGAGAGGATATCGCAGACGTGTTCAGCGATCCATTGCAAAGCAGATCCAGAATGTACACATCTATCTTCGAACATCATCGTCAGTGACCGATAATGGTAGAGGATCAAGCCCGACAATAATACAGGCGATTGAGCCAATAGGTAGTATTTCTGCGCGTCTGCTGCCAGGGGCAACCCCGTTTTGCGGTATTCTTTCACCTTGACCTGGTGGACAGGGTCTTCTCCCAGCCATGCAATCATTTTCTCAGCATTTGTAAGAACCTGCTCGTTGGTAGCCGACCATGTCTTGATCTTGAGATTCTTGTGGAAGGTCGGGTGGGATTTGAGATCGTTGCGCATTATGTTGGTCTGATGAGCCATTTCCTGCAATCCCCTTCCCACCTGGTCCCTGAGGAGGTGGTGGATGTCAAGGTAGATCTGCACAGCAAAGACGAGGCAGAACGGGACTTTGTGTGTCTCGTCCATCTCTTCCACGCCGCGGAGAAGCTCATCATCCACGGGCCACTGTGGAAGCGTTCGGATGATGGACATCAATTCAGTGCAGGCTTCCATGATGAGGATTTTATCTTCTTGCCACTTTTCTGGCCCTGTTTTCCGGCTTCGGTCGCTCTGGGGATTGTAGGTTCCAAAGTGCCCAGGTTTGAAGAGCGGAAGCTGTCTGGGCCGCAAGACAGCCATGAAACCATCCAACATGTGATAGAGGCCGGAGAATGTGCTATTCGCAACGTCGTAGGTCTTGGGATCAAAGAAGAAGTTCGGGGAGGTGCCTTCGGAGGTCACTCAGTCAAAGGGTAACAAGCCTTTTGCAGCTGCTACAATGAAATGGAACTTCTGCGCGATCTTCCCAAACCCACCGTGCGGTCGAAGGTGTGGATCGATCTCGTCGGCGAGGTTGCGCGCAAGGTCGATTGCCGTGCTGGTAGCAACGGCTGCAGCAGCCAGCTCTAGTGTCCCATCGTGGAAGCCAGCCCAGATGTTTCTGATTTCCTGTCGAATCTTATTGAGATCGTCGATCGTCAGGGCGAAGGCGAAGATAGCGTCCTCGAAATCAAGGCGAGCTGCCGCCCGCGCGCTCGGCTCCAGCCGCTGGCATATGAGGCCTGAGAGCCTCGAGCTTCGTGCACATGCTCTAGGACGCCGAGTAAAAAACAATGGGTCTTTCCGGCTTTAGCTGATGGCTCAGCTCCATGTTCCCTCAGAGTGGACCCGAATGAGGACCTGACATTGATTACCCGGTTGATAGTCTCGACGAAGACTCTGTAACAGCAGCTGCTGGTTTCTTGCTGGCGGCGATGAACTCAGCCAAAGGCACAAAGTCCTTTGTGGCAACTACATGCTTGTTCCGAGAAACCTTCTTATTATGTTTGTTCCTCTCAACATGGCCCACCGTGATGAGCAGATCGGCAGGGTAGCCGCAGGCCTTAGCAGTGCTGGAGAGCCACGAAGCCACCGAATCAGTGTCCTGCTTGTGCTGTCGGTAGACGCTGACAAGAGTTGATGGCAGCATGTTGCGTGTGGTCTTCAAAATGGTGTTGAGAAAGCAATGCTGTTGATAGACCAAACCTCGATAATGCGGAAGGTTGCTCTCGGTTGTAGGAGATCGTTTGTCAAAAGCCGTACAAATATCAAATGCAATTCCCCGCTGACGAAGAAAAGGAAGGTTGGTAAAGGGACATAGTCTAATATTCCCACTGTTGAACAAACCCGGGGCTCAAGTTTGTGTGTTTCATTGTACGCTATGCATTGAGACTACAACCTCGACGGCGCCGGCGCAAATAGAGAAGAGGCATAGCCTAACGCTATGGTTAGAAGACTAGTTTGCAGAAGCAAATTGGAAAGTCACTGTCAAATTCTCTGCATGGGGAAACCTACTGTTTTAGTATGAAATATACATTGCCTTGCCCTTCTAGGGAACTTATTGTTGTTCCGGCTTAATAGAGGAACTCAAAGAATACCAATAGTCCATGCATTGCATGATTCAAACGGCTGCGCATGGGACCGTTCAGTCATTAGGACAAGCCCAAAAACGCGGATACGGGACGCTCATGTATAAGCTGGTCTCTTTGATTTCGAATTCTTGGCCATTTGAAAATTGGACAAGGTTGCAGTCGCCTTTTCCAACCTCCTGGATTACTTTGTGCATCCACAAACCGCACGCTGTCTTGCTTCAGAGGTCGATCGCAAACATTTGGAGTCTAGTTCGTCGGCAATACCATTATCATTCCTCAAAATCGATACGATCTCGTCGTCATGCCTAAATAATTCCTACATACGTTTTGTGATCCGTGAAACAGACTATCATTTACCTCTGATTTAGGAGCTCCGGCCAGTCTACTACTGCGTTTCTGCCGCTAGTACAAGTTCACGTACCAGTGTACTCTGCCCAGTTCCTATAGTCGACTGTCCGCTTCCACCGATCCCGGCATACGTTTAAATCCGGCATGGCGACCTCCTCATCAACCCGTCGACGGTTGGTGGCATCTCCTAAGATCGGTAATGGGCATGTATACCCCTCAGTCTGTCCCTTCTTAAGGAAACTCAGTAGGCTAGCTGTCTGCTCCTCTGTGAGCTCGTATATTCGTTCCGTAACATCTCCTCGATGAGAATGGAACCATACGCCGTCGTACTTGGTTTGATGGGGAAGAGCAAAGTCAGCAAATGCCGGCCGTTTCATATGAACATTGGTGTTGAGCGCAGGAGTGGAAGGTGCTCGGAATGAAAACGTACGCCGGTACCATCGTTGCCTCTGCCGAAGAGCATAACTCCACCAAAAATCTGATCTTCGGCCCGATAACCTACCATGTCCGCAGTCCCATCTGGATACTGCTTTGGCTTTGAATAACGTAGGAGGCAGAAAGGCGTCGCCGGTCTCGACCAATTGTTTTCCCGATAGGCTTTATCACCTAGCCATATGGTATTCTTATGAAATCCTCCGTCGACTGACTTATAAAAATCAGCGGCTATGCTGTGCACAGTGACCGCGACTAAATCCAGGAAGGGCATTTGGGAAGCCCTAGAGCACAAGGGGGTATCTTGATAACGCTGAAGCGCCTAACCTGGATTAATCCTGATTCCTAGACTTCAATGTACAGCTTCTTTTCTTACCACTTACTGCTAACGCAACTTCACAAGCTCTTGTATTGAATGATGCCTGGAGCGCTCTCGCACAACTCACGATGGTTGTCGACAGGGTCCCGCCGTAGGACCCGATGTCTCTAGTTTCTCAGGGCTACATGTCTCAATGGGAGGCCGTCGACAATTTGCGCAAATGTTTCCTCTTCAATTGGTGCGGAAAGGATATTCTTGAGCGCTGGTTCGAGTGCTTGCTGATGCTCATCGTCGGGACCTGGTCCGCCCGACTTCTGGGTATGGAGTCTGGCGGCGGGACAGTCACATACAAGGGATCCGGCGCTTCTGAGCGGTGCCGAGCTTCCCATTGCAGTGGCCTCTGCCTCAGCAATGCGTTGGTGCACACTTAATGTTCCGCGAACGGACGTTGCGAGGAGCTTGGAGGCTAAATTGAGATACTACAGTCTGTGGGACACACCGATCCTAGGGTCGATTGCCAAAGAGCTTTTTTTCGGGGCTGTGCCGCTGTCTTGCGCAGGTAGATGCAGGCAACCAACTGGACCCACCGAACTGCGGTCTTGAATCCAACAGGCATGTTCAGCACTGGAGAGGCGTCTAAGACCTTTTGTGATGCTAAGTGGCAGAAGCATTTAGATGATATCAGAACCGGTAGAACAAGGTCTACGAGCCGGAAAAACCTGGCCATATCCTGTTGACAGAGGATGCCGCTCGAATAGCTTCCCTGTATATGTTACACAGCAGACGACCACCTGCTAGGCTCCATCAAAAGCATGGCCGGCCACGCATATTTCACAAGCTTTGGACGGTGGACCGGCTGGTCGAACAGCACGCACAACCAGCCTGACAATGCCAACCGTCTCAGAATTACCTTTTAAATTTCTTACACCAATTGCAAATTGTTTTTTTTTTCATCTAAAAAAGCTGGGCCTTTGAGCGTTGACCATCATGTGAAGGGACCGTATATACCTTCGGATGTATACGGATTAAGAACGAGACCACCACTAGGACTCGTTACCGTTAGGCCCCACCTGGATCGCAGTGAGCGTGTGGGGAGTTTCGGCTCCCCACCCGACAATGAGACTCTAACACTACTCCTTCGTGTCAGCGTGGCGTCTCAGTCTCTTTTCTTATATTGAGGATGCCTCAGGGCTCCATCCCGGAGAGGCTTCCCCACGATGATCGTCCCATTTTCCTTGCACGCTGATTTTGTATCGATGATTTTGGAGCGAACTGTAATTCCGCCACGTCCATAGGCCCAACACTATTGTTCCAACATGAGTCTGCTGCAAGTCTTAATCCGCGCGATCAGCATGCGCTTGCTCGGAACAGGTCCTAGCGATCAACTTACCTTGACAACCTCCACCCTCGGATTTAGATCCAGACGAGGAGTTGTTCTGATTACAAAAAGTATTGTCGAGGATTCGTAAGCCGGATGCACTCACTGGCTGCGTCACGCTTGTCATGGCTCTTCGACATACGATCTTCGGGGTGCGCTGCCAGACCGAATCCGTCTTGGCCTGAGGAGGGCTGCAGAGCGCGTCTAGTATTTAAGTAATATGAGACCGCCATCGAACTCCTCAGAGCCTCATCGAACCGTTTCTGGTGTCATCGTAAATCCATCCCTCATTCAGTAATATCAACTACCTTTCCAAGAACATATTCAAGATGCGCAGCGAAGCTGAAGTTATCCCGCCGTCAAAGATGGAACACTTGCCTCGGCGCAAGGTCGTCGAGACGGTGATATCGCAACCTGCCTCAAGCATTGAAGCAAAAAGAAAAGAGCTATCGGTCAGCGAGATCTTCCACTTTGAGGAGAAAGACCCGTCACGGCGACTTCTGCCAAATCACCCGACTCGGTTTGATGCGGAATTAGCATCCTGCGTTATTCGCGGTACGGTGCCTACAAGCATCGACGGGACCTACTACCGCATCGTTGTCGAGCCTATTTTTGCCAACCGTAATGAGCAAGACATTTGGATCAATGGAGATGGGTCTGTTCATGCCTGGCGCTTCTCCAACGGCGTGGTCGACTTCAGAACCAAATTCGTGCGGACGCCCCGTTTCATCATCGAGAGGACAGCTCGGCAGCCTCTCTGGGGGACCTACAGAAACCCGTATGCTGGTGATTCCAGAGTCTTTGATGAGATCCAGAGTACCGGGAATACGCATGTCCAGTTCTGGCGGGGAAAGCTGCTTGTGCTGAAGGAAGACAGCCCTCCGCTGATACTGGATCCGGACACGCTGGACACATTCGGTTTGAACTACCTGCCTGATTCTTTGAGATTGTAAAATTACTCAAAAGCTGATTCGAGACAGGATTCTACGACTTCGAAGGTCAGATGACTGCTAAGACCTTTACAGCGCACCCGAAGACAGACTTCACCACCGGCGAGCTGGCAGCATACGGCATGGAAGCTTCTGGCCTCGGGTGAGCATGACTTCCGCTATGATTTCGAGGCAAACCTGACCAGATTTAGTTCTAATGACCTTGCATACTACCAATTCAATAAAGAAGGCAAGGTGACCGATGAGTGCTGGATCAAGACTCCGTCCGTTACGTGGACCCACGAAATGGCAATCACAGATAAGTTCGTCATCCTCGAACAACCTTCAATGCCACTTGGTCGAGGCTGAGATCGATTCACGTTCTGATAATTGAGCTTAGTTACGTTATCTTCGTCATGTCGTCTCACGAGCTTGACATGGACCACATGAAGAAAGAAGGCGGGACGCATTTCCGGAAGAATGCTTTTCTAGTAAGGAATCTCGGCTCACAAAATTAAAACAGGCATGGAACTGATGATCTCCAAGCCTAACCGGTTTGGCGTCCTTCCACGACGTAATCCCAAGCCCGAGCAGGCGAGGTGGTTCGATTCTTTGAAGGACCATTATTGGGGGCATGTGTGCAATCACTTCGAAGAAGACGGCATCATCTACATAGATGCCTTTGTGCATAACCATGACTCGCTGAGAGCATTTCCCGCGATGCATCCCGAGGTCGATGCTGCGAAGTCTGACGTACCGCCTATTGGGAAGTTTGTGAGGTTCAAGATCGACCCCAAGTCGAAGTCGACCGAGATGGAGCTGCCCACAGTCCTTAGCGACATCCCCGGGGAGCTAGCCCGCTGCGATGACCGCTTCACAGGCAAGCCCTATAATCACGCCTTCGGAGGCTCCTTCGGGCCCATGGGTTTCGAAGGCATCACCCACACGAACATCGCCACTGGCCTCACCAAGGTCTGGAAGGCCGGCGACCACACCACTGTCGGCGAGCCCTGTTTCGTCCCGCGCTCAACTGACTCGCCTGAGGGAGACGGGTACTTGTTGACCTGCTGCCAGGACCAGGAGACGGGCTACGGCAGTCTGGCGATGCTGGACACGACGGACATAACTGCCGGCCCGGTTGCTGTGATTGAACTGCCGTTCCGGGCCCATGACGGTGTTCACGGGCAATGGGTATGCCCTGCACACTTGTCCCTGCGTTGTCCAAATACTGACTGGTATTCACAGGTTGATTCTTCTCGATTCGACTCGAGAAAGCCGCTGGTTGATTACGCTGGGGTGACACCAGAGCTCCAGGAGAGATTCGGCACCGGGGCACCAAAACCCTATGATGAGCTGAATACTAGGCCCGTCTTGAGGACGGTGGGGACAAGATTGGACGGCACCTGGTGAGGGCTCGGAAGGAAGCAGGTCTCAAGGCAAGATGACCGGTAGTTTGTGATTACGCGTGGCCGGGCTTGCGGTCTCGTAACTAGGTAATCACTAGGTAGTGTGAGGAGTCTGGTCTCCTTTTGAGCCAGATCTGGGAACCTTAGGCGTCAGGCCATCGAGCCCATGTCTGAGTCTCCAAGGGTAGAGTAGGTATGATGCGCCATACTGTCACTGCCGAATTTCAACAGTCCACAGTGTATATCACATGGATCACGCAAGCTGAAGTAAAGAGATAGCAGAAAGACACAAAATGATCGACCAGTCATATTTTCTACCAACAGAACAGTTGGTGAATTATTCTCATCAATTGACCCCGCTCTTGGCAAGTCAACTACATACCTAGAGACCAACGCATCCTTCAAACATCCTCTCATTTCCGTCACAATCTCAACACCTCCAGCTGTGTCTCTAAGCTACGTCGAACTACTGTTCGTTATTTACCATGGCAGACACATCTTCCAAGCCTACAATCTTGCTTGTTCAGGGTTCCTTTCAGATCCCAGAGGCTTACAGCAAGCTAGTCTCTGCCCTCCGCTCGCGGGCCTTCGTCGTCGCCCACCCTCGTCTTCCTAGCCTGTCCGACCATGACTCCCCTGACTTTGCAGAGCGAAGCCTTGATGACGACTCGCGTGCCATTGAAGCCGAGGCAGAACGTCTCATAGTGGACGGGGGAAAGACCGTCATGGTCGTCATGCACTCCTACGGCGGACTCGTCGGGAGCGACGCTATTCCCGAGGATCTCAGCCTGCAGAGCCGCCGCCAGAAGGGCCTGGCAGGCGGCGTATCCCGGCTATTCTACTTCGCAGGCTTCATCCTCGAGCAAGGTAAAACAGTCCTAGGCACCTTTGGCGAGTCGCCCAACAATGACATCAAGCCCAATGGGCGTTATGCAATGAAGAACACGGCGAGCCTTATTTATCAAGACCTTCCGCCAGAAGAGGCCAGCTACTGGGCCTCCAAGATCATCGACCAGAGCTACGCCGTGCAGACGACGCCCGTGTCCCGCGCGGCCTACAAATATATTCCCTCGACTTATGTCATGGCCGAGGACGACCAGGCTGTTCCTTTGCAGTACCAGGAAATGTTCGCGGCTGCCACGGGCGCTGAGGTAAAGAGGATCTCGTCGGGACATTCACCTCAGCTTAGCAGGCCCGAGGAGCTGGCAGAATTGATCAAGGCTGCGGCGGAGATGAGCACCTAGATAGATTCTCGTGGGTAATGCTCTTGACATTCCTGTTTGCTCGGCCTTCTCTATGCTTGCTCCAGCCAGCAGCTTCATAAGAACATTGCGCAAGCACTGTTTGTATTTTTTTTTGTTTCTGTGCACTTTCTCGAGAATCAGAATAAATTCTTCATGTAGAGCAAAGCATCGGGGCTTTGTTTTTAATTTGCATCCGGTTGCATTTTCTCTTTCTCAATTTCAACCCCTCAATACAAGACTCCGGTGTTATGTCCCGGGTAGCTCTGCTCAGCGAGACCAAGATCGATTCCGCATAGATTTCATCCTTCAACAGTTGTTGCAGGTCTCGGAGACATTGTCACCGTAATCCTGTCAACCTGTGGCAAGAACAACACCCCATCTCACCAACAGCACTCCGCTCATCATCATGTTCGGGTCACCCTTCAGCGGTCTTGGTGGTGGCGGCGGGAGCGGGACAGGGGGACCGTCAGATACAGGAAACATACCATCCTCGCTGCCTCCGGGGCCTCCCGGTCCTCCTAGTCTAGGCTTCAATAATATAATGGGCGCGAGCGGCCCGGGGGGTCCTTGGGGAACCGGAACCTCGCTGCCTCCGGCGCCTCCCAGTCTAGCCAGGGATCCAACAACTGGGGCAATCACCGCAGTGGTGCGGGATCCAACAACGGGGACAATCGCCGCAGTGGTGCCAGGGGGGGCTGGGCCTACGCGGTCTCCGCCGCCTCCGCCTTCTCGACGATCTTCGTCTTCCTCTCAGTTGTCTCCCGTCCTCATCGACGAGCCTTCTCATCCGCCCCCTGACGCGCCGTCCAATCCACCTTCTGATCCAAAGAAATCCCCAGCAAAATCCCCTTTTGCGAGTAAAGGTACTAGCGACCTGCAAAGTAGTGGCATCTTCAGCAATACATATGTTCCAGGATCACAAATAGAACAGATACTTCAGAATGACACAAACCTCCCAGACACCCCTAGCAGGACGAACACAGATGAGATTGCGAAGCTACAACAACAGGTCCGCTACGCTGTAGATGATGCAAGCTTGTTGGAGAACTTACGGCGACAAGAGAGGGCCGCCAGGGGAAACAAAACCCAGCAGGAGCGCAAGCAAGAGCTGCGCGACTCGGCGCTGCCGTGGATTCATTCCGGCCTCAGATACAGAGGAGCGCCGCGGCCAGGGCTCTTCCGTGAAGACGGCACCCGCAACCCGGAAAGACCGCGCAAAGGTTCTGGCAATCGCCCCCTGCCTGGGGCATACTCCGGGACAGGCCCCGGGACAGGCCCGCCGGGGCCTCCACCTCCACCACCTGACGCCGGGAACAGGCCTCCGAGTGACACCGGGAACAAGAATAACCAAGGGACTACATCCTCGAGCAATACGGGGACCACTGGGACCACTGGGACCACTGGGACCACTGGGACCGACGGTGGCAGAGCGAACAAGCCCAAAGCAACAAAGAGGAATCCAACCTCAACCTCTGGTGACGGCGGAACCAGACCGGGGACCACATCCACGAGAGCGAACACATCCACAAGAGCGACCACATCCACAAGAGCGACCACATCCACAAGACGGACCACATCCACGAGAGGGACCACATCCACGAGAGGGACCACATCCACGAGAGGGACCACATCCACGAGAGGGACCACATCCACGAGAGGGACCACATCCACGAGTGGTGGCGCTCGTGGTGGCGGGACCATCTCATCAAGTCCTCTCAGAAACTCAGTCACGGCGGATGATCTGGGCATTCCCGACCCAGCCAGCGGCACAGGGTCTGGTGCAGATCCTCCTGCGCCGACTCCTTCGGGGACGGGCGGGGCTCCCTGGCAAGCCCGGAATGACCTTTTCCAAGAGGGGGTTATGAATGCGGCTGGCATCACAGCTGCCCCGCGTACAGAACAAGTCGATCGGCTTCCCACGCTGCCGAGCTCGATCGATTATGACGTCACAAATTCGGAACTTGAGAGTCCATGAGGGCGTGAAGTGGTGTATGGACATCAGAAGGAATTGACCTTCAATGTGTCGGGAGGATTATGTTGGCGCCATCGTGTTCCTATGAATGCTTGAGGCACTGGCGAGGCGTGAGTAACACATGGCCTCCTGCACTGTAGACGCTGTGCTAGCAGAAGTTCCTTTGTCATTTGTCGTTTTTGTGGCGTTTCAAGGTGGTAAAGGCGGCAGGTGTGAGAATCGGGAGTGGGAGGTGTACTGTAAAATGGAAAATGGAGCCAAGATGTGCAGGGATGCAAAGTATGTAAGCTAGGCAGTCCCGACTAAGTAGCTGCATCCTTGTCGAAGAGCCTTGCTGCTGCCGCGGCCCCACCTTTTTCTCTTTTCCCACTCTACGCGTGAAGGCTGATGATCCAAGGCGCGTCGACCTCAATCATCTCTTTCCCGCCGCAAGCTTTCCAGCCCCTGCGACAGACCACGACCACGACCACAATTACTCCCACCACCCTCGGCCCCATCACCATCAGAGCTGAGGCTACTCATCAGTCCGACTTCTCATCTGCTTGAGAGCAACTGTACCTTATTATCTCTTGGTCCACCTTTGACCACCCACAAACATGGCACCCGCCCCCGTCGTCGACGACGTCGACCGTAGGTGAACCCGCACGGTCTGAATTGGGTTGAAGCCATCTCAGACGGCTCTTGCTCCGCTCAGTTGCTGATTCGAGGCCTTAGCAGTCGATATGGAACAGGATGATGTCAACGAGAATGAGGAGAAGATCATCAACGAGGGTAGGTGAACGCCGTAACCCCCGTTCAAGAGCCGTTGAAGTCTCACGCCGGCCTGCAGAGTACAAGACGTGGAAGAAGAACAGCCCCTTCCTCTACGACATGATCTTGAGCACCGCTCTTGACTGGCCCACACTTACCACACAGTGGTTTCCCGACGTCAAGGAGCCCCAGGACAAGAACTATCGCGTGCACCGCCTTCTGATCGGCACCCACACCTCACCCGGCGCCGACAACTACCTGCAGATTGCTGAGGTTGAGATCCCAAAGTCTGCTGAACCTAACCCAAACGACTACGATGAGGACCGTGGTGAGATCGGCGGTCACGGCCGCGAGCCTGCCGCCATCAAGATGAACATCATCCAGAAGATCGACCACCCGGGCGAGGTGAACAAGGCCCGTTACCAGCCCCAGAACCCGGACATGATCGCCACCCTGTGCGTCGACGGCAGGATCCTTGTCTACAACAGGACCAAGCACAGCAGCCTCAACCCCAGCGGCACCCCAAACCCCGACATCGAGCTGAAAGGACACTCACAAGAGGGCTTCGGCCTGAACTGGAGCCCCCACGAGGCCGGTGTCCTCGTCTCTGGTAGCCAAGACCAGACGGTCTGCATCTGGTAATTCTCTCTGCTGAACCATCGGCGCCCGTTGATCTGACTTCTCCCCCAGGGACCTCAACACCATGAACGACAAGAAGGTCACGCCATCCCGGACCTTTACCCACCACCATCGCGTCGTCAATGACGTCCAGTACCACCCGGTCGCCAAGCACTTCATCGGCACTGTTTCGGACGATCTGTCCCTCCAGATACTTGACACCAGACAGGCCGATACCACCAGGTCGGCACTTACTGTGCAGAAGGGTCATTTTGACGCCATCAACGCCCTCTCCTTCAACCCCGGCTCCGAGTTCCTCATTGCCACTGCATCTGCTGATAAGACCATCGGCATCTGGGATATGCGGAACATGAAGGACAAGGTCCACACCCTCGAGGGCCACAACGACGCCGTGACTTCTCTGTCGTGGCACCCGCAGGAGATGGGAGTCCTGGGCAGTGGCAGTTATGACAGACGGGTTATCTTCTGGGACCTGACTAGGATAGGAGAGGAGCAGATACCCGACGACGCCGAGGACGGCCCGCCAGAGCTGCTGTTCATGCACGGCGGTCACACAAACCACCTGGCTGACTTCAGCTGGAACCCTAACGACCCGTGGCTCGTCGCCAGCGCGGCCGAGGACAACGTTCTTCAGATCTGGAAGCCCGCCGATTCTATTGTTGGCCGAGAGACCAACGCCGACATGCCCATGGAGGAGATGGATCGCTAGCTCCTGTTAGATACGGCAAGCGAGGACGGCAGACAGGTGCCTGGGGGGGGGGTTGCTTCGATTTGTGCACATAGCTGTCAACGATCGATGCCGAGGGAAATCGAGGCAGAGGCTTTCATGACTGGGTGAGGGGGGTGAGCTGTAGGTTAGGAATCACTTTGAATGGCGTCAATTTGGAGAGAGGCATCGTGCGCGACACGGACGCCTGACGGCTGACACTACTATGAGAGCAAGATTACATAATGCAAAAAGCTATGGATTTGAAATTGTCCCTGGTGAGTGTACGTTCATGAATATCGTGCAGAGAAGTGATGCTTTGGGGCCGGGCTAAGCTGAAATACGGAGAACTGACATTGAGGGCTGGTTGGGGATGACATTGTCACTGGGTCACAAGTCCTGATTGTACTCATAGCACCAATCCCATCGACCAACGACTGATCGAGCTTGGTTCCAACTTTTATATGTTATGGGCATGTAGCTTGGGAAGCTTTGGGGGAAGACGGCGGGGGGCAGATATTTGTAGGTTGACTTTGAAGCCACTGCTGCTCTTCACCCACGACGTTTCTGTTAACTTTGGGTTGAGTACTTCTTCACCTGGCATGCTTTTTACTTTGTCACTCTGCCTGATTCGATGACACCCTGCACGAGCGTCGTGGTGAGATTCGTGGTGAGAACAATAAGAGCTTCGATAGGAGCTCCCACACAGATCCCACCAATCGCGTCATCAAATTTTCATCCCATCTTCGATGTTTTTCAAAGACAATGGGATTGCCCCCCATTCAGAATAGCATTGTTTTCCTACTGTCAATAGCAATACGCACCAACCTCGTTTGAGGACTCTCACTACTTAAGATCAACCCATCTCGCCCATCTCTACTTTCCTTTCCTTACCTCCCCCTTCCTTTCCTTTTCTTCTTTACCTCGTCTTTACCTTCCAACCCTCTCTTGACGAATTTTGACAGGCTTCAGCCCAATCGCCAATTTCCAACAGTTCCAGCACTGAATTGTCTTACCTCATCGCACTCTACCTTACTTTGATCCCCCATCCAGGCAGCAGGATGGAGAACACCCGACTTCAAGGCCACTCCAGCGCGCCTGACCGTGACGAGGCGATGATGGATATCGAACTCGCCAGGCTGAATACCGAGCTCGCTTCCCTTCAGTCTCTCCTCGCCGCGGGGGAGTCGCGAAAGCGAGCGGCCGATCCGCAACTCTACGAGCACACGATGGCAGAGGCCGCGAGAGCCTTGAAGCGACGCCGAACAACCCCTAACGCCGACTTCAGCGGTGCGCAAAAGATGTTTGCCTATGGGCCCGAGGAGCAGCCTGACAGATTCGATGAGAAGAGAAGAGCTGAAATGGCCGACCTCATGTTTGACAACATGATCATTGACCTCCCCATCGATTTCGAGGGCGCATACTCCAGCAATTCCCACGACATTCGCTACGTTCGCAACACGAGCGCGCGTGACCTCAGTCCTGCATACAAGCCTGGCTTCAACCTCCTCGAGTCGGTCTGCTCCAGCGTCTGGCTCGCCGTCGAGGTGGCCAAGCACCTGCGCCCCAGCGACATCGTCAACCTCTACAGCACCAGCAAGTCCTTCCACGTCGTCCTCAATTCGCACTGGCAGTCCAGCATCGTTGCCTGGGCAGAGTACATGGCGCCGTCGTCCTTCCGCATCTTCTACTGGAAGTTTTTCGGCTGCTACGCCCGCATCGACCCCACTGGAACAACCTGGGAGGCGCCTGGCAACTTCGCGAATGCGATCCCCCACCCGAAATGGGCCAAGGTCCGCCCCATCACCGACGCCGACAAGCAGGTGCGCTCCGTGCCTGGGCTGCGATACCTCGCGATGCTCGACAAGCGTGAGGTCCGCGTGCGCGATATCCTGGCGAAGCTCGCGCGCCAGGGCCACCGCCTTCCCAGCAAGTGCCACGAGGCCGTCAAGAAGATGTGGCTGCTCATGGACCTGCCGACCAACACGCTGCGGCGCGCCTTCATCCGCAATACCGAGCTGTGGACCACCGAGGACATCTTCAACGCGCAGATGTTCGTCACCAAGCTGCAGATGCGCTTCAACGAGCCCGTCTTTGGGCCCGACTCGCCCCTGGCCGTCGAGACCTTCCTCGGCTCCGCGCAGGGCCTCACCCCGCTGTGGGAGATGCTCCGCGGCAGGAAGTACACCGAGATTCTGGAGGCGATTCAGCTGCGCGTGAAGTACATCTCCAGTGACCAGGCGCAGCGGCGTTGGCGCAACTGGGAGTCGCACTACGATGTCCCGGAATGGGTGCTGGGACGGGGCCACCTCGAGGGCTGGGGCAGGGGCGAGGTCCACCTGTCTCGCCCTGACGAGCTTCTCATCGAGGAGGCGGCTAGGCGTGACCTGAACCTGAAGGATCACTTCACCTATATGACTTTCTGGGGCCATGTCGACTGGCGGAAGCGCACCAACCTCGCGCCCACCGAGGAGGAGATGTACATGTCTGACGACGAGCTCCCGGCCCCCACTGTCCTCCAGAAAGGCCCCAATGGTATCCTCGGCAACTGCGGCAACGTCCCGTTTGAGTCCGGCGAGTGGAAGCCTGAGCACGCCCTCCTGTCGCGATGGGGGACCCTGACCAAGCAGCAGAAGCAGGGCCTCAGGGAGCTTATCGGCCACGAGAATATCAAGATGGCAGCCATGGAGGACGACGACGACGGCTTCTGGGACCTGGAAGACTTCGAGCAGAGTCTCCTCAGCAAGTACAAGAAGCCCAACACCAGCATCGACGCCGAGGACACCTACTATCGCGAGGGCGAACCCGAGTCCGACAACGACTTGGACAAGAAGGGTCTCACACAGTTGCACGACGACAACTGCATATGCATGGGCTGCCAGCCCGACTTCGACACCGCATCCCATGACGGCTCCTGCTTCTGCGAGGAGTGCCAGGACGAGGCGGACTACTATGCCGAGCATCTGGACGTGGACCACGAGAGTGGCGAGGAGGACGACGAGGATGACAACGGCAACAACCAACAGCAAGCGCAACCGAGCAACAACATCAACAACATGCTGGCCATCCCGCCCCCGGTCCCCATGCCCCAGGAGATCCTGCAGAACTCCTCCCTCCTCGACGCGTGGAACAGCCTCGATCACGTCAACCGTCAGATGGTGAACCAGGTCCTCGCCAATCAGCGCGAATTGCAGAAGGTTTCAGCCGGTATTTTGAAGAACGGTAAAGAGCCGCCCAAGTTCCCCAATATCAGGCACGGTCCCAGCCTGTTGCTGCTGCACAAGTTGTACGGCATCGAGAACAAGCCCGCCGGAGATGAGGATGGCGAGGTCTCGCCCGGTGCCTCTGGTGAGAATGATGAAGATGACGACGACGCGGAGGACGACGAGATGGTCGACGAGATGGTCGACGAGGGCTACGACAGCAATGGTGCCGGTGCTGACCAGGACGGTGATGCGTCCAGCGACTCCTCCATGGACGACGAGCAGCTCAAGGCCCTCGCGGATCTGGACTACTCGGAGGACGAGCTCAACTTCGACATGGGCGGCTTCCAGGCCCTCCTGACGAGGGGCCGCGACGACGGTAGCTATAACTACAGCGCCGGTGGTGATGGGGAGGAGGACGAGGATGACTTCGGCATGGCCCACGAGGACGACCTCAAGTCCCCGGGCCTCGCTGCTGAGATGAAGCTGCCGGATGTCATCAACTACTAGGTTGTGGTCTCTTCATGTCGGGTACGACCTGTCTCGGCTTGTGAAAAAGCTGTTCCGTTGTGTGAACCGAAGACGGAGGGGGTGGTATACCGAGGCACAACTTGACCCTTCAATGAGAAGAGTGAATGCAGGGAAGCGTTTGTGTCTTGCCAGAAAAGGGAGTACGAAATAAAAGCAATGAGGAGCAATGGCAAGGACACGTGTGGTAATGTCCAAGTCTTTACGAGGACTTTGACATGAGATTCGTGCCTTCCTGTCGCAATTTGACGCTCTAGATGAGAAAGGCGTCTGGGGGGGTTTTCCAGGTCGTCTGAGCGGCGAGTACATAGTTTGATGCCACCATGCAGGCACCCCAGGTAGAACAGCTCGTCAAATGGAACTCTGGCAGGGTCAAAAACAATTCGGTCTTGGAAACATGTAAAATGACAGGCGGAAACAGACAGTACAAGGACGTAACACAAATCATCCTGTAACGACCGCGTAGGCAACACTGCGTTGGCAGGCTCGTTTAGGTGATATGCATGGCTGCGTGGCTCAACCGCTGCCGCAGCGCCAGAGATCCCCAGCTATCTTGCATCTCATCCAGCAATTCAGTCTCCAAGACCATGGTGGTCCCCGAGCGACGAATAAGTGACACGGGCAAACGCACAGCGAGTTCGCCGTAGATCAATCCTCATAGTCTTCATAAACATCATAAGCTACATACATACAGTACACATGTGTCCGCCGTACTAACTTGCATTCTAGAAAGCACATCCTTCATGAGTTCCTGTATCTGGGTATATTCAGTCAATATCTTTTGGTTTTCCTTTGCCTTTGGCTCGTCACAAGACACGTGCGATGTGGAACTTTTCGTGCGCCCATGAAGTACGAACAACAATGACATAATGTTTCAGTTGTATATCACATCTGGGAAATAGACCACCAACGGGTGACAATGCAATCAGCCACAAGACATGCGACTACTCTGCTGCAATGGATTTGCCTTTGCCTTTGAGCAGCTCGCGAAGGGTACCTTCGGCTTGGCTCCTGGCCGCGGAGGAACTACCTGGTTGCGGGGTACCCATTGCGCCTGACAGTGCAGTTTTCCACGGGACCCAATCAGTTAAACCGGACCTCGCTGCGATGTTGGGGGAATTTGGGTCCTCTTGCCGTGAGTGCCCGTTGGCGTATGCAAATGCCGGAGACTCATCACAGCCCGGGGACTGCGCCTGGCTGCTGCGCGGAGAATCGGAGCCCAACAACTCATTCGGCGTTGTCCGGATCTCTAGATGGCTGCTGGATGTCTGTGGTAAGGACGGTTCGCTCACAAGAGCGGCAGATGAAGTGCGCGGCGTAGCTGCCTCGTCGCCGGGTAAGGAGTATCTCGAGCTGTCAGCGTGGATAATAGCATTGGCAAAGGACCTCGACCTCTGTCTTGTCACTTCTTTGGGCTTCGGCATTCCAGTCAGAGGATTGGCGCCAGGGGCCTTGCTGGCATTGGGCGATCCAGAACCACTGTGGCCCGCCTTCGAGGAGGCCCGCCCACGTACTTGATCCTTGAGCTCTGACGCCGACTTCTTCTTTGTCTTGTCTTCTTCAGAGGATCTGCTTGACGACATGATAGTCTCCAATGTACCGTAGGCTGCGCTCTGGCGGCGCCCAGTACTCCGGCGTTTGCGATGTGATCGTGCACTCGCGCTGTTGTCCTCATCGCCTGACTGGATTGCTTGGAGCGTCAGCCCGTTTTGGCTCTGGCTGTTCTTGGCGTAGCCTCTTCTCCGGATAGATGACGACGGCACGGCGCTGACAAAGGATGCCCCTGAGCCATGCGGTGCTACATGCACCTCGTACTGGTTGCTCAAACTGTAGCGCGATCGCGCGTATATTTCGGCGATACCGTCGAGGGCATTGTCCATCTCATTGGACTGCGCCTGAAGGTTGGCCATGATCGCCTTGAAGGAGAATGCCTCGTGCGGCGGCAGGGTTTCGGCGGGGACTTCGTCGTGGCCCTGTCTCCAGGGCCACAACTTCTTCTTTGCGTTTCCCCGCGCCATACTCAGTATGCTGCCATTCTGTGACCCTCCAGCGGGTCTGGAGTGGGCGGCCGGGGAGATGTAGGAGATGGATGTTGAGGTTGTCGAAGGCGGCCCCCTTCGGGAAGCCACGCGTCGGGCCGAGTGTGAGTTGGAGCGGGAGTGGCCCTGCGAGGGAGACGGTCCGCTGTAGGTCCTGACTATGACAGGCTTGGAATAAGTCTTGCTCTGGGCGCCGGTGGACCTTTCATATTTGTGGCGGGCAACCGGCGAAGGGAAGTTGCTGTTCAGCTCCCGAAGTGCCAGTGTCCGGTGGGCTGCGGTGCTGTCATCGAGGGGTATGGGCTTGCCCTCTGCAGTCGACGGCACCAGGGAGGCGATGGAGGTATTGTTTGACTGAAAGAACAGAGGGAGGGAGAAGGGAAGACCAGACCTCATGGGAGTCGGGGTGGGTTTTTGAGGACCAGCTCGGGTATCATGAGAGTTGGAAGCAGCAGGGACATGGGTTGGAGAAGAAGAGGTGGCAGGGGCCGGGCCGGGGCATGGGGACAAGGAGGAAGAGGAGGAGGAGGCGTTCTGGGTGCTGCCGAAGGAGTCGGAGGGTGTGGGTGGGTGATGACGGGAAGCAGGCTTGATGGAGGGGGAGAAGTGAGAGGAAGCGTCCGTATTCATGTCTCCACTCTCGAGCGCGTGTTCGCCCTCCAGAGGCCGTTGATTATGTGGCTTATCATATATATACAGCGCGGTGAGGATGCGGGATGCGAAGTGCTGCCGTAGCACGTATGCAGGCGGATGCGAGTGTAAAGTCGTACTGGGTTGTGGTCTAGGCTTGGCCCCGTGTTCGAGCTTGTGTGCAGGTGGTGGCAGCGACGGTGGGGGAGTATGGACTTGGGATTTGGAGGCGAGAGGCGGGAGGCGGGAGGCGAGAGGAGGGCGCGTGCAGGACGACGACAGGCTGGAGAGCTCTCGAGTGGCCCCGGCAGACAATGGTCGGTGTAGGCAGGCGTCACAAAGAGTCTTGTCGCGGGTAGAGGGCGAGTTGAGGTATCATGGTGTGGTCCTCTGGCCTCTGGGGGAAGCTGTATGTCTCAGATGAAGCAGGTGTTGAAGAACACCACCTCGGGAATGCGATTGCTGGATTGGCACTTGTCCGGCGCGCGTGTGACCTCGGGCGTCGACTGTCGATTGAACAGACGCACCGTAATCTCGAGAGTGGTGGTTCGGCGGGGGGTGGGGTGGGAGGCGGTGGCTGCTTGTCGCGGCGGGATGACGAGCAGCGGCAGCAGCAGAGGATGGAAGAGGAGGGAGTGAGTGCCCCAGGCGAGTGTACCCGTGGCTATGTCGGCGACAGAAAAAAGGCGGGCGGATGCCGGGCTGCGAGATGCACGATGTTGTCGTATCGCGTGCCGTGTCGAGTCCCGGGAATAAATCAAGTCGACCTAATCGACCCTGGGAAAAAAAGAAAGGGAAGGGATTGAGATTGAGAAAGGCGGAAGCGCGAATGCGTTGTCGGATTGGGATTCAATCAAAACCGTTGCTGTGCGCTGTGTGCGTTGTTCACCTGCTCTGGCCCTCTCACAAGCAGCGGCAGCGGCAGCGGCAGCGGCAGCGGCAGCAGCAGAAATGTGTCGAGAGAGGAGAGGAGTCGTCTCGTTTTAGGGTGAAGCTCCCTGGCCCGCCATTGGACCGGCCGTGATGCCTTGATGCAAGCTGCAGAGCAGTCGTGGCTGCCCTTCAAAGGCAGGACGGCGTCGTCACTAACTCCCGCCTTCCCTGCAGCACGGCAGAGATATCCCGTGGCCCTGTGCGGTACATGCCTCTGCCGCCGTTGGTCCTAGCTTCGCCAGGTACCGTGTGGTCCCAAACCAGCAGACCAGTACACGTTAGATACGTGGTGCGGGGCAGCGGGATAGCGGCAGGTACGTACTCGATGGCCGACAGTTTGGCCCCGGTTCTCTTCCCCGTGGGCCTAGAAAGGGCTAAGCACGCGCTTCTCCCTCCCCATACTTCAGGGCCTTGGAGACCATGACGAGGGATCCTGGCGCCCTGTTCATCCCTTCTCTGCAGTGCCTGGCTTAGCTTTTTCCATCATGGCAGGCTACATGCCGGCCTAACAATATGAGTTCCATACCAAGACATCCTTTTTCTGATCGGCTTCCTCCATGCCCAGATATCTGATACCTCCTCCACAGTAAGACTGCGCAGCAGACAGGACACAGGAGAGCCATCAGCTCGCCAGCTCACCACCACCTAGACTCTCTCCAGCAGGCGACTCTTGTCAGATTGCGTGCCCGCCTGTCTTGCCTCCTCATGCAGCATCCCAATAGCCGTCGATCTAGCTGCCCTTCATGTCTCAACACCCACATTAGGCGCAGAGCAGGAGGACAACCAGGAGAGAGAGCACGAGGATCAAGACCGTCCTGTCGCGCCCAGAAGTGATTCTGACTGACGCCGGGCAAGCGAAGCCTCTCTGCAAGATCCTGCCGGCCCAGCTCTTCTCGCTCTTGTCATGGCGCGCCAAGCTTCTCACCTCATGTTTGAGCCCATGGGTCCTTTTTCGCAAAGTGGCGTAACTCGAGGTGCAGCAAACAACTTCTCCGTCGTCCAATCCCCGCCCCTCTCCGTCCTGGTCGGCTGCACCCGCGAGCGCGGCGTCTTCCCTCTCCCGCATACACGATGCACGACGAGGGGAGGCGCGTACGCCCCCAGTCCCAAGGGCAGCGCACGACACCCATCCTGTCCGCCACGAGGTGACCCTTGGTGTTTGCTTGTGCAAAGCACGCGCACCCGCCCTCACTCAGCTATGGTCATGGTGAGAATAAGCACGGGGCGTCAGCGGGTACAATATGTGGGTGCTCGTCTACCACCAACTGCTGTCTCGGGGCAGATGACTGCACGTCATCGACGACGGTCGGATCCGACACCTGAGGTGCTTGTAGGCCGGTACTCCGTATACCCAGACGACCCCCGTGACCTTGTCTCTGTTGTTGTCTGAACTGAGTCACGGCGCAAACAAAAACAGCCGCTTCGTGTGTCGCTTATTTGAGTCCTCAGCCCTACGATGCAACCTCGCTGTAACGTACTGCAATATCGCGAGCGAGACACGCTGATAAGAAGGAGCATGGCACAGGAAATTCCCCGATGAGGTAGCATTGACCAGCCGGGTGTCTGGCCGAAGCAGGACGGGCACCAGGACGGGATACCCAAAACACTGCCTTGAAGATATTTTAGGATGTTACATGCAAGACCATTTCCTCGGCTCCCATTGACCGGGAGTTCCCACCCCAAGCCAGACTAGATGATTCAGATATCCATGCTCCTTGGGTCTTCATTGAGCGCCACACCACCGCTACTTCTCATGGACTTCGTCGCATCTCATAATTCACTGCGTGCGCCGTCCTCCGCCCACCTTTACAAATACTTCGAGTTGCCGTCATAGCACCCACCAGGGGCGCCGTCAGCCGGAGCATCGGCGTCTGCCTCGTGGACCAGAGGGGGCCTGATATTTGCTGTGATTGCTGGGGATTCGAGAGCCTCGGCGACTCTCTGTCGCTCGATTTTCCTTCGTTGACCCCAAGACAGATGGCCACCTTTTTCGTAGTAGCACACCACCCATATGGCATGGATGAAGCTACCAAATCCGCTAGGTTGTCGGTACTGTTAGCTTCTTGGCTGATACATGATGGTGTTGTCTTCCATGACTCACCTAGTGAGGAAGCCGACCAGCAGGTTGAGTGCAAACTGGACATCGCAGCTAGTGACGCACAGAACGGCAAGTGGAGGGACTGCAGGCGAATTATCAGCGTGTGAGACACAGTATCATTGGGGCAAGTTTGGCGGTACAGCATGGCAAGCAGGGGGCCAGGGATTAAGAGAGCCGACTAACTGAAGATTGCTAGCACTACCAGCCAGAAAATGGTCCAGTTGTCTCTGGTGGAACCCCTCGTCAGGCCATCACGGATGCTAGGTCTTGTAGGATCCTGAGGGAGGGCCTCGGCGGCAAGAGTAGCCATGTTTGAAGGTGTGACCCCCGATGGATTGCTTCTGCGGATGATTTCGATAATGAGCAAGAGGTCGAAGACGGTAAGAGGTAAAAGGTGTTCGGAGCATGCAAAGCTGTGTATGTTTTGTCAGAACCACTGTTGTCATCCGGAAATGCCAAGTGATGCTGTACAATGGTGTCCAAGACAAATCTCCGATGGGAAGGCATGACCGCCGACACACGCTTGCCTTGTGGAAAGCAGGAGGCTCGCCCATGCGATGCTACCCAATTGGAGGCTAAGAGATCATCCCACGAGGAGCGGTGTTGTGTCGAATGCACCTGCCAGTTGTGTGACGACGGCATCATCCGTCAAGATCCATTTCGCGTGGTCAATCTGAGGGATCTTGAGGCCATCCTCGAATTTTACTGAAGCACGTCAATATTGGTGCCACACATGGCCAGAAGCAAATACCACAGTCAGGCCAGGTTTGGAAATGGACGGAGAATGAGAGATCCGCGTCCGATGGGTGGCGTCGAGACCCAGTGACAGCCGTTGCCTCATAATATCGAGGGGCCCCCGGAGGCTGGGCCCAGAGATCTGAATCTGACATGGCTGTTCTGGCTATTTCCTCTCCCCACGGGAGGGGGGTGTGTGTGAGAGAGAGAAGGCTCCGGGATGGCGAGGGAGAATCCCGTTGGGGTCCAGCTACCCTCCCTTGCGCCCTGCCACATCCCGATCTATGTCGGAAATCGAGACTCGTAGGTAGGAGAAAGGGCGATCGATACCTCCAAGTAGAGAAAGCCAATTGTTCGAGATTGCCAACAATCTTGCCACAAACATCATCCTGTGCCGGCGAACGAGGGAAGGAGGCCCAACTCGAGAGGCCGCGGAGTGCAAGGGCAGGAGCTTCACCGTCTGGCCCGGTCACACCGTCATCCTCACGGTCCGTCCCCAGAATGTCCCTGTTCAACCATGTGGATGCCCTGTGTTAAGGCCCCGCCGCTTAGGCGTGGTGTAATCCTCGGGCCGGTGGTAGCCCAACAACAAGCCACGCCCTTGTTTGTTCGCAGGTGACAGCGCCAACCCGCCCCCATCCACACCTCATGTCACTGGGGGATCATCCGGTAGGCGGGCGCCGGCTGGCCCTCTCTGGGCCTTGTCTCTGCGTGCGTGCCCACACCCCCCTGCCTTGCCCTGTCTGCCCTGCCCGTCTGCCAAACGAGCGTGTGGTGAACGTGGGCGTCACGCACATCCTCGTTCCATTCCTTATGGCTGCAGATCTCACTGCGACGAAGCTAGGCAGATAAGAGATCTCGTGCAGGGGGCTTCCACCGATCGTGTCGCCTCGCAACCCGGTCAGACTCGTGGCATTGATACGTGAGTCAATGCTTCGGAGACGTGGTGTAACCGGGCGTGCAGGATCACCAATTTCGCCGGCCTTGACGAGATTCCAGCTGGCTGCGCGTGCGTTGGGGGCCTCGAAAGCAGGCCGCCTCTCCCACATATCTTCCGGATTGGACCCTGGAGCTCGAAGAAAGAGCTGATCAGCACCTTTAATTACGCCGGTTTGGCGAATGATAGCAGGCAGTTCGTGGGCCCCTAGGTATGTAAGTCAGGGCCGCCTGCGAAGCGGCCGCTCTGCAAAAGCCCTTCGAATGGCCAAGAGCTACCACGAGCAGGCGCGGCAGGCCCGACGAACGTTCCCAGTCCTGTCGTAGGGATGAGCATGTCTCAGTCCGCTGCCGGGACAAAAGGACACGCGGTCGGGATGAAGCTGAGTGCCTGGGCTGGAATGCACTTGTGCATGACACTGGCGTCGCTGCTCCATCCTGTCCCCCAGTTTCTGTCCGTGTGAAGGGAAAGACACTCGCACTTTTTCCATGCAGTTAGTCCCCGAAGTATTGAGAGATGGCTGCGACACGACTAGCCCGAAAGGCCCCAAACTACCCAAGTACGGCCAAGCAGTCTGGCTTGTCTGGGTATGATAAGCCTTGCATTGGTGAGCAGCAGAGCACGCGGGCCCCTCGAAATGAGCTTCAGTCAGGGAGGTCTTGTTCGGCTCCAGCTCGGGGAACCGGCGTGAGAGAAGAAGAAGCAGACGGCAGGGCTCCGTGTATAAAAAGAGGTCCCGCCCATCCTCGTGGCAAACATCCTTCTAGAACTGTAAGATGTTGTGAATTTCCTCTGAGCAGTTCGTGACACAAGACTCATAAGACACTCGCAGTCCTCTGATCCAGGCGTACACTCGACACCTTCAACTTCACACAGACCTCATCCACATACTTCACCATGGGCCAAGTATTAGGCAAGGTCGCTGTCCCTGTTGAGGAAGAGAAGGTGAAGGAGCCTGAAGGTCCCAATTTCCCTGATTATATGCTCGACTCGAACGCTGTCGTAAGTCCATGGTCCTGACCAATGCTTGGCACTTGCGGTCAAGTCTCAAGACTCAACTGACGCCTCATGTCCCTTAGACCTATGACAAGGCGACATGGCGATATGGAGGACCACCAGACTACAGAGTTACCAGGCAGATGTGGGCAAATGGTATGCTGGCCACGTCAGGCTCCGAAATCAACTAATAACCCAGTCATGTCCTCGATTGTGCTAACTCCAACTCAACAGAGAAACGCGCAAACCATGGGGCCAAGTCTCTGGAGACACTGGTCGAGAACCTCGTCAAGAACTGGGAGATCGAAGCGTCACATAAAATGGACGTGTCAGAATGGCGAACAGTCGACCCTGATAAATACACCTTCTCAATCAATGGCGGACCACCTCAGGACGCGGAACACATGTTGAAAGTGTGCGTAGTCTCCTATCCCATTCCCCGCCCTCGGCTCGCTCAAGGCGTCTGTGCCACCATTAATCTGCGAGGAGTGATGACTCTTGGAAGATGAAAAAGAAGTGAGGGGACAGGGGCGAGAGTTTGACGCGATTTTTGCTTCTTCTTGTTCCCTGACAAAATGTGGCTGACGAAAGCAATTGCAGTGGTACTTATTCAGCGGTCATAGCGCCCAACAAGTATTACGGGGCCAACTCCACATTCGACGAGAGCCACAAGACGTTCAGAGACATGATGCCGAATTTTGCCTGGGAAGTTCTCGAGGTGTACAGCGGCCCGCCGGTCGTGGCCTTCAAGTGGCGCCACTGGGGGTGGATGAAGGGCGATTATGTCGGGAAAAACGAAGAGGGATCTACGGTGACCATCAAAGCTCACCGCGGGATCCTCGATATCCAAGGTGTGACAGTAGCAAAGCTGAACGACAAGTTCCAAGTGACGAGTCTCGAGACATGGTAAGCCTGGCCCTGATCCTGGCCCTGACTGTTTGAGTCTGGCTGCTGCGTTGCGGGAGAGAAAACGGACGGGTGCTAACCGTAACACATCAACAGGTTTGATCCGACAGATATGTTCAAACAAATGCGGCCCTCGGACGAGACGATGACAACGAGGCGAATGGAGTGTCCCATGGGGTACACGTCTGACGTGAAGGGGATGGGTATTAGGGGAGTTGGGCATTGAGCATGCATGGGGAGTTTGACTTATTAGCACTATGGTTTTCTGGCTTATTTCTTTTTGAAGCATCAAAAATTGATTCAATGCACCATTCACTCTCGCCATGTAGCGGCCCGGAACACTATGGGATGAGTGAGTGACCGGCCCACCAGTACACCAGTGCAGCAGCCCACCCGCGCAGCCCCCGGGCTCAGGTTGATTCCCGCGAGATGGCGTCGAGGGTTTCTGCGCCACGGTACCTCGTTGGGAGCGCTATGACGAGAGGTGTCTCTGAAACCACGTTGTGCCTATCGGATCTATGCTGAATCCAGAGATGCTACTGCACGGTCTGAAACATACAAGACACTGTGCGAGCACCACTTGGTGATATGACATCCCAACGGCGTGAGATTTACAAAAAGAGAGTGCGGGGACATGGGGGAAAGGGCGTCCATGATCTGATGTGCCATGTATGTGTGCGTGCGTGTGTGTGTGTGTGTGTGTGTGTGTGGATGGGTGTGCATATGAGGAGAATCATGCCGCCTTCCGGCAAACTCTCACCGTCCCTAGCGTTCCGAGAGCTTATCTTAGCTCGAGGCTGGGCGTCCAGACCTTGCGTTGCCCGTGGGTGGCACGGTCAAGGGAGCGGATGTCAGCTTGACCAGGGTCCCCTTCTGGAAAACTCCAAAGCAGCCCATTTTGGGGGGTTGGTCTATGACCGTGTCCTCGGACTCGGATCAAGGTGAAGGCACAGGTCAAGCAAGGAAAGCGGGCTGGATGGTAATAATATTTTGAAAACACCTAGTGTAGAGAGAGACGCAGTGCAGTGACTGTCCATTTCATTTGCGATTTGCTTCTTGCAGGTTGGTTTGGAATGGTCGTGAGGGGCGTGAGAGAGGCATGTACTGTACTTCTCTTCTGCACTCTGCCAACTAACTATCCCGAGGATTTGTCACAGACACGGCTTGCAACCACCTCACCTGGGTGACGGGCTGCCAGTTGGTTGCTGGGCGTGACCCTGACTGCCTGACTGACATGGACGCAGGGAGGCCTGGGAGGCCGGCTGGCAGGGAGGCTCGATGATGTGGTCAAAAAAGAAAAGAGCAAAAGAAGTGCTGCTTACCGAACTAGTCCGTGGCACGACGGCAGCCACGTTTTAGTCCTGGCGATCTGACTTGCGGAATGAAAATATGCCATGTGGTCAACTGTGTAACGTGGATGCAAGGTGCGTCAGACAGGCTCGGTGTAATAATGCGCACCGGGGGGAGCCATAGGACTGCACAGGCAAGGGCTTTTAGCTGTTGGCTGGTGGCTGGCTGGCTGAACAAGGCTAGGTGCTGTGCTGTAGGCCACTATAGTGCCTAGCTACACTGTTGGCGGGCCTGGGTGGTTTGATTTGCAGAGGGGGGAGATGCGGCAACTCAAGGCGAGCTCGTCATTCATTCATCTCAATTTCAAATCAAAGAAGCTGCATTTTCGCGTTGGCTTAATATCTCCTCGGCAGGAATTATAACCAACTCTAATCCTGGCGAATTGGCTCAACAAAAAACAGTTGCCGACAAATTGCACATTCGTGACGGAAGGTACAAATCACTCTCCTCCTCTTCCCGAGGAAATGGGCCTCCAGGAGGAGTACGAGTACCTATGTCACACCGGTAGACCGGGCGTTATCAGGAAATAGCAAGCAACATATGCTGCAGCTGCTACTATTAGCAGCAGAAGTGGGAAGTCGGCCACGGACAAGGGATCCCCCCAGTCCGAGGGGACGGCCCAGCCCGTGACGTGTTCGCGACTGCCCGACACGGTCAACACGGTAATCGTCAACACGCGCGGTACCTTGTCACGTCCCCTCTCCCACTGTGTCGGTGCAGAGAGGGGAGCTTGGACACACAACAAGAAGTGCAGGAGGAGCAGCAAAAAAAAAAAGGATGGGGCTGGCAACAGCATTTTATACACCGACTAGGTTAAACTAGCCCAATCACCAGGAAGTGAACGTGCGAGTGCCTGGCGCCCCAGGTCCAACCCCAAGCCCGAGTCCCTCCATCGCTCCAAGCCCTAGGCGTGGGGTTCAAGGGGTTGGAGTGCGTCGGAAAACGTGGGATTCCTCGCTACGTTTCCCAACATGGCCTGACATTGGGGTTGAGCCATTGGCCCGCCTTCACGCTACTTGTAACCATGAGACCTACGCCCAACGCACAATGCACAACGCACAACGTACATGGCCCGGGTTATGTGCTCTTGTTTCTAGCTCTGCAACTGTTTTGTACCTTGATGTTTGCCAGGGCAGAAACAGACCCGGACAGGGCCGTGGTGAGCAAGCATCACTGTTGCACTACATGGGGGGGGGGAAAGGGGATTAATTGGAGTGCATGCGTGCTGCATCTGGCAGGTCCAGGCTGATGAGATGACCGTCAAGGAAGCTCCGTCATGAGTTTCGTGTAGACGACCTTGACGACGCCTCTGTGCATTTATTTGCCTGCTAACTTGTACACTACGCACCACGTATCGAGACCAACAGTCTGGTTCCGCAAAACGGAACAGGCCGGGTAATAACCGTCATTCATCTCAGATACCGATTCGCGGACGACCTTCCTGTCGCAAGCTGCTGGAACAGAGGATCATCAACTCAGAAGCAGGTTCCCGCTCTACCCTTCCCCCAGCCTTGACCCCTGATGTTCGTGGAGATGCACCGGATTACAGGTTCGTCTTCCCCGTGCATTGCCAACCGGCGGTATGGCGAGGGCTTACCTTCGTACCTTCCCGCGCCCCCGTCTCTTTTAAGCTTGTCAGGGTTTCCCGCGCGACGGTGGGCAGCCGGTTGATTTTAGCTCGACCCGAGACACGAAGGAAATGCAATGGCGTAGAAAATGGGCAAAAACTGGGCAAGTCTCGTAAATTGAAGGAAACACACTACGACAAGAAATTGGATGAATTCACGATATTTTAGGAGAGCAGACCACCCACGATCTGAGGAATGAGGAGGGTAGGGGAAGTCGAGCTCGCTCCGTTTGGGCCACCACCGTACCGTGTACATACGCTCCCGCCCAGTCCGACATACGGCCAGGGGTCTTGTCTGGCAGGCAGGCAGGTCAGGCCAGGGCAGGTCGACACTCAGGACCTCGGGAGGATCAAGAGGAGGCGATGGGGAAGCAGATCAGGGAGAGGAGAAAGAGCTCCAGTATTTCCACGGCGAGCTCGCTCCTACGGGCTGCTGCCAGCGCTGCACGGCCAGCACCACTGCACCACTACTCATCACCAAGCAGCAAAAACGGAGGCCCGAATCGGAAAGGATGCTGCGCTGCATGCTGGAAGCCGGCCCACAAATCGAGGGTAGCTTCCAATTACATTACAGTGATGGCAGGGGTAGGCCCGTCGTTTGCAAGGACACACGGCGGAGCACAGCACACCCACGAGCGCCGCGGGACAGCGCAGCACAGCGCAGCTGCTCTCCCCATAATACCTGTTAATCATTTTTTTCTGCGCCTGGCGGCTGCCGTGCGTGCGTGCGTGCGTGTGCCAGCCCAGCAGCGAGTGTGTGTGTGTGCGTGTGTGCTAGCCAACTGGCTGTGGTGTGCTCTCTCTCTCTCCTCCGCGTCCTCCTGTCTCCAGGTATCTGACTTGTCTGATCTTTTGCGTCTGTCTCTATTCCTCCTCCACTTTGCTCGTTCTCGTCTCCTTCCCCCTGGTTCGGACCTGGGCCTATCTTGTCCAGTCCCGTCCAGTCCACCTGGCAGTTCTCTTGCCATCCCCTCGTCTCGTCTCTCTTGGTTTGGACTTTTCCTCTCCAAACCACCTCACCTCTCCCTCCCTCCCTCACCTCCTTTCCCTCCCCCTCAAAACAAGGTCCAGAGGGTGTGTGCAGCTCACTCCAGCACCGCACACAAATCCATCCTGCAGGCTCGGCATCTCCTTACCGAGTTCTCACATTTGTGTTCACCTCCCCTCCCATCAATCCGGCGGACTGTCACTTTCCCCGAGTCCAACACTGGTCCCTTAGGCAAGCTTCCGGTTAGCAAGCAACAGTACGTGTCCCGAACGAATAAGTTCCCCCTCTAGCTCGAGTCCACGCCTGTTCAGAGCTCTACATCGAGTACCCACTGCCTTTCCGAATTGTCTGCGGATATTCGAGACGTACAGCCCCCTCTCGTGGCTTCCACTCCTTCTGCGCATGCCTGGATTGAACCAGCGAGGTCGTGTCCGGTTTCATTGCGCTTCAGCTGACCACTTGCAGCTGGATCAGCTATCCCGGGCATACCTTCTCCCGCTGTCGAACAGCTACCCCTTTCGAGCCCTTCACCGCCAGCAGCTCCGACCATGGCGGCCCTTCCTCCAGCGCCCTTAAATGTTGACCGCTATGTGGTCATCCATGTGGCCACCACCTGCGACGAACACGGTGTCTACGTAACCAAGGACTCCGCCGAGGTTATCGAGATTGGATGGATTTTGGTTGACGCAAAGACACTCGAGGAGGTGGGCTCTTTCTGCTCCGACCCCGAATTGCTGCTCCTCCGCCCCAGGGATGTAGTGACCTAAATGGGCCCCAAGCTGACGGGTATCTTCCCTTACACAGCTGCATCATGAAAGTGTTCTGGTTAAGCCTATTAATACGCCAATCACCCCTCTCTGCAGTAAGTCTGACGCGTTTGCATCGCTCGCAGTACCCCTGTCGAGCAGCCCTCGCCCGTTGTCCCCTCTAGCAGCCGTTTTCTCTGATCAACGCAAAGACTAACCAGACCTCGTATCCAGCGAGCCTGACAACCTTAACATGGGAACACGTTAGGAATGCCGGGACATTCAGGGACGCTATTAACCGTTTCGATACCTTTGCCTCCGAGCATCTCAACGCGCAGAACCTCGACTTCGTCTTCGTAACCTTGGATGCTTGGGACCTCAGGGTTCAGCTCCCCCGAGAAGCTCGCGACAAAGCCGTTGTGCTCCCTCCATATCTCCAGCACTCTCGGACGTTTGATCTGCGAACCGAATACCAGAGATGGCAGCAGCACCATCCCGAATGCCTGGCCTTTGGCCCGTCGTCGCTGGCTAATATCTGTGCGGCTCTCGAGGTCGAGGCGGTGCAGTCGAGTGCTCCCATCAAGCACAACCTGCCATTCCATCTCCAGGCGCTCGCCCCTGCTTCGCCCCGAAGGGCCATGGACGAAGCCATCACCCTCGCCCGTGTCCTCCGCGGTCTGGTCCGGAAGTCCCAGCCCCCTAATGAGCACCCTGATGTGCTCACCAGGCCGATGGATGCCCGCGCGGACGTCAGGGCTTTCCTTTCCGAACGGAGCAAGGTGCTGCACATGTCAGGATTGCCCCATGATACAACCCAGTCTGAGCTTGAGAGCTGGTTCACCCAGTTTGGTGGTCGCCCCATCGCATTCTGGACCCTCCGCACGCCTGAGCAGCACAAGCCCACGGGCACTGGTTTCGCAGTCTTCTCATCTCATGAGGAAGTAAGTCGATACCCTCGCATCGTTGGTTTGCCCGTTCTTTCACCTTCATTACAAGCCAAGTGGACTTTCGTGTGGACTTGATTTGGTGTCCGATGTGCAGCTTTTCCCCATCCGAAGTGCAGTCAGACCTACAACCATGGATCACGATAGGCGATGTGCAGCTGTCGATGCTAACTGTTCTCCCTTCCAGGCGGCTGAGAGTTTGTGTATGAATGGCCGCGCCCTCAACGAGAAGGCCATCGAGGTCTCCCCATCGTCGAGCCGAGTGCTGGATCGGGCCCAGGAGATATTGACCCCGTTCCCTCCAAGCAAGAACCGACCTCGACCTGGAGACTGGACCTGCCCCAGCTGTGGATTTTCAAACTTCCAGCGTCGCACGGCATGCTTCCGCTGCTCATACCCAGCGGTCAGTGCCGGCCCGACGGGTGACATGGGCTACGGCGGCTACGGTGGAGGTGGTGGCGGTGGTTATGGGCCACCAGCAATGATGGGCCCACCTCACCACGGCGGCGGCCATCACCACGGACACATGGGCCATGGCGGCGGCGGCCGGATGGGAGGCAGCGGCGTCGTCCCTTTCCGTGCCGGAGACTGGAAGTGCGGTAACGAGGTTTGCGGATACCACAACTTCGCCAAGAACGTATGCTGCCTCCGCTGCGGTGCCAGCCGCGCAGGCGCTGCAATTGTTGCCGACTCAGGCTACCCTACTCCGATGGATACCCCATCCAGCTACATGAGCCAGGCGTCCATGGGCGGCAACCCCGGGCCCGGGCCCTTCGGATCCGGAGGTGGATTCAACTCTGGCGGTGGTTACGGCCAGCAATTTGGCGGTCCGCCCAGCACCTACGCTTTGCCATCCGGCATCGGCGGCGGCGCAGCTCCCTACCCTTCCCTCAACACCCACTTTGGTCCCGGTCCCGGTGCGCACTCTGCCGGGCCATTTGATAGTCGCGCTGCCGAGGCTGCCTTCCAGTCGGCACAGAACGGCCCCGCTTCTGCTGGGCCCTCCAACAACTTCTACTCAGCTGGGGAGAGCGACCCTTTCGCCTTCTTGTCGAGCGGGATCGGCGGTCTCTCGGTCAGCGGTGGCGATCCCCGCCAGAACGGTGGTGGAGCTCCCAGCAAGTCGCCTGCTTAAAGTTTGTACATGACGGCTCCGTGCTGGGCCTCAGCGTCATCTTTCTAGATCAACGCACCGTCGACTTTCACTTGTGACTATATATGCGACTACTTTGAGGACATAGAGTAACCGGAACGGCTTGGCAATCTTCTCAACATACCAAACCTTTGGGCGAGGGCGGCTGGCTTTTGGAAGACGACACATTTCACGGAACCGGTGGCATCTGGGGGTTGTAGGTGGGCACAGGGTGGGAAAAAAGCAATGTTGCAACGGAAAGACAAAAGTAGCGACACGGCGGTGTACATTCTTGCATCCTCGGTTCGGTTGGGAGTTTTACCCCAGAACGCATTTACTTCTGATGGGACGGAGTGACCGGATGTCACATTGTGCCATACCCCTTACTACATTCAGCTACTTGTCGTTTTTTCTTCTCCTTTCTTGTTTATCACAGTCTTTAAGTTGAACGGTCGAAATCTGTCACGGAATGCAATGGTCGGCAGTGGATGACTGGTAAAGGAAACTGGGTGTGGGCGGCGAAGGGGGGGGGGCGGCGACT
>JUJX01000025.1:35674-411816 GCA_000800745.1 Diaporthe longicolla | reverse complement strand
ACTTCGCTGCCGCTTATGTCGGGCGGCATTGGCGTCTTCCGCGCCTTCGCCGCCGCCGTAAGCCATCTGTGGGTTAGACATCGTCCATAAAGGCTAATCGAAACTATGCTTTCTGCGAAACAGGCGTGCAAGTCTACATGTGGTGTTTCGAGTACGTCGGTCAGGGTATGCATTACAGTCGGCTCTGAAGCTTGGTATGCGGCCTCGGGCCACGGTAGTGGTAAATATGCCTGAATGCGACCAACAGAGTCGGGGCTTTGGTCAGCCAAAGAGCCAAGCCGCGAGAAAGGGCCTTGCTTACCGTCTCGTCTTGTAAAGTGAAATGACAGTGGTCGAGTGAGTGGACCATTCGGTCGAAGCAGAATGCAACCCAGAAGGCCCGACCTCTCTCCTCCTTTAATGTGACGTCTGGGCTATTGCCTGCACAGTCTGGTGTTGGGAGCCCCGTATTTTCGGCCATACTATCCCCTGTATGCCGCAAGTTGAAACGTGCCGCCTGCACGAGGCGAGATATTCTCCTCGCTGAAAGTATAGCCACTTGGCGGTCGTGCCGGATCAAGTCGCAGTGACCAATGAGGAGCCATGCTTGGATCTGCTCAAGCTGTAGTGTGCCCACAGGCGCCCACAAGTGCCCCTGCTCGCCACCATCCAGAGCCTGCAAGAGTTGCCTGGTGTGCTTATAGAGGCTCATGTACATGTCGTGGAAGCGAGGGCAAAGCGCTGCTGCGACTGTCCATACCGCGGCCCGCAAGCATTCCTGACTCGGCGTGACTACATCAAGGTCAGCCCAAGAGTGAAAGCGGTTTCTGTGCAGTAAAGGCATAAAGGGCTGTGCCCTTTCAAAGTATATTGCTTCCCTACCACGCAAGGACAAGTCAGTGTTTCGACCACGTTTATGGGGCTGTCAGCCAAGTCTTACAAGTCCGCCTTCACCAATTTGTTCAAACTGACCCCGAGCGGTCTCGACTCCCGGACGTACGAGTTCCGGCTGGAAGGCTCCATTGGCAAGCAGAGGTCTGTCAAAGGGAGAGTGGCGTCAAGCCACGCTATGAACTCCGGGTCCGCTCTGGCGTCCCAACCCTGGCCGCTGTCGTGACCGGTGCCAGCATACACATCAGACACCACATTGATGCAGTGATTCGCGTGATGAGGGTCTTGGTCAGTCTGAGAGTTACGCCGTGTAGCGAGTTCAGACGTTACTGCCTGGCTCGCAGCCACTTCGCTAGGAGCTGCCGTATAAACAGTCGGCGATGTGAACTGGTCTCCTGCTTGTTGCACTGCTAGCTTCTGCTTGAGAGTCGCTTCAGAAAGGTTTAGTACGCACGATCCTTACATGCGAAGAAAGCTCCGGGGAAGGACAAGTACAGGAGACGGACGAACGTACTGACTTCGGCTTTGAGCCGCTCGAGTTCTCCTTTCCGAGGCCCTCTCTTAAGTGTCTCGTGCACGAAGACGCACTCGAAGCTATGCCTCACGCATTGCCCACATCGTGGGCGTACTTTGTCGCACTTCACCTTTCGAGCCCGGCATGATTTGCAGGCAGTGATGACGCTGGTTGGCATTAACTTAGCCATGGCTCGTTCTCCCCCGCTCGCGAGGTTTGTTCTTTGACATGGGAGAGTGTAGCACGACTCATCGCGGGAGAATGAGACACTCGCCGAGCACTTATCAACTCCCTCCTTGTTGGCTGGTATCTGCGCAGTCTCGCTGCAATTATGTGGAGTTTGTGGGGCATGGCCCCTAGCACTGTAGAGTCAACAAGAAAATACAAACTTTATTCACTAGTTTAGCGCCAAGGGCAGCTGTAGGGTAGCGACGTAGTTAAAGTTTCCAGGGGATGCAGGCTAAAAGCGGCAGAACCCGCAGGTACTAGCGTGGGTGTGTGGGGTTGTTTGGTTTGTAAGAAGTAAATCAGGTAACGGCAACAGCAATTGGGGCTGCCGCGGCTATTTCTACACCCGGGATGTCATATAAAGTTCAGCGGAAGCGCCGGAATACCCAGCAAGCCGGGGTAGACTACAGGTATTATCTGACGCCGTACCATGGTGGGTACCTTTCCACAGGACATATCGTCTAATGATATTCTACTTTAGACATCGAGGTGCAGAACGATCTTATGATCCATACTATGTGCGAATGAGTAAGTAAAAACGATCGTAGCCACGGCTGCGGGTCCTCCTGGCATGGCAGTCATCTACTACTTCAGTATTTGAAGAGGGCAGCTTCGACTTTGAGGGAACCAGGTAGCAATTTACGCAAGACAGCTATGAGACTTGCGAAAGATCTTTGTTTTGACTCATGTCAAATCAAGATCTCCAAGACAACATTGTCAATAATTCGAACAAGAGGACCGCCGCTGTACCCCAACTCTTCGCCCGGCTGGGGTGTCTCGACAGGAAATATCTTGATGGCACCACTGAGTATGGCACCTTTCTCGCGATTGACATGCGCTGTAACTTCTTCCATCGTGTCCGGCTCGGCAAGGGAGATGTAATCGACTTCAAAGTTCACTCTGCTCGCCTTTGGCAAAGCCTCCTGATGTGCTTGCGTCTCTGCCACGACTTGCTTGGCTGCGCCCAAGATAGCATCGCGGTCCGTTGCACCGTCGTGATACTGCCTGGCCGCAGCTTGCAGGGCGCGGATCAAAATTGAGGCTACCGGCCGGCGCCTCTCGCCCAAGTAGACGTTTCGCGAGCTCAGTGCCAGGCCATCGGGCTCGCGCTCGGTTGGACAAACTGTTATGTCGATAGAGAGGAGGAAGTCTTTAACCATTTTCTTAACCACGACGGCCTGCTGGATGTCCTTCTGGCCGAAAAAGGCCTTGTCAGGCTGAACGGCATTGAATAGCTTCATACAATGTGTAGCGACGCCGCGGAAGAACGTGGGCCGGCTCGCGCCCTCGAGCACCTCGCCGACTGGCGTTACTGTTACAAAGCTGCCCTTGGACTCGAGCTCTTGGCCTGGAACGCCCGTGGGGTACATGACACTGTGGTTCGGCGCGAAAACGGCGCTGATCCGACCTTTGCTGGTTCCATCCCTTGCTAGCTGGCGGTCCAGTTCCGCAAGCAGGCGGCAGTCAGCGTCCCAGTTCGCGGGATAGGATGATAAGTCGTCCTTGGCGCCAAATTGTGTCGGGTTGACATAGATGCTGACGATCACGTGGTCGCTCTCGCGAGCTGCGGCACTCATGAGGCTGAGGTGGCCGTGGTGCAGAGCGCCCATGGTTGGGACGAATCCAACCACGCTACCGTCGCGGTGGTACGGGCGACGCCACGACTGTACCGAGTCGAGAGTCCGGAGAATGCGAATCTGACTCGACGCGATGGTCTCGCAAGAGGCCCGGCGGGCCGTGAACTCGATAGTCTGGGTTGTGGTAGTGGTCATTTCTGCCCAGTTCGTGCGCGACTTCTTCCAGATGATGAGGATGCAAAGGGAAATATGTACGTAATCTCCGGAAATGTGTGCTCTTGTGAGAACTCGCAGACTGCCCGGGACGGTGGCAGTGGCTGGACTATATATGTGGCCATCACTGCCGAGAGAGCGCAAGCCCGGGACGATGTTCGACCACAATTGCCCCTTGTCCCGTGGGAGGTGGCCGTGTAAGTCGTTTCGGCCGCAGGAAGTCGTACGGCCCCGACGATCTCAGGTCGGCTTCAAAATATCCCGAGGCTCTGCCAGGATCGTGTGGGTCCTCTGGTTCAGGACCTGCGCCAAAGGATCCCTGTCGATGGCAAAGAGAGCATGGATGGTCAAGCACAAAGTATTCACAGCAAACTTGTCTTGAACGATATGCAAACGCTGGAAGTAAATTAAGGCGGCCTCCGGTTGCTTATACGCAACCTTAATCCCCCGTCGTCCGGAGATGCTGAAATATCGGCAGAAGAATTCCTCCCCCCAGGGCAATGCCGCCATATAGTCGACCACAAGCCAGACGTTGCACACTATAAGTGTCATGCCATATGGGCAAAGGATCAGCCGCCGGGCCTAATCGGAATTTTGGTGCGCGACAGACCTGATTATCAGCGAGTATTGTCCATGGGAAATTCGCACGTGGACCGGGTTCTCTTTACGGGCAACTTGAACTGCTGTTGCCAATCATCAGCCCCTAGAAAAGTAGGTACGCTACTGTGGTTAGTTTTCGTCTAGTATAGAGCCCCCTAGCTAGGCTCGATATAATGCTTGGGTTTCACGCAATCTAGCAATAAGGAACCGAAGTCTGCACGCATTTGGAGTCCAATGCAATGTTTATTTCTAAATCCCCTGCGTCTTGCCTAGTCTTTACTAAACCTGTCTTTCGGCAATTAATTCCACTATACCTGGAATAGGATAGTAGCGTCTCGGACTAAAGATGAAGCAGAATGAAATACTAATTGCGAACCCTGGGAAGCTTTAATCAACCTTTTGCCAACTCTCTCAACAAAGTTCTTGAAAGTCCTCTGAGCAGTCAACTTTATGGTTTGATCCAACCCGTACAGAAATCATCTCACATACTACCTATTATTATTTTTTATATACGCCGTCGATCCGATACTGGCTATTGTGCACATATTGAATACCCAGTTTCTCAGGCCAAGACCTAGCATACTCATAAACCAAACCGGGAGAATCCCGCTCCGTGACCACTGAACGGCGACAATTCGGCACTCCCAGTCGATGTTGTTTGAAAGAAAGCAAGCCCAGAGCGGCGGCCTTCAACAGGCGCCAGCAGCCTGGCTCAGGAACATCGTCGAAGACAACAGCCCTCCGCCGAAGCTCTTTGCTTGGACAGCCGCGAATCTCACCTCTAGCGCTGCCTTTCCGCCCGCACCAACACCAAACAAGGCGGCAAAGAACAGAACAGCTTCGCAAAGGATTTATGTGCTTGGAGTCGGGAACCTGGGTCGCATGCTTGCGACCAGCCTCTCTCAAATCCCGGCGAAGCCACCAATCACCTTGGTTGTCCATCGAAAGTCGCTTCTTGAGCACTGGGACTCAACGCCGGGAATCGAGATAACACGTCACGGCAAGGTGGACAGGTTCACGGATTTTGATGTTGAGTGGTGGACGGACGAGAAGCCGACGAATGGTCCAATCCAGGAGCTCACGCCCATCGAGAACCTCATCGTAGCCACAAAGGCAACAGATGTCATGCCGCAGATCGATAAGCTGAGGCGGTACCTGCATGCCTCGTCGACGGTAGCCTTTGTTCAAAACGGCATTTGCAATCTCTGGCCGCCCGCGGGGGAGTTCTACCAGCGACTTCGATTCCTGGACCACACGCGCCCGAGCTGGCTGGCGTGTGTGACAACCCATGGCGTCACCTCGGTGGCACCCTTCAGGAGCGTCCACGCATCGATGGCGGCCATGTTGATCGGGCCAATCAGCCCGAATGCGCACTCGGGGGGCGCACACCGTTATCTTCTGAGTCAGATGGCCCAGGCACCTCACCTCGCGGCTCGAGTCGTTTCCGCGGGAGAGCTATGGTCATCGCAGCTTGAGAAGCTCGTCGTAAACTCAGTCATCAACCCCTTGAGCGCCATCATGGACTGCGAGAATGGAGAGCTGTTTGCAGATCGCGGAGACATGCTGCCGCAGGTCGTCGACGCGCTCATCCGAGAAGCGAGCATCGTGCTGACCAGCCTGGTGCTGGATCCAGTTGGTCAGAAGATCCTTGGAGGCGACCCTAACGACGTACCATCCAGCGGGGACTTACTAGGCAGGGAAGCACTCCTTCAGCGTTTCTCTTTCTCGAATCTACGACTTTTAGTGTACGATGTCGGCCACAAGGTAAGGACCCATACTAGCTCGATGCTCCAAGATGTGCGGGCTGGAAAACGGACGGAGATACAAGAATGCAACGGATGGCTTCTTAAGTCTGCTGAGAGTCTGAATCTGGGATATGAATTGCCTACACACCGGAAGGTAATATCAATCGTTGAGAGGGGAGGTAGATTATCTAGGAAGCAGCTTATCCACCGCTGCATCTCTCTCTAAACCCGCCTCTATGTAATGGCGCGCTTGGGCGAAAACATTTCCTCATCAACTATAAGATGCCCTCTTTATTTCATATCTACAAGAAAAACTATATTCCATTACACATATTTAGAGATTATCTGAACTTTTCGTCCAAAGCTTTGCCATTGTAGTGTAGCCAGCCAATGTATTTAGGGCCCACGCTCAGGTCACCTGCACTATAACTTCAGGAACTATAGCAGAAAGAGGGCCATCCAAATAAGGGTATCTGAGCACCCACGCCTGCTTCATAGTATTGCTTGATCGATCCTTCAAATGGCTAGCCAGAGCCCTTTTCGTTCAGAAGGTTTTGAAATGCTGCTCCCCGTGAAGATGTTCCTGATGTGAACAGGTTTCGCGACCCATCGAGTGCAATTGAGCGCAGCCAATTAGATGATGATAAATCAATGAATCTAGTCAGAAGCTTAGAATATGGGGAAGCATCCTCTTCGACCGTGAATGATATGCTTCTTGATTCGTATTCATACGGAGGTGTATGCGGTCCCTTGAGATGCTCGAAGAAAACGCAGGATAAACGTCAACAGGGTCGAAAAATTAGCAATAGTACATATTTAACGAGTAGGATCCTCAAAGATGCCGCTGCCACCCGGTATCTCTATCGATGGCCCCATGTTTTAGGACTATCTCCCGCGCGAGTAAATGGCTAGACCAATGAAAACCAATTGGTCTACTCAGAAGTGATGAAGGATCGACACTTGCAGAATTGAAACATGGGTGAATAGAAGAATAGCCCTCATTTTAATCGTGGAATACCGCACCTCCCGTAAGGTAAACGTGAGGCAAAGCTGTGTGTTTCAATTGAAGTTCGCCGCATACGTTTTTATATAGATAGGAGGCTTTGCTCTTAATCCGTATACATCCCGAAGGCGTACGGTCCCTTCACACAGTAGTAAACGCTCAAAGACCCAGCGTTAAAAGAAAACACGATGTCGATAACAGTGCAGAAGTCTCTGCCTAGGCACATAGCCTCAGCCTCGTGCCGCACAGACAAGGCTAGGAAGCATCGCTCCCGACGGCGCCGTAGACTAGATTCGTCGACACATAGCCCAGTGGCTAGCCTGCCACGGCACTTGAGAGTCAACTTGAGTAACTCACAGCCAGGCGTCTGACCCAAAGGAGGCAGAGGCCGCAAGGAACGTACTTACAGACGGCGAAGCAGTTTATATAGATAGAATTAAGAACGAAAACATACCGAACCACTTGAAATGTACTTATGTTACAAGAGCATTGATGTCTATGTGCTATGCCTTGGCTGCAAACGTTTTGCATCGCCGAAGAAAATGCTCACTTTAATTATCTGATGCGAATGGCACAGTATGCGGGTATTGTTGAAGCACACGAACGCCAGAAACGCCTTAAGTGTTACTTGTATCTGTGCATAACGGCGTGCCCCCTTCGGCGCTCGCCACCTCTCCGCAATGGGCTGCAGAGCCTCGACCAGAAGAGCAGGACCGAGCTAGGGTGTAAATTAGAGCCGAACAGCTTACTCGCCCTCGTTATAGTGCAGGCGATCCCACGTGTCAAGGTGGCTTAGTGTCTTGCTATGTGGTGTCTTGCTCTGTGGTGTCTTGCTCTGTGGTGTCTTGCTCTGTGGTGTCTTGCTCTGTGGTGTCTTGCTCCGTGGTGTCTTGCTCCGTGGTGTCTTGCTCCGTGGTGTCTTGCTCCGTGGTGTCTTGCTCCGTGACGCCTGCTTCCCGCTCCCAAGACGGCTCAGGGTCATCTTCAAGCTGTCCTTCTCGGCCTTACTCAACCTCTTAGCCTGCCTCCTGTTCAGATTAGGATTCTCGGTCGGGGCATCACCCTCCTCCTTCTGCCGCCGCGTCTTCTGCCGCCCTGTATTCGGATTCTCCCCCGACTTGCCAGTATCCAAGTCCAGGACCCGCGCCAGCCGTAGTGCCAGCTGCCTGCGCATGGGGTCCTCGGCCAGGGGCGCATGCGCGTGCGAGGCCAGGTCGTCAAAGGCGGACGCCAGCATCCGGTCGAGCAGGCGGCGCAGGAACAGGACTCTGTCCGCGAGGAGCGAGTCGCCGAATGAGAACCCGGGTGTGTCGGGAGCCCTGATCGACATCGGCAGCCATCCGTCCATCTCTAGGACCGAGTCGTCCTGGACGAGAGGGCCGCCGAACAATAGGGCCATGAGGGGCGTGACGGACGACGTCTCCCGCATGAACATGGACTTGCCGTTGCTGGAGAGTGACAGGTCGTTGAAGGCGATGAGCCTTGACTTTTGGCTTCCTTGCCTATTGACTGACCCCGGGTGAATCTGAGTACCCTTTTCGGCAGATGTGCGAAAGAAATTGTCCTCAGTATGCACAGCGAGGTTAGGGTACAGTCCAGAAATTAGCAAGGCCTTGATAAGTCGTGGGGAGCCCGAGTTCTCATTCAGGCTCCGGCCGCCATACTGCAGCGACGGTTCGGAAGTCTGGCTCTCGATAAGCCCGGCCTCGGTCAGGATGCTTACAATCTCGCGCGCTGTCAAGTCAATGCTCTTGAAAGCCACGCGGCTGATGAACTTTGACCTGAAGAATTCGTCTGTCTCCCGGGAGGGTTGGGCTGATTGTCGGCGGGCCTCGGAAAATGCGTTCACAAGCATTACGTGGTCACTGCTGGACTTCATCGCAAACGCCCATTTTACGCCGTGAACTGCCTGCATTTGGTCCAGGCGACTTGCGAAAAACGGGCGATCATGCGCCGCCGCTCCAAGAATGATCATAGGGTCTAGACATCTGAATATTATCCCGAGCAAAATCATCTTCCCCAGGGTCGGGTGAACAGGCAAAGACGCCAGGACACGTCCCAGCGATGTCAGATCTTCCTCGTCAGTGATAGCACCCAGAGCAATGAGATTCTGTATGGCAATCTCAACGGCTGACGGCGATGGTGGCTCAATGGCTCCAGCGAGGAAGTCGGCGACCGGCATCGTGGAAGCTTGCACCTTGATATCCAGGCAAATTTCTTGCAAGTCGGAGCGTAAAAGTTCCGGTAGTGCGACGTCCCTCATGGACTCTCGCCGAGCCCTGGTATATAGTGCGCAGTAAACTCCATCCTGTACACGCCCTGCTCGTCCTGCTCGCTGTTTAGCATTGGACTTGCTAATCCACTTGGTTTGGAGCTGTGTGATACGCCGTGTCTGGTCGTAGTGCTTCTCTCGATTCTTGCCGCTGTCGACCACGAAGCGCACATCTGGGATCGTCACAGACGTCTCGGCAATGTTTGTGCTGAGGATGACCTTCCTGCAGCCTGCCGGAACCCGGTCGAACACTGACCTCTGACTGTCTGGTATGGATGAGTGCAGCATGATGATCTGAAACCGTCGGGCGTCGTCAAAGCTGACACCGAGGGGGGATTTGACGCGTAGCAGCTCTTCCATTTTTGTTATTTCCTTCAGGCCAGGAAGGAAGACGAGGATCGCGCCGCTCTTGGAAGTCCTGGTAATATGAGCGACTGTTGTGGCAGCGAGGCCTAGCGGCACTAGAGCGTCATCCACGTTGTCTACATCGACGGACTTTTCATCTCCTGATACGGCGGCTTCGTCCTTCCACTCAATCACAGACTCGGTGGAGGTGCCTGCGTTTGGGATCGTATCGCCATTGCCAGTATTTTCAGCCCTGAGATAATGAATCGTGTCTTCGTCTGTACGCAGCAGTCCGAGGTTATTGTTGCCATGTTTGCTTTCCATTCGACGAAGCACATCGTCCAGATAGTACTCCTGGACTGGGAAAGTCCTCCCTGGCACAGTAAGTGTCGGGCAGTCATTTGGCTCTTCGGTCGACAGGCTGTCTCTAAAATATGCCGCGAACTGCTCCGGTTCTATTGTTGCACTCATGAAGACAACCCGAGGTAGCTTCTTTCCCTGTGCGGCACGGGCGGTCATTATGTTTTTGAGCGTGATTAGGAGGAAGTCGAGCATGATGTCCCTGTCATGTACCTCGTCGATGACCAGGTGGGACACATGATCAAAAACGTCCTCTGGCTCATGCAGAAATCGTTGCAGCAGGATGCCAGTGGTGCAGTAAATTATGCTTCCGCCGGGGTTCGGGTGCCTTGCCTCAGCCCGAACGTGGTAACCAACGGTATCCCGCAAATTTTCGGCTCGCTCGACCGCCACCCTTCGGGCCACAGACGTCGCTGCAATGCGACGAGGCTGTGTGCAGATGACGTTGCAAGAGGCACCATCTCCATTTTCGATAGCCTCGTCCAGGAGAATCTGAGGAACCTGGGTCGTTTTACCGCTTCCAGTCGCCCCAATGATGATGCTGTAGACATTGTCCTGAACAATCTGCCTTACCCGAGAAGCATACTGCGCCATTGGAAGCTCGGAACGTGCCTGGCGTAGATCCGCCAGGTCCCTTCGCGTCCTGTAATCGTCCATTTTCTTCTGCAGCTGAGATGATTTCATGGCAAGCTGTTCTGGCGTGAGAACACGCTTGATTCGGGGTTCCGATGAGATGTCATCGTGCACATGGGGTTGAGCAACCTGGCTGCAGCTTGGATCTGGCCGGCGTGGCCATTCCAAGGCCTGAATCAGGTTCAATTCCTCTATGACTTCGGGGTCCAACACCGCGTCCTTAGGGCCGAGCTTTTCAAGGTATTTGCCGTGGCCTGCACGCAAAGCCTCGCTGAAACCGTCAAAGAGGTGTGGCTTCATCTTGATGACCGATAGTGCGGCAACAAGAGTCGCAGCCTGCTGCGCGTGGGATTTGCTCCTTGTCGTGACCTCGAGCTCAACCTCATTGCCAAGGACAAGATCTTTCACCTGTGCCCTGCCCACGTGGAGGTCCCCATGCTTTTCCGTCACCACGCGGATTCCACCCCAGGGCTCGCCCAAATCGCGACAGAACGTGAAGAAATCCTTGGCATTGTGGATGCTGAGGGCATGTCGGTTCCTGACATCGAGGTTGTCATACCCATTGATGAGATGGTACAGCTCAGCCTGTCTCTTAAAATCGTGAGCCGCAGCTGCCTCCGCATGGCCCATAGAAGGCGCGTTCATGATTGCGACGTGGATATCATGTTCAGGCATGTCGATGACAATGCTGCGGAAGGCTTTCAATTTCCGAACCGAGACACGGGGTATACACCGATAACGTGCTGCGTAGTTGTAGGCCTCGAGAAGGCCGTTGTTCTCATGTGGAAAAGCTTTTTTGACGGGCAAGCCAGACAGCGTCAACAGGCCTCTAGCACGCAACTGGGCCAGCGCATGCAGGGTGGCAACAAGCTTGGACTCGTCAGGTACAAAGCTATCGCCAGTGGCAATCAGGGTGCTATCGGCCGGAAAGGCGATGGTTATTACAGTCCGGAAGAATCCATTGCCTTGGCTAGGGAGCGTCTGTCGACTCTGCTGGATGGATGTTTCTCCGCCGAGATCTTCCACAATTGCCAAGACAGTCGCCCGCAAGATGGCTTCTGGGGAGCTATTGTGGCACCCTGGTAACATGGACAGTTCCTGTCGCGTGAGAAGTTGCACGGTCCGTGATGCCCTGAGGTTCTCTTCGCTGAATTCCAATTCACTCTCTCCCGAGTTCTCGACCCTGCCATATTTCGCTGACACAATTCGTGGCCGTTTTGCTTTGACTGGCTTGCGAGCCTTTTGCTTCTTGGCTGGCGTTGGGGCTTCTGAGTTCTCGGTCGGCTCGCATCTTTGTTGCTTCACGAGCTTCTTTGGGAGATCCTTCACGGATCTACGGAAGCTAGACGAGGTAGAGAACAGAGAAACTGCAGAGGATGGTTTCAGCCATAGCATTCGTTACGCGGAGGAGGGCGAGGCAAAGGGCGGAGTGAGCAGAACCGCGTGCTGCACAACCTCAGCGATGTGCGGTTGACCTGCAAGCAATCACCATTGTCAGAGAAGTTCAGCGACCAAGACATTGAGGAAACTGACCGCAGGAACTCACGAAGGGGTACCTCATGTTCGAGGGGCAAGCGAGTGGAAGGACATCTTGTAGCAGACAGATGTGGTCGACGAAGGGGATGGTTGGCGCAGGCCATCTGAGCATGGGTCAATTGATGTTGGTGGTTCCTTGCCCAATTTCTGGGTGGTACGATAAGCGATAAGACTTTGGCAATCGATAAGGAACGGGCCGAGGACGGTTTTATAGCAACCTTGGATCCCTCTCTCCATCCCGACCAGTCGACGGTTTGTTCTTGTGTCAGACTCAATTTGGTGTTTCTATTGAACAATAACTGGTGTACATACAATTTTATGATTGTATCCGTCCACTGTCAGGCAGCCAGGCAGATCCTGCTCATTTTGGGTGTTACTAGGTATGTACACTCAGTTTGTCGATCTGCGATGATTGCCAAGAACACAAGTGCACCCAACCCGCAATTCAAGCACGGCTCTGCATGTCCAGCTATCTGGCACACCGTACCAAGCAGGCGTGGCTGACCTAGGTGAAAACAACAGGGAACTTATCCACCATAACTCCCGGCCTGCCTTGATCTGAATCCCTGGCTAGAAGAAAAGATAGCTCTCTCACACCACTAGCAAGAGTTATAGAACAAACGTCTAAATAAGGACCTATGATAGGGCCCCTACATTAAATTAAGTATTACTAGGGCAAAAAATCGATATTTCTAGGAGTGTATTCTTTGATATTAAAAACTTCGAGTTCATAATGGGTTGGTGGTATACATGATAGCAGTGGATGTTGTAGTAGAAGAATAGGGGAAGGCTGTGAAGATAGAGGTGGCAGTGAAGGTAATTTGACTCCCGTCATCAGGTAGAACTAGGTGCCCAGGTACTCAGGAACTTATGACATACTTCTTTCAATAAGATTGTGGCGGTGGACCTGGTGGAGGAGGAGAAGGAACTTGATAGCCTGGGTTAAACTGAAATAGTCTCAAAAAGAAGACTAGTAGACTTTCATACAGCCGGCTATACGATGTGGTACTCTAAATAAAAGCAAATACTGAAATCTATTCTATACGTCTAAAAGATGGATGCTGACCAAGTATCACCCCCTATAGAGACTTGGTAAAACAGAAGGAATTCTCTCGCAGAATTCTCTCACACAAGTCTTCCCTGCGCGATGATGGGCCTAGACCACGTCCACACCTTGATGGTGTTATCCGCCGAGACGGCAGCCACGGTCCACCGGATCCGTTGCGTCTGCTCCAGCCCTCTCATTACAGTGTCAAGCTGTTGTTGATCCCGGAGTCCTGGGTCGACTGTAATGGCAATCACATGGCCTGTGACCGCGCGGGCAGCAGCATTGCCGGTCCCCACCCAGCGCGCGGATGGCCGCGCTGCCTTGACCTTTGCAATGTCCTGGTTCACCCTGCGGGCAAAATCCGCCGGGCTCTCCCGCCCGATGAGGCATTTCAGCTCCCCAAAGTGGAGGTGGCGGACGTGTGCGAGGCTCGCCTCGAGGATAAAGTCGGCACGCCCGTGTGGGTCGTTCTCGTAGACCGGCCTCTCGCGCTCGAAGCGGCCAAATTCCAACTCGGCGCGGCCGCCGCTTCTGACGGTGCGGCTCATCTCCAGGGCAAGCTCAATTTGCGCCCAGACTTCCCAGCCGAGGCTCATGTTGTAAATCGCGTGAACCTTTGGTGCCTGGGGCCGGAGGGCGGCCACAGTGTGGGCACCGAAAGAGAGTGGGGACGCCATTTTTGGTTGCTGGGGATTCGAGTGGACAGAGTATAGTTATTGTTTTGGGTTTTTTGTTGTTGTTATTGTTTTGATTGATGAATGCGACTGAAGAATAAAGCATGTGTAAGAGAGAGAGAGGAGTGCAGAGTTCAAGATTTATAGACGACCACAATAGTATTGATATGCCTTGATGCAGCCTGGCCGTGGATTAATTTTAGATGCTGGGCGTCATCTTCTGTGCGGTTACACAATGAAGCCGGGGGCGAAGGCACTCGCCCAGGCCCGACGCCCTTTTGCCCCCACGAATGAACAGGACCACAAAGTCGCCTCTAGGTACTGATCAGAATTAATAAGAAGGAATGAGGAGGAATATGTTCTTCTAAGAAAATTCTGGGAGAGGGGGTTTCAATTCATGTCACTCATGCCCGCGGCCGCCAGGTCTCTCTGGCGCTTGGACAACATCAGCCTTGTGAGTTGATCAAACCCCCAGAAGGCCGCAGAGACCATAAGATGAGATGTGGTACCGGATAGTACATCCATCAGCTCCTCCAAACCACTGGGCAGGTGAGACGAACCAATGCAATGCTGTGGTATAAGCGGCCCGGCCGAAGACCACAATTCCAAGTCTGGAGGACTTGAAATCCAGCATTCATCCGCAAGCCCACATCGTAACAGTAATTTTTGCTGGACGGAACCGACAACCACCTCATGGGAAGGAGGGTGATAGTATGGTGAATACTCAATGATACTGCAAAATCACTTGATAGCAGGCTTGAGTGTAAAGCGAATCGAGCTCTATTGGAGCTCGAGCCCACGCGCCTTGCTTACTGCGGAGCCGCCACCCCCTATACACTTGGGCTCACTTCTAAGCTGATTCCGAAGGAATAAAGTCCATATATTTAGTTTAGCCAAGTAAAATTCAAATAGCCTACTTTATTGGCACAGGAAGAGAGGGTGACTGCGCCAAAAGATCCATCGCGAGGCCATGCTGCTTAACCTGCAACCTCTTCAAGTTTATGACAGCCATTCACAACAGCGCCACCCACCCGTCGCGCGCAAAGAAATGCACAAGTCGACAGTCATGATCTGTTCCAATTCGAATACGCATATGCGTTCTTGGTAGTCACATGTCGAGACCCTGATCTTGCCTCCCGTATGCATCATCGCCTATCCGAGGTCCAGCCGGTCTGATCTTCCCGTACAACTGTTCTCAGTTTTCCCTGCCCCAGTGATTCATCGTGCCGACTGTCGAATTGTATATATCCAACATGGTGCTCGGGGGTGTCATTGATGGCCAAGCGGGTATTCGGTTGATCTTGCATTCAGTCCCCGACGATACAGCATTCAAGGACTGTGGGGGTTATGGTCTTAAGCCCCTCCCTCCATGCGAAGTGAATTTCCCCACACAATTGCAATCAATACCTACTGTCTAAATGAGATATGCCTCGATAAATGGAAAAGTCAGGCTTAAAAGATGACTTTAAAGAAATGAATTTCTTGTCCATGGTCTTAAGCCCCGTTCATTGAGTACCTCTGCAGCTCATCTCTCACTTAGATCAATGTTGCACATCTTTAAACCCATACCTTGCTACCACACCTTTAGTCTTTCGGAGTATGCTAGTCCATGCTTGTATGTTACAAGCTGAATCATATCTTGATCAGGCACGTGAAACTCAAAGCACAACTGTTGAGATTGTATCTCTAGCTAGGTGTAAGTATTGGTTCACTCTGACGTCACTGCCTCCGTGGTACCTAGGTAGATTTGCTCCACTTCAATGCTCAACGTGAAGAATGGGTGGGACAGGAATGTCAACAGGAGCCACGATCCAGGATATCAAGACTCAGGACACAGTATGAAAGATAGATATTGAAGTGCATTATTATGTACAGACGTACGTACGTAAACAGAGGCAGTTAGCGTATTGAAACACCAAGCTCCAAACACGAGTGACGTTCCACTGGCGTATGTCCGTCTGGCCCGTGCACTGCCGAGGCACCGAGCCGACAGACGGAGATGCAAGGCCGGAAAGGCCGGAATAGCTCGGAGCTTAATCCCCCCTTGGCTGGCAAACTGGCAGCTGGGCCAGCTAGGACAAGCCTGGATAGCCTGGATGTCGGCACGGTAGCCTGTCGGAAATAAATATCAGATAGGGGGGGGGGCTGAAGGAAGGAGGAAGGGCGCTCACTCAGCAACGGCCTTGGAAGGGCCATGCGGTGGTGTCGTGACCCCTCTGGGGCTTGTCACTACGGCAATGCTGTGGAATACTCACGGCCTAGAATGTACATGGTGTCTTGTCGTGGCGTATTGTCTCTCCTCCCCTCCCGGTCTGCAAGCTGGGGCTAATGACCAAGAGGACCCTCAGCTGCGACAATACTCGGCGGAAATGGGAATCGACGTTGCTGTCCCAGATCGGCAGAGGCTCTTGGTCAGGATGGGGCAGGCCCAGGAACAGCTAGCTACCACGGTAAATAGGCTGACAGGGGGAAGCTGTCAGGAAAACCCCACCGTGGGCCCCACGAAGAAAGGAACCCCACCCCGACCTCTGGCCACCATCCCTCTCATCCTCCTCCTTCGATGCGATCTCATGCATGGCAGGAAGGTTCAGTGTTCACCCGGCAGGCTATCTATCTACTCGCTGCCAGCTTTCCTCAATTGACTTGGCAATATCTGCAGTAATATGTCTCAAGCATATCCGGAGACCTGTCACAGCCACAGGATCAGATCAGGATCACCGCTCACCGTGGCCTCGTTGGAGCTGGTCCCATCTCGCATATTGTACGACCTCGATTCTGCCTTGGGTGTCCATCTCCCCAGATCCCAGATGACAAGAGAATGTGCTGCATGTGGGTGAAGCCACCTGGGATGGTGCCAACCACCAGCCTCTGATCTCAACGTGCGGCCCTGCATTCGGACAGCTCAATGCTGCTCGCCGAGACATGAAGCTGGACATGCAGATCTGGCGGCTGCTTGGTGATGCTTGGTGATGCTGAGGAAAACATTTGAAATGGGGCAGTGGGCTTGCCTGCCCCTCGTGGCCGGAAGAGGACTAGAGACACAGCCCACCGGATTTAGGAATACCATCTCAGAGAGCGAGCAGCTTGACTGCATGAGACAGCTCGTCCCGCACCAAATATGCTGCATGTCCGTTTTTTTCTCCAGTGGCCCATCAAGGTGTCGGTCTCATCGCCAGTGCCAGAAATTGGCATTTTCGCCCAGCTTGTGACGACGGGTGTTGGTGGTCGTCTCCGGGTGTAACCCGGACAGCCGGGCCAGTGTCCTTCATGAAGGTCGGTCCCCTGCACGGATTGGTTCTGTGCTAACGCAGGCAGGTCTCAGTGCGGCGGAAGGGCGGGATATCCGCTGGTTACCTAGTACCAGAAACATTAACCGCGCGCGTGTATTGGATTCATTGTTTCTTCCTCTGTGGGCTTGTCTCCCATTCTCTGCCGTGAGGCTTTTAGACCAAGTATATGCAGCCACAATTGCACTATTGCTATCGATTGCAGCTCTTGGGCCATGGGTGCCACCAGCAGCAGAGCGTAGTTCGGGGGTGGGCGCGGATACGTCAGGCCTGGGGCCTTTTTAGCTCCATTATGAAGTCAACTCTCCATTCCTAGTGGAGCAGAGGGCCGGCGCTTGAAAGCTGCTGTGGACCAGCTGGTGGGCGTGCAGTCAGGTCCATACATCAATGATGTCACTAGCTCCCGGGCGAGGAATGGATGGCTCTCAGGAACCCGAGTCGACTTGCGGACTAGAGGTTGGTTAGAGGTGAGTGTGGTGTGTGGGAATTTTGGGCATCCCACAAGGTACACTCCCCATCCTTGGATGTCTCGGCACTTTGTGGGACGTTGGGTTCTTTCTGGTCATGTATATTAGAGCTGGACGCCCGTCCTTTCTGTTTCCCATGTCTCGCAGGCTCTCACTCTTCTCACAACATCTCAACAATCCCATATCCAAGATACCCATACCACAACTCAACCACACCACTTCAGCATCACCACCACCACCGAGAACCTTGCACACCACCACACCAGCCAAAATGCCTCAGCAGCCCGCCGCCGCCTCCAGCCTCAAGGACCTCTTCTCCCTCAAGGGGAAGGTGGTCGTCGTCACGGGTGCCTCGGGCCCCAAGGGCATGGGCATCGAGGCCGCCCGCGGCTGTGCCGAGATGGGCGCCGACGTGGCCATCACATACGCCTCCCGCAAGGAGGGCGCCGAGAAGAACGTCGAGGAGCTGACCAAGGAGTACGGCACCAAGGTCAAGGCCTACAAGTGCAACGTGGGCGAGTACCAGCAGTGCGAGGACCTGGTGCAGTCGGTCCTCAAGGACTTTGGCAAGATTGATGCCTTTATCGCCAAGTATGTCCCCTCCGCCCCCCTTTTTTGTCTCACATCTGCCCGTGTATATATACATATGAGAGAGAAGAAAAACTAATCGGTCATTTTTTCTTCTTGCAGCGCCGGCGCCACCGCCAACAGCGGCATCATCGACGGCTCCAAGGAGGAGTGGGACCGCGTGATCAACACGGACCTGAACGGCACGGCGTACTGCGCCAAGGCGATCGGCGCCGTGTTCAAGAAGCAAGGGCACGGCTCGCTCGTCATCACGGCCTCCATGTCGGGCCACATCGCCAACTACCCGCAGGAGCAGACCTCGTACAACGTGGCCAAGGCGGGCTGCATCCACATGGCCAAGTCGCTGGCCAACGAGTGGCGCGACTTTGCCCGTGTCAACTCCATCTCCCCGGGTTACATCGACACGGGCCTCTCCGACTTTGTCGACAAGAGCGTCCAGAAGCTGTGGCACGACATGATCCCCATGGGCCGCGACGGCCTGGCCAAGGAGCTCAAGGGCGCCTATGTCTACCTCGTCTCGGATGCTAGCACGTACACCACTGGTGCTGACCTCGTCATTGACGGTGGCTACACCTGCAGGTAGACTGTTGTGCGTGCGTGGTCCTGCGTGACGAGGATATGTGTGACAGGGGACGTGTTTGTTGTTCCTGTATAATAGTTAGGATACTAGGAAAGGTTGAAAAGCGTGGATGAGTTGATGCGATATGACATGACAAATTCAAAAGTTGTTAAATCATGACTGTCTGTCTCGTGTGCCGTGCGTGAGCTGAAGCTGTGTGAATGTTCGTGACTGGTCAATGAAGGCACAGCTACTTGGCCCAATGGAAGCTGTCTGTGTCCGTGTTGATGAGTTAGACTGGAGTAGAGGACGATGGCCCCTTATCGATCTCTATTTTCTGATATGGTTGGATATTACATGACGGCGTGCACACGGCGGCCAAGTTGGGTCGAGAGCTGCTGAAGCTTGAGCTCTGGGCGATAAGGCCGCACCTCAGCTTGACCATGGCGGGGTGGCGGGGTAGCTTGAGTCAATTGCTGGGACCGTCAACGTCACCGTTACGCCCGCGAGATCCCTCCGTTTGTACTCCGTACTGCAGCGTGCCTAACTCCCGTCACCCAAACCATTTCAAACGGGCGCATCGCATCATCGTCATCACCACCTCAACACCACTTTTCGTCTTTTGACGTACCAACAATCACAGTCGCCTTTGTCCCACCACCACCTTCAGCCTCAGTCACCCGCAGCATCCACAAGCTTCGGTTACACAAAGCAGCCCTGCACAACTCTGCCCGCCCAAGCAGTTAATGCCCCTCCGCCTTTCTTCCACCCTCACCTCAACCGCTGCTAGGCGACTCAACCTTCTCAACAACACCCTCCACACTCCCTCTCCGACCACACTCCGACCCTTCACAATGACGACCAAGACCCAAGAACCAGTCATAACCTCCATCGACGACCTGCCCCTCCACGAAGCAAAATGGGTCACCCTCAAGAAGATCTCCTACACCGACCAGACGGGCAAGGCACGCACCTGGGAGGTCGCAACGCGCAAGACCCGCTCCGAGAAGGCAGGCGTCGACGCCGTCGCCATGGGCAACATCCTGCTCCCGCCCCCCTCGCAGAAGTCCACAAGGCCCGCCTCCACGCTCCTGGTGATCCAGTACCGCCCGCCCCTGGACGCGTACACGGTCGAGTGGCCCGCGGGGCTCATCGACGCGGGCGAGGACGCGCAGGCCGCCGCCGTGCGCGAGTTCCACGAGGAGACGGGCTACGAGGTCTCCAGGGTCCTCAGCGTGAGCCCGCCGCAGGCCGCCGACCCGGGCATGACCAACGCCAACATGCAGCTCGTCATGGTCGAGGTCCAGCTGCCCGAGGGCGAGGCGATGCCCGAGCAGCGCCTCGAGGACGGCGAGCACATCACGCGCGTCGTCGTCCCGCTTGCCGACCTGTACAAGAGGCTTGTCGAGTACTCTGGCAAGGAGAGGCATGTCGTTGCTGCGAAGCTGTTGCATTTCGCGCAGGGGATGGAGTTTATGAAGGAGCAGAAGTACTTCTAGGGGCGGGGTAGGGCCTGCGTTGCGGTATTGGGAGGGGACTTTCGGGCTCTTTGGGGTAGGCATGGACAGCTCAGTCAACGAGGCTGCCAGGCTCGATGGCCCCAGAACAACCAGTTTCCGTACCGAGTGAGAGTTCTCAGCGACGGGGAACATCGCTGGCAAACGCCGTTGCAGTGCTGATGCGCTGGACGAATACGGTTTCTGCGTACACCTCCACGATCACTTTGATCACGCCCTCACTGAACGTCACACCCTTATTCCCCATCTGAGTTTGGATCACTTTTGCTAGCTGACGTGTTCTCGGGTGATCCTCGGGGTATAAGCGGGAACTTTGACCCGCAGCCCATCGAGACTGCAACATCGTTTGCCGTGTCTCTGACAGATGGCGGTAGTAGTGGACAGAAGAACTGTCCCTGGATAAGCTTTGGAGTTGATGGCATAAAGCGGAAGGTTCTGTATTATTTCGATAGACAGGCACAGATACAGATACAGGAGAGTATGGACCATCACCTTTTCACTTTTTTGAAAAAGACATGAACCCACCGTTTCCGGTTCAACAGGCAGACCAGACAGCAGCCCACTCTCCGTCATACAAACCCAACCCCTTGCAGCCCACGATGCATCAATTAGTTGGCAACTCAGCCGCCTGGCTCCCATGGTCCGGCAGCTCCGCAATGACCTCCTCCCCGTGCCTCCGCGGCTTCTCCAGCCCAGCTGCGCCGAGCGACGCGCTGCCCGTGGAGCTGCGCGAGGCGAGCGTGTACGTCGTGATGGGGCTGACGCTGTCCGGCGAGAGGGGCCTCGGAGACGTGGACATGGCCGACACGCTGTCGGTTGACGCGTCCCCCGCGCTTTGTTGTTCGCTGACGAGGACCGACGAGCTGCCCGTGGGCACAGCCGCCACGGCCTTGGTTGCGATGCTGCCGCTTTCCTCGGTGATTAGTCGTCGAGGGAAGCCTGAGATGGGAAGTGCTGCGCATGTCGTCGTCGACCCGGTTGAGTAGGGTGCAATCTGCAGGGTGAGCGAGATACTTGTCGGCTTGCTTTGTTTATTGTCCGCTGTGGTGATTACCAGGGGCTCGAGATCAAAGTCTCCCGTCGCCTCCATGTCGAGGATGAAAGCGTCTGAGAGGATTATCTGTCGCCGTTGTCTCGTGGCGCTGTCGATGTCGTCCTCGACCAGGAAGTAAGGCCTGAAGTCGCGGATGCAGCACGACTTGAGAAACGAGCCGAGCGCCATGAGCTCTGGGGAAGATTGTCTGAAACGGCAGAAGATGGAGCCTGTTATGGAATCAGCACCGGGCGGTACAGGTGCGTTTACCTTGGGCGGATACTCACCTGCGCAAACATATCCTGACGGGCCCTGCTTTATCGACCCGGTATCCGTCTCAAAGAAGAACGTGCTCGCCACCAACCGATGCGCAGCCAGCGCGACGGCACCCACCATCTCGTCTTGTTGGAGCGCCCTCTCAACGTCATGTTCCAGCTCGTCCATCTTCTGCGCCTCCTCAAACTTGGGTATCTGCGAGGCCAGCAGCTCAGGACAGATGCGGCTATGCCGGCCTTGCTGCCCCTCTCCCCGGCCAGCTACGAACTCATCCCACGACCGTTCGCACTTTCTGTGATCATACACGCCATCCCCCCTACTCGGCGTCGAGCCCGGGCCGTGCTCCGGCGTCTTCCCCTGTGATGATTGATTCGGTGCAAACGAAAGCAAGAGCGGCGTCTTGGGGTCCCGCACAAAGATCCCCGTCTGGATGAGGCCGTCGCCGTCGGAGGCGCTGATCGGCGCGGTCTCGACGCGCTTGTAGTTCCCCACGCCGCCGCGGCCTGACCGGACGATCTGGCCGCTTGTCACGGGCATGGTGGCGCTCTTGGTCACAGTTGGCCGGCGGGAGCCCGTTATGGACGACACATCTGTGCTCGCGATGGATCTGGACGAGCGCGAAGAGGGTCTTCCTGTGTTGTCCGAGGAGGGTTTCTCACCTTCGACCCTGCCTGTTCCGATTGATAGTATTATGTCGGGCGGGAGGTCTGCCACGTCCGGCCAGATGGACCGTGTCTCGGTGTGGGCTACCTTTACTGGGCACCCGTGCGCCTTGGAGCCGTCGACATACTCACTGTTTGTCTCTGGTGCCACGAACGGCTTGAAGAAGGGTGGTGCTGCTGATGTTGCCCGGGCACTTTGAATATACAGGTCAGAAAATGCCCACTCGTTCACCTCGTCCGTCGGGAGGGTTCAATATCAAGTGGCTCTACTTACACTTCCCAGACATTCAACTCCTTAGATGGTACATCCGACCGTATGAACTGGTACGACGCAGCCTTCCCCGCGGGATCGGGCCGGTTGTAGTTCGCAAAGACGACGGACTGGAATGCTGTTGTGGCCGTCACGGCGACCTTGACCGATGTGTTGAGGTTGTGGCGAGACCGCGCGCCGCCAAAGAAGGGCGTGTCTGAAAAGTATCTCTTCAGGATCCGCTCAAAGGGCTGGGTCTTGAACACGCTGCCGTGGTACATCTTGGTCAGGGCCCCGATCAGGGGCACCTTCTGCATCTCGCGCGGTGTGAAGGCCTCCTTGCAGATATCTCGGAACTTTTCGATGGTCGCCTCGACGGTCCACCGTTTCACTCCCAGGCCGATGGCGATGATGCCACCGGTGCTGGGTCACAGAGTGTCAGACGTCAGATGTGTTCATATATGTGATGTTGGAGGATTAGCACGACTTACTTGGTCCCTACCATCAAGTCGAAGAACAATTGTATCGGCAGCCCCGGCCCAAGCACCCGTTCAATCTCCCTGAGCACACGCAACTGGACCAGTCCCCTGACACCACCACCATCAAGACACAAGACCCTCACGCCCGCCCTGGCAGGCTTGACAGCCACCATCCAAGGCGGCTCGGCAATGACGTCGCCCACATGCAACGGGCAGCGACTAATCTCAATGCAAGTCCGCGACGTCCGCATACCATACAACTCCAGACACGGCAGGCACAGGACATGCCCGCACGGCAGCGCGCACTCGGGCAGCTCGCGCAGGCACGACAGGCAGGCCGAGTGGCTGAAGAACGCGGTGGCGCCACCCAGGACGCGGTAGAAGTCGTTCAGGCGCTCGCGGTGCATCAGCGATGCCGTTACAAGTTCCGTCCTGCCGGGGAACGCCTGGCTGAGTTTAGACATGGCGGCCTCGATGGCCTCGAGGCTGCGGCGGACCTGGGACAGCCATTCCGGGGTGAAGGTCTCCGGGTTCAGGGTCGACTGGTAGCTGCCGTTGGCTATTACTTTTCCCTGGGCGTTTTGGTGGCCCTTGGGGTTGTGGCCGGATCTGTTGGGGGGGTGGTGGTGTTAGGTGCTCTCCGTGTTCTCTTCATGTGTAAGTGACTGTGAGGATATCTGGAGACTTACCTCACGTTACAGCATCTCCCGGCTTCCCCGAAGTTTGGGTTTGAGAAGCTGCATGGCCAGTACATGTCTGCGAAAGTCTGCAAGGCCGCGGCGCACGGCTTGGCGTACTTGTCGTCCAGCAGCCTCGTCGCCGTCCCGAGCAGGTTCTGCCGCACCGCATCAAGCATGATGCAAGAAGCAATCATCGGTGCCATGGCCAGGAAGATTCTCTTCGCATCCTCCTTGAGCGCCTCTTGTGTCGAATTATCACGGATGGCAAGCGCAAGACTCAAAACGTTCCCCTGGAAGTTCCTGGCAATAGGGAACTTCCGCAGCGCCTCACGAACAAAATCAAACGGCGCATCAAGGCTCTTCGTGAAGTGGTCGTACGCCGCCTGCAGATAAACCTGCAACTTCTCCGCCGAAGCCAACATCCGCAGCTGCCTCTTGGCCGCGTGGCTCGCGCCGCACCGCCGGCGCACAAGATCCATCAGCTTGCCCGCCTGCTCGTCCATGAGCATGTACGACCCGCCCTTGTGCGGTACACGCACCACGCTCACAGAAGCATAATAACAACCCAGCAACCCCTTCGTATCGACGATCTTGCGTCCGCGGCGCGCCCACGCCGCCACGTAAGCCTGCAGCGCGGGCTCGCGGTGCACCGCGCCGTGGATGTCAGCCAGCAGGCGCTCCGTGGCGGTGGCGACGTCCCACTCGCCCTCGTCGACGCCACCTTCCGTGGCGTTGAGGACGATGACCGCGTGCGGGAGCGCGGGCTGGTTCAGGGACGCGTCGATGCTCCGCGCGCCCCACTGGATCAGCTTCTCGAGGACCGTGGACTCGAAGGAGCGCGGGTTGCGGAGCACGAAGACCACCACGTCGGAGAAGGTGTAGAGCACGCGCGGGTAGAGCTGCGAGACTGCGTGCTCGCGCTTGCGGGTCTGCGGCGTCTTGGCCCATGCTATGGGCCGCTTGGAGCTGTGGCGGGACCGGATGTAGCGTCTCCTGTAGTCGGCTTCGCCTGTTGTCGTTGGCTCGTAGGGCGGCGGCGCGGCTGAGGTTGCTGGGCGGGTGGTTGGCCTTTGGTCCTGGTACTGGTGGTGCCTTAGTTGTTTTGGCATGGCCTCGCCGCCGTTGAGGCCCTCGCAGTCTACGAAGAGGAGGGGGGTCGTGCTGAATGCGCTGGATGGGTCTGCGTAGATGTGCACGTCGCCTGTGGTTGCGGTGCGATCTTGGTTGGACGATGTCACTGGGGAGTAGTACCTGGATCCGTCCTCGGAGCCTGAGGCCTGGCGGTCGATGAGCATCTTGATGAGGGTGCTCTTACCCGCTCCTATGGGTGTGTTAGATACGGTGCGGATCCATGGGATAATTGACGATTCAGTGTCACGGGTGCAACTCACCCGTCTCGCCGATGACAGAAACGAGTTGCGGATAAATCTCAGCCGACCCATGGGCCACGAGCTCGCTCATGATTGCGGAGAACCGGCCATAGTCGTAGAACATTGATTGGCCTGATGAGTCGCGGCCGAAGCCGAACCAAGTGGTGTCCTCGTCTTCCAACAGCTCAAAGGCGTGCTCGGCCTCCGTCCGTGTGGGCTCGAGAATCTGACGCAGAGTGTGGACCACAGCCGGATCCGCCTTCTCATGAGGCTTACCATTCCTGTTGGGTTTAGAATTTAGATGTCGCTATTTCGAGAGGACCTGACTTTGGCCGCTATCCAAGACTCACCATCCAACTGCACCTGGGGTATGTAACACCCATTTTGGCCAACATGGCTCACAGAAGGCGAGATTGTTACACTGCGAACGATGAGAATTCTCCCAATTCCTGCTAACGTGTAAGCACGAGGGTTGTCCTACCTGAACGCATGTGAACCTCTTCTCCTCCGTGGCGCCGCAAGTCTGGCAAGGCTGAACATCGGGGGCAGGCGCCGACATGATGTGGCTTAACGCAACGAAGATGTCAAGCTAGTTTGGCTCATGTTAGGTAACAGAAACTGTCCGGGTCAGACTCGAAGTCGTTCCTGTGACAAACCCAGGGGAAGATCATTGGGACCCTTCTTTTTGCTTGGGAGCCGCTTAGTAGGCGTCTCCACCCCTCGGGTTTGCTGCGTTTCCACGTGTTCCGTTACACAATATAAGACATGCAGGACTTGGCGCAGCTTGGGTGGTCAGAAGTCTGGCCTTGGAAAAGTACATTTGCTTCGGACTCAGCTGAGTTCCTGCAAGTGTTCGGGACTGCGCTAGGGCCGAAGCAGCTGGGTGTTGGCGTACCGACATGCAGGTCGAGCGCCTGCAATGTTCCGGATAAGTATGGTGGATTTAAGAGGCCCGGAATCACGCGCCGGCGATACTTTTCTATGTAGGGTTCTGCTGACCTCTTGCGTTTCGTCGGGGTAATTTGAAGCTTATCTTGCAAACCCTATAATATTGAAGGAATTAGCTGTCCATAACATCAAGTCGTACTACGCTGTCCCTAGAGTCTTTGACCGGCCGAGTTAAATCGCAAATCCGTACCCAGGTACTTATTGCTAAATTTGTTTCTTACTAAACGCTGGGTCTTTGAACGTTCACCACTGTGTAAAGGGATCGTACGCCTTCGTGATGTATATGGATTAAGTGTGCAACCGGTTATTTCTTGCGAAATGATATTCATATAGTTTCTTCACGCAGAATGCCCCCAGAAGTACCCAATACACCGCAAAAGGAAGAAGCTTTGGGACAGAATGACAGACACATTTAAAGGCGAGCAAAAGAAGTGTTCAACGCTGCGTCACAACTAAGAGCCAAAAATATTAGATCAAGATTCAAAATTTTTACATTGCGGCTCGTTCATTTGCAAGTTTGAGACTTTTTTTACTGCTCGCTTGCTGTCATAAGAACAGCGATGATTTACATGCGCCGAGCCATCCCGCTATCACATGGGATATCAAGTGTGTTGGTTTCCAAATAGGTTTCCCGATTGGTGCGGTGCAGATGTCTCCACTTCGATGGAACAAAACCCGCCTCTCTAGAAATCGACACATCATTCGATATCTGGAGTTCTCTGACTATGGATGAAGCTACGCCACCAGACGGTGCTCAGGCTCCTATGTCGCAGACAACGGCAGCCATGAGCATGTGGGAAGAGATTGGTTCACTATGGAAGCAGAATGAGGAGCGGATACGGTCCCTCAGACAAGCTCATAGCCCTGTCGAGCCCACGACAATGCACCGATTCAATGATTTCCCTCTCGAGATCAGGGAGATGATATGGGGACTTTCGTTACCAAAGCAGCTCCTTGGCAGCCAAGACATCGTGCAGGGAGTCCCGAAAGACCTCTATGTCCCGGCAGTGGGTCATGTCTGCCGGGAGTCTCGACGCTTTGCGGCGTCCAAAAACCACAACAAGAACCTCCCAGGAGGCGAGGACGGACTGAGTGGAGACCCGAAACCAACGTCGCGGGAGCGCGTCAGAAATCCGACCCCGGCAAGTTGGACATGGTTCTCGCCCTGCACCGACGCGTTGATGATCACCGCGTCGGGGTTCGGCGGCGCATCGGATAATGCAAACCGTGTCCTGGCCCGGGCGGCAGAATACATCATCGTCGAGGACCTCCAATTCTGGGAAGGGTATTATGAGAATACAGAAGGTTTGTTCCAGAACGAGATGTACGACGAGACGGTGGATGTCCTGATGGCCGACGAACTGAACTGGGTGCAAAAGGTCTACGGCACACCGTACTCAGAGGGTGAGACCTACGCTCGTACCCACGCACCAGTTTGCAGCCTACGGACCGTCGACTTCTGCATGAGGCAGGTCACGCAGATACCCCCGAAAAGGACCCCACGATTCTTACGGCGTCTGTTCGGCGAGTCGACTTTCAGGGTCGTTGATCTCGGGGACACGCACTTGTTCCTGCAGTTACTGGGCCATGAGCTAAGCGAAGGATTGGGCCCAGATCTCTTCTTCAAATGCAGTAGCGAGCTCGGGAACGCGTGGAATATCTACAAATCTGTCGCCGACAAGTTCTTCCATCACCTCAGACCAGTATTTTTGAAAACCCTGGTCAGCGCCCGCTTCGAGGCCTTGAAAAAAGAATCACCCGAGGGACACGGCGCTTTGCCGATGCCGTTCAAGCCTGGTAGCTCCAAGCTGAACATGGAAGTCGCTTGGGTGCGGGAGCTCTGCGAACGCATCACTATTCGACCGGTCCATGTCTTCGTCTTAGGCGAGGAAGTACCAGAGGAATAAGCGGCAGGAAGGACTTATGAGGGAAGGAGAGAGATGAGATTCTAGAAACCAACATGCATACGCCAGGTAACAACGTTGAATCGCTGTAGGGCGAGTGTGTGACATCAATGTGAAGGTCAGGTGACTTGGGCGGTTTCGATTCCAATCTCTATACATACTTTGTATGTACGGCACCTTTATACAGTCAAGTTGACACAGGTAGTTCAAGGAATAACAGTCGGCGATGTGAAGGTTAATATGCAGCAAACGAAGCCTCTTGTAAATGGTGCATAATGCGTACGGTCTCGTCTTCTCATCTAATTACAACCCGTCGCTCGCACCGTGGACAGGGCGAACCAAGCAGTTTTACAGCTAATTTGGACTGAAGACCTCCATTGAAATGCTACGATAGTGCCAGCTGGGAAGCTGGAGCGTCACTGTGCGCCTATTCACATTAAATCAGGCCCCTGCGCCTGATCCTGCGGCCGTCTCTTGTATCTCATAGAACCCGCGAAGGATCACAGCCACCCAGCCGCGCACTGACAGCCTTCCCATCAAACACAAGCTCGCTCACGAGCTTCCCCGTGCCGGGACCGTTTTGGATTCCCCAGCACGTGTGGCCCGCCGCAACCACAACTCCATCGTGGCCAGGGACAGGGCCAATGAACGGCCCACCCTGCGGCAGGTAACACGCCTGGCGGGCAAGGATCTCGCCATCCCGGCCAAGCTCGTCGCTGATGGCCCCGACCTGCGCTGCGATGTCGTCGCAGCGGGCCCGGTCAACCTCGACCTCTGCAGTCGTCAGGGGCAGCGGCACGGTGGAGTCTGTCGGCCCGCACGCGTAGGCGGTGCCGTCGGGCCGGGCGTAGATCTCCGGCTCGACTGTCTGGGACCGCTTGATTGGCTTCTGCTGGGATGGGGAGGGAAAGCCTGACGGGAGGGCGATGGAGGTGAAGAGGGCGTAGGGCGAGACGGTCTTGGGCGTCTTGATCACTATCGAGTGTGCGCGGGACGACTGGACTGGGATATTCGGGAGGAGCCGTGAGGTCCAGGGGCCGGCGGCCACGATGCAGTCTGTCGTTGGGAGATGTTCGTCCTTCCCGTCCTTGGTGTATGTCACGCTCTCCACGCGGCCGTTACTGCCCTTCGTGATGGCCGTGACCCTTGCCCCGGTGACGATCTTGACGCCCTTCTCCTCAGCGAGCTGCGCCATGCTCCGGGTGAACAGCTCAGGGTGTACCTGAGCCGTGTCGTCCGGCGTACCCATGCCATCGTAAGCAACAAGCGACTCCTCCGTGTCAAGCCAGTCTAAGTCCTCCGGCACACCGAGCTTCTTGAGCTTGCTGATAGCCCTCCTGTGGTCCTTGTGCAGACCTTTCGTCACTCCACCCTCGGTGTTGTCCGCGACATGTCCCCCTGCCTCACCGGTTCCCTTCCCCGCCAGCCCACTTGGCATCCGTGCCCTGCACTCAACCTGGCTGGCATAGCACCGCCGGTACCCCCAGCGCGCAGCGCCGTCGTGCTCCTTGGCCAGCTCATCGTGCAGCCTGAAGCTGAGCGGCACGATGTTGGCCGGGAACGCCCACTTGGCCAGCAGCCCGCCGGCCTTGCCGCTCGACCCGCCCGCGATGCCGTCGTGTGCGGGGTTGATCTTTTTCGCGCGATCCGGGTCGACGAGGGTGCCTGGGTCGGTGATGCTGTCCTGCGTGCGGCCGCCGCTGTTGGTGGACGCGGCTTCCAGGAGGGTGATGCGGTGGGTTGAGGGCGAGTATGAGGGGTGGCGCGTGAGGAAGTAGGCCGTGGAGCAGCCGATGATGCCGCCGCCTATGATGGTGATGTCTCGCTGCTTGGGCTGGTCGGTGGAGGACATGGTGGCGAAGGGTGAGTATGATCTTATTAGAGAAGAGCTGAGACGGACGATGGATCTGCTCTGCATCAAAAGCTTGTAGATCTTGGCAGCGCAAACGGAACGACTCTCTCTGTGGGGGGGTTTTGTCGAATGTTGGTTGTAATTCTACCTAGGTAGGATATTCTGTCCGTGCAGGTCGATTGGCGACGGCCTGCGGCTTCAAAAATTGAGAAGTGACGTTGAACTGACTCTACGTCATACCGTGATCGCTCCACCACACAGAGATAGCCCTGGAGAGCTTCCCACATTTCATTCCATAGTACTACACCAGTAATCCAGCAACATCTCTCAACCACCACGAGCCTAATTCCGATTATTTTTTTGGTGAGACATCTTGTTGTTCAAGGAGTAAAGTTCTGCTTAGGTGATGAGCAGCTTATCTCAAACATCCCGTGACCCAATAGTCACCAATATGGCTTCTTGAACCGACCTCGTACCTAGGTATTGCCTCATGGGCAGTGATATATTTCACTCCCTTTTGTGTGCAATTTGAAGTTTCAAGTACCTCGGGGCGGCCCGCTATCAACAATCGCTAGGTTGCTTATGAAACCTTTGAGCTGAAGTGCAGGGAGACCGTAGTTCTATCACTGACCATCTGTACTTGCAAGTCTGAGCAGGTTGGCATGTGGCTGCGTATGCGTAATTTATATTCCAGCTGCCGCAGCCATGTGAATTGGGTTTTCATATTCACAGATTAGTCTGATTTCCCTTGCTGATCATTCCCGTCCCATCCACCAAGGAAGACAAGCGGGCCAGGAGTCGTTCCAGAGACTCAAGGGCGCATCTGACAACCTGGATTCACGACAGATGGGATGTCTCGGGACGGCAAATAAGTATGCCGCAATGACAATATTCACAGGCCCATCACCAGGTCTTATTCTGGGATGTGCAAGCGGTGTGGCTTCTTGATAATTACCTGGGTAACACCTCTGAAGCCCCAACCCGGAATGGTCGCCAAGTATGAACCTTGGGACACATCAACCCCTTGCCGAAGCACGCCATTCGCTAGCCCAATGGAACGCGTAACGCTTATCTGTATTGTTACATCCAGACCGGCATGCACAATTGCAAGTATCGATGGCGCAAGTTGTCTCGTGAAATATATTGACATGCTCGCCGCTCCTTACATTTCACCCTGTCCCAAGTACCGACTGCTCGGTTCACCCACGTGGCATTAATGCATGTCCGACCACTGCTACCCACTGATCTGCCTGTCACTTCTGGACACATGGGTTACAATTCTTTATTTTTGGAAACACCTCGAGAATTATGTCATCCTCGGACAAGCAGGCCGCAGAAGATGGGACGCCGACGGAGGGTACGGTCGCTGCAGGTAGGCCCGTGTCAGTCCATATTCCCTCTTCATAAGCTAATTGAACAGCGAAATGGTACCGCACCCCCTTCTATAATGCTACAATCCTCGGTTTCTGCAGTCTGGCCGCTCCAGGCTTGTGGGGGGCCATGAACAGCCTGGGAGCTGGAGGCGGGCAAGCACCATACCTCGTCAACACTGCCAACGCACTTACGTTCTGCCTCATGATCATCTCCTGCTGGCTCACGAGCTCACTTGTCAAATATGTCGGGATCAAAGGAGCTCTTGTGGCTGGAACCATTGGATTCGCACCATACAGCGCCGGCTTATATCTCAACAACAGGTATGGCGTCGAGTGGCTTGTCATCCTCGGCGCTGCCCTCTGCGGCATATCGGCAGGGATATTCTGGGCTGCAGAGGCAGCGATAGCGATTGCATATCCTGAGCCGAGAAACCGCGGGCGCATGATCGCGTACTGGATTACCTGGACCTGCGTCGGGCGTATCCTGGGCGGAGCTATCAACCTGGGGTTGAACACGGATCGAAACACCGCCGGCCAGGTGTCATACACAGTTTACCTAATCTTCATCGCACTCCAATCCTTGGGGCCGTTCGTCGCCTTGCTCCTGAATCGGCCATCCAAGGTGCAGCGCTCGGACGGAAAACCGGTGGAGCTGTCTATTTACGACAATCCTTGGCAAGAAATCAGATCGACGACGAGGTCTTTCCTGAACAAGAAGTTCCTACTCCTGATACTCTGGATCGGCCAGGGTGTCTACTCGGAAGCCGTCTATTACACGTACATCGCCCTCTGGTTCAGTGTACGAGCTCGCTCTCTGGGATCGTTTCTCTCCGGCGTGGTGGCAATTATCGCCACCAATTTGCTCGGGGCATGGCTGGATCAAAACCATATCGCCATCAAGAAGAGAGCTCGGTGGGCATTTGCAGTCATCATGGTCACCCAGGGAGCCTGGTGGATCTGGCTCACCATCAACGTGACAGAATATCGACGCACAGGTCCGCTCTTCGACTGGGCTGATGCAGGGTTCGGCAGGGCGTTTGGTCCATTTATATTCCTGGTTGCGGGATTCCAACTGAACTACAACTTCGCCTTCTATCTCATTGGTCAGATATCCGAAAGCCCCCAGGAGACCATCCGTCTCGCTGCACTCCTACGCGGGACAGAGTCCGCCTGGCAGGCGCTTAGCTATGGCCTCAACGCCATCCCGATCTTTGCGACAGTTGGAGGAACATACTTCAACTTTGGTATCTGGGCTCTTGCTTTGTATCCTGCATGGCTGGTCGTAAGTAAAATTGGGGTTGAGGAACATGGAGACGAGAGTCAGCCCGCCTTGGAGGCGCAAAGCCAGCAGTGGGTGGACGACAGCAGTAAGAATTAAGTTTCCATCTCACCCTAAAAGCAGGGAAGCCTACTACTGCATATTGATTGACCTAGTACCATATTCTTTTCTATACGCTGCTTGTGTGGACTCAATGTCTCCTTCAACATTGCCTAGGTGGTTTGGTCCCGGAGCTGGATAGTACCACTTGACGCCGATGATTGCCCCAGAAACGCGAACACCTGTATAACGCCCCCAGAGTCCGTGTCCCCCGGTATCAACTCATCAATCCTTCTTCCAGAAATTCGACATCAAGTTTATGGGGCCCGGGTTCAGAAACTGCTTCACGCGGGTGTCCCACAGCATCCCCCATGCCATTCCACGAAAGCTAATGATGATTGGAAGCTCATCGGGTTCGATACGCCGGACGATATCAGGATGACGGCGTACCCATTGCGTGAATTGACACTTCCAGACGATCGCCGCGGCCATCACGAGGCGGTTCTGCTGGTTGGTTGGCGTTTTGAGCACGTGTCCATTCTGCTTGAACGGGGGCATAAGCTCAGCATTGATAGCCAAGAACGCGGCGGTGGCCTTGTCTGAGTTCTTGGGGAAGTACAAAAAGATTCCGGCTTCCCTCTGAATGTTGAATGGTGATCTAGAACCCTCGTCCCCCATCTCCTCCTGCCACTCCTTCCCGAGCGACAGCGGCGCCATCTCCTGGACCCTGTACCGCGGTGCGTCCGGACTCAGCCTGGCGATCTCATGCGGGACCTGGAAGCTGGCTTCCCGGTAGGCCTGGTCGCGGAGATGTAATGGTCTCTTGCTTGCCATTTCGAAGCCCGCGGTAACGATTGTCTCGACATCCGTCTGCGTCTTTTTATTCTCGGGCCGGCACCAGGAAAGTGGCGGGATGAGCCTCTTTTTCCTTCTAAAGGGACTGCGTGCGATTATCACGCGAACGTGCTTGGAGATGAACCTGGCTAGCAGTATTCCGCATCCTGCCAGCCCGAGGCATGTTGCGACGACGGCCTCTGTGGACACATACAGCTTGCGGGCGGGGGTGGGATGGAAGGAGCCTGGGCCGAGTCAGCGAACGAGCATAGGTACAATGAATGTGAAGAGCAGAGTTTTGAACTCACGTATCTGAAGAGGAGTGGGTCCACCTTGTCTCATCCATGAAGGGCCGGAGGCTAAGGTCGAGCCCAGAGAAGGGCTCGTCCGCCGTGGCGATGCCAAGATAGCGGCCGGCCATGCATTTTTATTGGTTCTCAGCACGCAATGGCGCAGTGTTCCAGAAGACATGACAGTACCATTCGATTCTCGTCGCGTCGTGTGCTAGATTGGGCTCTAACGAGTCGAGCAGACGTTTCCACATCGCCATCAACTTCAACAGCTGTCGTTGTTTGCTTTTTGATGTTGGCCCAGTCCAGGAGCTAATCCAACTCGGGAGCATGCATATGTGGGAGCCGGAGAAAACCTCAACCCTAGCCCTGTCCCTGTTGATGTTAACAGAAGAGGTGTTCCCCCTGCCTCACATCTCTAAGCACAAACTTCCATATACTTATATATCACTGTCAAACTCCCTGCATGAGGAAACCTACTGTTATCATCTTGAAGATATTTTACTTTGCCCTTCTAGGGAACTTACTGTTTTTCCGGCTTAATAGAGGAACTCAACGAATACAAATAGTCCATGTTGGCTTAGTCGCAGGATTCCATCCCTCCCTTTATCCACCGATGGACTTCTCCCATGCAACGTAGGGGACATTCAGTTTGATGCTATAAAGACAACCCTGCTTTTGCTGGGCTGCTGCTTAGCTCGCATTATTGGGTCTCTTCATGTGGACGGGTCTCTTTGTTGCTGGTCATGGCTATGGTGATGTTTGATCGGCGGGATGAGTCTGGGTAAGAATTGTGGCTAAGGACATGGATAGCGATGAGTGCGCTGCTGGTTGAGGGTTCGGAAGAAAAACGCTTGTGGATAGATTGAGAAGTCGAATGGTTACTAATAGTGACACGATACACACGAGATGAAGCAACGAAGTTACGATCTAGCCTGTTTAATCGAATATATCCCATTCTGTTCCATAACAAGCTTCGCATATCGCCATGGATTTCTGCTCCTGATTCCCCCGCTTCTCTTTCCCGTTTCAAGTTGATTTCAATCGGTTATCCACTCGCTCCCACAAGTGAGTGTACCAGTCTCCTCTCGGGCTGGCGGCCGGGGCCCAACAGCTGTGAGATCTTGTGCAATCCGCCGTGCCGCGAGCGCCTGTGGCTAAAATGATGCCCCGAATAGTTGGAGTTCAGACAGGTTTGCTTGCAACTAAATCTACTGCATACCTGTCGGGGATTTTAGAGAGCTGATGGATCGTATTTACTGTGGACAAATGTGCGTCCCGAGCACTTGAGGCTGAGGCCACCTGCTCTCTGACTAATTTTCCTCTTGAATGGTAATGGTATTCTCTTTTCTTCTGACGCAGGATATTTGAGTGCTTACTACTTTTGGAAGGCACTATACGCGTCCTCGAGATGTATACGCATTGAAAACGAAATTAATCTCTAACAGCAGTCTCAGACACACCACACCGTAAGCCTATGCAGAGCTCTCAGATCAATCTCAGCATCCATTTTAGTCGTGAAAGACATGATCGTCTCTATAACAGGAACTAGTTCGTTAGCATCTGATCCTGCAACTTGTACCAAAATCTACAAGCCACCGGACATCCATAGCAGTAATTCTTTGTGCTGGACAGATATTTGGTTGTTACTTAAGTCACATTATATTTTGAATACTATTATGGCGCACCTGACCTGGTCGCCAACGGAACATGCCATTTTGCTCTCGATGTAGTTAAGTCAATTCAATTCTGGAACGCCAATTCATGTCCTCGCGGCCCGAGATCGTAACACGCAATAGATGGGTCTCACTCCATTCCCCAGTGATATCTCGGGGTCCGTCCAGAGTCGAGGATCAAAGCATCGAGCCATATTGACTTGGAAAGAAACATCATACCATAATACCTTACAGTGCGTCCCAATACTCCCTCGTCATTGAACAAAATGAAACGGTAGAATGCGGGCGTTTGAGTCAGTTATCACTATCGACGTTATTTCTGCTAGCGGTGAAGCAGCATTGCATCATTCTTCTGTCATTGCCTCAACGAGTCAGTACCATCTGATACTCGTATCTCAGTACATTGATAAATCTGCACGATCATTGCGGTAGTTGCTTGGTTTGCAGCCTTGTAATTAGGTGGTCCGTGGCGGTCTTGCAGATTAACAGCCAGCAGAAGCTCTTGAAACATTCACCGACTAATCTCGAGCAGGTGGAAATACGTCAATAATGCACTCGGTGAGATGTTCGAGACGCGGTGTAATATCTGGAAAAATTCGCGTTGACGCTTTTCCTATCTAAGCCGTGTTAATTGATTGCTTGTGACCCCAGCTCCTTCAGCTTTAACATAGTATTACACCTGTCGCGATTTGCGTGGGACCTGAAAATTGTTAGTATCACTGCAAATTAATGCTGTGAAAATGCACTTTTGTCGAGACTCAGGATCTCAAGTAGCCGAGGTAGGTCACTTGAATATTGCTGGGGCTTCTAGGTCAGCCAGAACTAGTTAGAGACCATCGTAGACTTGAGGCACTAGGCCCAACATGATGAATTCGGCCGGAGCCTTGTCTTTGGACGCAATTATTGCCTTTGCGCTAATGTTTATTGCGACCACTTTAACCCCGCTTCATAGTATTCAAGTACAGAATTCCATGTTTGGGCATACCGGTATTCAGTAACTCAGTATTTGGGCTCATCCTTTTACAACCAACAAAAGCCTAGTGGGGAAACTTATTTCCCTAGATTTTGCCACAGTTCCAAAAACGGATGATAGCTTTAGCGTGACTCGTGTGCCTTGGGTATACCCAGGATCGATATATTCGTGCGCAAGAGGGACGTGCAGACTGCAACGGCTGGCCTTCGCTTATGTGGGGTTCGTAACGAATATATGAAAAGACCGCATTCAGGTGTGCAGCGCGTACCCCACATCCCAGCCCCAAGGCTTGTCGCCGTTGAAGCGGCCTATCCCGAGTTCTTTTCGGTCGACCGAATCTTCGCGTTGGGCGGGGAGATCCCTTCCACCACCCGAGGGCTATCGTGAGGCTACTGCAGCTCGCCAGCTGAGGAACGTCATCGTGGGTAGTACTCGATTGATTCGTAGTGTTGAACCGATGGCACGTGCGCCGCCGCCGGGCGAGGCTATCGTACGGTCCAAAGTTGGATTATAATAGACTTTCCACGCAAGCTCCAGGCCATTGGTACCCAAGGTTCGGATATGGTATAGTTTTCTACCTCCAAATTATGTCTCATGAGGGATTTGAACAGACTTAAAAATGCCTGGGGCGATTAAACGCCGACTTGACAATTTTGATTCTTTTTCTGAGATGGGATGAGATGGGAAAACCAAGACTCCACACCGGCAGTTATGTTCAGACAGCGGGCCAAACCGCGGAGCACTGGGGCCATGTTCCAAGCTGGAGCGGAAAGTCAAATGCCACGCCGTTCTCCAACCTTTTGGTTAACTTCCAGTCTTTCATCCGTGCGCGGCCAATGGCAGGCGACAAGGCAGCCCTGTCACCTGTGCACTCTGATCGTCATCAGCCCTGCAAATCAATCTAACGCCTGCAAATGCTCCTCCACTTGGAGCGAATAACAAAGCTTGGCCGGACACATGACATCGTGCGCAACGCCAAGCCAACCCTTGGGAACCCACCCGTCTGGATATTACGAGTCTGGATAATCCAGACTTCCAGACTATAGCATTGGGTGACATTTCTTAACGAACGGACTCAGTCATTTCTGGGCATCGGAGGCCCGACCGTCAGTGATTTCTGGTTGTGGTCCTCTTTTCCCTCCAGTGCTGCCAGTGTGCGCTGCGCACGTGGAGAAAACTTAATAAAGAGCCCTTTGGAACTTTGCTTGCCAGAATAGGGTTGCGCCCTCCGAGTCACGCCCTGATTCAGGCGCAAGCAAACCGACCGAAGATTCACACAACCATCACCGGCGTGCGGAGTCGTTAGCCGGGCCACCCGGCCTGGAGGAAACAAGACGCTGACGATCATTTCTTGACCGACTCCACTCAATCGCCTATATTTGCCTCTACGCATGGTCCTTATTTGTAGCCCAGAGGCCCCCCTGGTTCGTGCGAGGGCTGACGGTGCTCTCAGCTGTCACCCATATGCTCTCGCCAGGCCACATGGCAGACATGTGCGCCGCACATCAACCGAGCGAATACGACAACCCGCAGCAGATAAGGACTTCTCGCCGTACTGTGTTTGCAATTCAATAGCCCCGTCGGGAGGCATACTAGAACACAATGTCTCACGTCTGGGACGACTACGGGCCGACCCAGCCCCCAGGCACGGAGGACTTGGCCCCTCTGGACGACAATCTGAGAGCAGGTCTCGCCATCATAGGCGCTCTTGCTGTGGTCTCACTCATCCTATGCACGAGCCTATTCTCCTTCATAACATACCGCGTCATCCAGGGCCGGCTGAGCGCCCTGCATCGGACCCGGTACACCGGATCTGGACTGTTCTCTCGCCGTTCCACTCCACTGACGCCAAGGGCTCAACCCGAGGAACACCAACTGTGCAGACAGGCATCGTCGAATACACTCACGGGGACAGCCAAGTCTCCGCTGTCGCCTGGCGGTGATCCGTCCCCGCGCTCACATCTCCAAGATGGGGTCGCCGCCGATGAAGAGGCCGCGGTCGGCACCGTGCCCAACATCCGCCGGCGGTACCAGGGCTACAACCCTCTGCTGGTACTCATCTACATGCTTCTCATTGCCGACATTATCCAATCCGCTTCATTCATCCCCAACCTCGTCTGGGTAGAGCACAACGCCATCACGGTCCGGTCAGAATCCTGCTGGGCCCAGGGGTGGCTACGATCGCAAGGAGATGTAGCAAGCGCCATCTTCGCCGCGGCCGTCTCCATCAACACCTACCTCCTTGTCGTCCACCACTACACCATGCCGTCCAAGGCGCTGCGCCTGATCGTGGCGTCCGTGTGGTCGTTCAGCTTCATCATCGTCGCCTCTGGGGTGTGGGCCTCCAACAACGGGAGGGACCATGGCGGCTACTTCGTGAGGGTTGATACCTGGGTAAGCATGACTACTTCAAATCGCCCTTGGGGTACATTCAACTTGTGCGGACGCATATACTGACAGAACATCTCCACACCAACAGTGTTGGATCAGCCAGGAGTACGCAGGCTACCGCATCTGGACACACTTCGCCTGGGTGCTCGCCATGATGGGCATCATCATCCTAGGCCTCCTATGCACGGCCATCGAGGTCCGCATCCCACGCCCGGCCGACAACAGACGGTCCCGGCCAAGCCTCCTGCGACAACTAGCAAAGGTCCGCCTCAGCCTGCGAAATCCGCGCAGGTCAGGCCACCACCCAGCCTTCCTCATCTACCCGCTGGTCTATTTCGTCTGCTGCGCGCCCATGGCCATCGGCCCCATGATCCTGGCTTCAGGTGTGTCAGTTAAGCAGGGTTACTTTTTGTGGGCGGGCGCCATGATCGCCAGCAACGGCTGGCTGGACGTCGTCCTCTGGAGCTGCACCATGATCTTCCTCGCCCCCTCCGACATCAAGGAGGCCGGACTGTCGAACTTCAAGTTCCTGCGGACACCATCCGTCGAGTACGGAAACATGGTGTGGGTCGAGGCTGGGGCGCGCGGTGGGCGCGGTGAGCGGGATCGCGGTACTGCTAACTGCCTGCAGCCGCTCACGAAGCTGTTGAGGCGGGAGGGTGACGGTTCAGGGAAGGACCGTCGGAAAGGGGTGGGTTGGGAGTCGCTGGGCACGATGGCTTCGAATGATAAGAAGCTTAATGGTATTACGACCAAGACTACCACTACGGTCGTTGTGGAAAGTAACCTGGCCGGTGGCGGCGATGGAATCATGAGGGCGCCGGCGCACCCCGTGGGCGATGACGGGATCACGCCGAGACCTAGTTTCGTCCACTCCAGGGAGGATATTCTGACTGTGCCAAGTAGGGTGGCTCATCGCTTCTAGTGAGGAGACACCCGGAACCCTTATATTTGGGACCCCTGGCTTTCTGGTCTCGTCCTTTTTGCCACATTTTCTTTTGTCAGTGGAGTTCAATGGGCCGCTCTTCTGGTCTGAGTTTCATCACATGTGCACTCCGGGATGGAGCTGGGTTTGGGATCGCCGAAAATCAGAGATATCTCGCAAGGGGGGAAATATCCAAAGCTGGCGTCTGGGGGATTTAGAGCGGGATTCAGACGAAAGAGACCATATAACTAATATCCTCCAGCGTCTTAATACATAGGACTATTCGTATTCTTCGAGTTCCTCTTTTACATCGGAACCAATATTACTGCCCTAGAAGGACAACGCAATGTGTCTCGCAAGGTAGTGTTTTATTGCTATTTGTCAAGCTAAATCTGTTGCACCAAGTAGAAATTAAGTCGGTAAAAAGGATCGTCAGGTCAACAAATGTCGGCCACATGTACAATCATAATGAGGAACGAGTTCTTGTCCAATCCGAAAAGTCGACATATCTCTCGTCAATGAATGCATTTAGCAGCTGCACCCACAGGCGTCGCAGTCGCCCTGGCCACAAGCGGAGCCAGCCGCGGAGGGATCACATTGCGCATTGGAGTCGCAGCTCCTCCACTCGCCGAGCCCGTTGTTCCAGGCGCTCCAGCACCACTCGCCGCTGTTGCCACACTTCTGGAAGCAGTAGCCCTTCGAACAGCCGTAGTCCTCGCCGTACCAGCACTCGCGCTTCTCGAGGGCGCCGGCGTCTTGCTCCGGCACGGCCGAGACGCCGTTGACGCTCAGCGGGTGCTCCTTACACTTGCGGATGTCTGAGGGCCACGTTAGTCCTGCTATTGATTCCAGCTGGTGGGTTCTACAACAATGACAAGGAAGGGGGAAAAGGGGGGAGAGAGGAGGCGGGGATCTGTGACAGGGGAAGAGCGATGCTTACTGGACATGTCCACATTGTCGCCAGCCTTGGCCGTGTACTTCATCACGCCCAGGGCGCCACACTCCTCAACGAGAGGGTCCACGGCTGCGGCGGCGAAGGCCTGGGTAGCCTGGGCGGCGATAGCGATGGCGATGAATGCAGCAGTGGCGAACTTCATTTTGGCCTTTGGTTGGTTCTGCTGCTCTTATCAGTCTCTCAGTTCTCATAACCCGCTGGGTGTTGAAGTAGTAGTATATAAGGCGCGTACCGTTGAACAGATTGGTTTGGTGAAGACTTGAAGGATATTCTAGGTTCTGGGTTTTGGATGTGATGATGAACTGGGACTTTCTCCAGCTTTGGAAATTTGAGAAACGTGCGGGTCTTTATACACGTCTCCGCTGCGCTGCTTTCGAAGAATCGCCGACTCATCCTGCATCATTCTTACTTCTTCGCTTCGCACCTGGACCATGGTGGAATGATTGTGTCTTGCCTTACTATGTTGCCCAGCCTCTAGTCCGAGGTGAACTCAACTGCCACAAGCTGACATGCAGTCCCTCGGGGGTGATGATCGTAGCATCATCATGGCAGCCAAGAGAATATACTTTTTCTCTTGGTGGTACTGTATTATCTCTGCACTGTTATTGGCATTGTTTTCTTTTCCTTTTTTTTTTCTTTCTTTTTTTTTTGAACGCTGGATCTTGTTCAATACTCTATGCTTGCACCACATAAACTTCATATGTATGGGGATTGGAAACGCAATCGCAACCGCAACCGCCCCCTTCCTCTTGGTGTTAGAGTGTCCAGCAGGCGAAGATGTGGTCCTGAGTTCCGTTTCAGTTCCCACAATGTCAGGTGCCCAGATTCCCAAGAGCGGTGTCACTGACTCACCAATACTAGATCCTTTCCCCAACGAAACAGTTTGTTCCACCACACCCTATTATGTTATTTCATTGACTTCAAGACAAGTCTGCGTCATTATTTCGACTTTTCTAGCCTGAAGTGTCGTATTCATTTACACATGCATGTATGTGGGCCTTCTGCTGCATTGTATTGATTCGAGCCTTGCCGTCTTGACCCCATTCAGTCCTGGAATGGGTGCTGACTGTATGCCTTCATATGTAACGTAACAAACAGCGCTCTTGGCCTCATCATGACTCATCAAATTTAAGCATGAACGTAGATCACTGCGTGTTTCGACGGAATCAATTATCCATTTGCCTAGAGTATAACCCAGTAGTTCGATTCAGACTTGCGTGCCATTCCACAGCTTCAACCTAAATCATGATAACAAGTTGGGGCCAAGATCTAGACATTTATTCTGCGGAGGCTCTAATTTGCTATTACCGGCGAATTGTGTTGCAAACTCGTGATCTTGTATATTTTTACGAATCACCGGCATGCGAGAATGCGGATTTTGAGCATCCCAGGAAGAAGACTCTTGGCTTCACTATCCAGTGGCGCAAACTTGAAGCGGTCCATAGCTCAAACGATAGGCGGAACGAACGAGACCAACTAGAGTCTCCTATTCAAATTTCAGGCAATGACGACCCGCCAAATTGGAACTTCTAGTATAGCAGCGAGGGATTATGCACTTAGCTGATTTCGCGTAGTCGTGCAAGATTCTCGGCGCCGTATCCAGAAACCACTTGTTGAGCTGGATTGGCCCAGTCCATGCAAAGTACCAAATGGTTCCCACGAAGTCGCAGGTATGTTGATTGGCGGAACAAAAGATATCAATTTCTCCTAAAGAGACCTAGAGCAAGATACTAGAGAGTCTCGCTAACGAAAGAGTTCTCAAACGCTGCGCAACTTGTTTCCCATGACAGTAGCTCACAAGTTCGCCCGACTCGTCCGCTGCTCTTCCAACCCCGTTGTTTTGTAGCCGAACAAATAAGCAGCAACCTTCCGCATTTGCACCTCCTCACTCCCTTCCGTGATTCGATATCGCCTAAAATGCCGCCATATATGCTCAAAAGGATAATGCCTCGAGTATCCATCCCCGCCGTGAATTTGAATAGCCCGATCGGCAGCCTGGCAGACCAGTCGGTTCGCATAGTAATTGCACATACTGATCTTGTGCCCAAGTTGTTTCTCGATAGCGACCCAGGGCAGCTTTCCGGCGGCCTGGGCGTTCGCGGAGACTTGGTCCATCTCCACAGCCGTACGAAGAATCAACAGCCTCAACATCTCTTCCTGGGTTGAGAGCTCCACCAGAGGCCACTGGATAGCTTGGTTTGAGGACAGGGGCTTCCCAAATACTTTGCGCTTGTTAGCGTGCTCGACGCTCCGGTCGATGCAGTACCGCGTGGCCCCACAGCTTGAGGCGGCCTGGCGAATTCTGTTCTCGTGCGTGAAGGTCTGGGCAATGGCCAGCCCCTCGTCGAGGGGACCAAGAATAGCTGAAGCTGGGACGCGGACGTTCTGCAGCATGACTGTCGCGTGGTCGGTGGGCATGTTCAGCGTCCATTCGTACGACGCCACGGTAAGACCCGGAGAGTCCCGGGGCACAAGGAACGCGGTGATACCCTTCGCATCACCCGCCTCGCCGGTAGTCCGAGCGAAGATAATGCAGTGGGTAGCACTGTGCATTCCCGTCTGCCACTTTTTGTTTCCATTGATCTCATACCCGGGCTCGCCCGAAGGAAGGGTGATCGGCCGGGCTGTCGTCTTCATGTGGGTGGCGTCGGAGCCGTGGTCGATTTCTGTCAACCCGAAAGTGGCTCTGAATTCACCGCGGAGGCCAGCTGGTATGAAGTTCTTCTGTTGCTGGGGCGTGCCGTAGTGATGCATCATGATGATAATGGGATGGTTACCGACAACACTGTGTTCGTTCTGTATGTCGTTGGCCAGGCTGACACCACCGCCGTACACAGGATGAGAGGAAAGATGATACCGGATCGCGCACATGTGGAGGTTGAGTGAATCTTTGCCAGACCCGCCGTATTCCTTGGGGCATGCGAAACGGTAGAAGCCCGCCTTGTCGGCAAGCCTCCTGGCCTGGCTAAGCAGGCTTTCCCAGTCCTCGGTAGGGAGCCCTTGATTGTTCCATTGCGTCCTTGAAGCTTCGCGACGGTGGTCAAAGAAGCGATTGTTGTCGTTGCTATGCTGTACCGGAAGGATAGTGTCGGTGATGAAGGTATCGAGACGTGACAGATAGTCCTGGACCTCTTCGGGGAGCTCAAAATTCATGATCGTCACTTTGGAGTGGTTGGACGTGGACTGTCTCCCTGTCTAGATGATCAACATCACCTGGGTAGAGTCCTGGGCCAGTGATGAGTCAATGGTCGTATATGTCTTTTGTCTTAGGGCTTCTCTTGATAGCGAAGGTTGTTTATCGAAGAGGATCGTAGTGATGAAATGGACTCCAAGCACGCAGGCCTCGGCTTCGATAACACCCCACAGTGTGCTGCAGATGCTACCCCCTCACGGATGAAATCAGCTCCAACGTTGTGCAAAGGCGTTGGCTGGCTGGTGCACCTCGGCATCGGCCTTCCCCGCAGTGGTAGCCGTCACAGAACCAACAAGCAAGTATGGTCCAACACTTGAGCAGGTACGTGCCGGCGACCTGTTCCCGAGCCCCTCATGGATCTGTCTAACATCGACCCAAAAAACATAAAATGGGTTCAGGAAATGCATCCACTCCTGGATCAAGCCATGACCTTGATGACAGCGCCCTGGGACGATACCTCGCCAAGTCTGGGAAGATCCCTAACCTGCAATTACCTGTGGTAACCACCAAGATCGGGTATGGCCAGAGCAACCCAACATACTATGTGGATGATGCAGCGTAAGCGCAAACCATACGAAGCCAAATGCTTCCTCTGCCCCCGGTAGCGAACCGAGAATTGATCAGAAAGCTATAGCGGAGCCCGGTTCATTCTCAGGAAGAAGCCACCAGGCCAGGCCATCAGTCCCGTGGCGCATCAGGTCGATCGGGAGTATAGAGTACTGAAAGCACTCGGCTCGGTGAAGGGGTTCCCAGTGCCCAAAGTCTTCGACCTGTGCGAGGACACTTCAATAATCGGAACATCATTCTACGTGAGTCGACGGGCTTGTCGATTGCGCATATAGATGCTTACTGCCAAGGATAGGTGATGGAATTCGTAAAAGGCAGGATCATGACCGACATGGACTTGGGAGAGCTTTCACCAAGTGATAGACGAAAGGCGTGAGTTATTATGATATCCTGCCCGGTTCAATGCATCCATGGATAATAATTCCTGTGGCTAGTTGGCTTTCCGCTGTTGAGACTCTCGCATGGCTTCATTCCCTTGACCCCGATAAAATTGGGCTCATGGGTTTCGGAAAGAAGACCGGATTCTACGCTCGTCACTGCAACACATTCAGTCGCATCGAGGCTCAACAAGCCGCGGTCAAAGACGTCAAAACGGGAAAACCACTAGGCCGAGCCCATGAAAATTACGACAAGATCATCGAGTATGTGAGAAACAACTTGCCAGGCGATCGATACGCTATTATGCATGGTGATTTCAAATTTGACAATTTGGTACGTCGGCGTCAATCCCCGAGCTAGGGTTTTATTGACGAAGCCGTTTCATCTTAGATTCTCCACCCTACCGAGCCAAGGGTTATTGCAGTCCTTGACTGGGAATTGTCAACTATTGGACATCCCCTGATGGATCTCGTCTACTTGCTCAGCCCCTTCTTCGATGATTACCACAAAGTAGGGTATGCAGCCTTGTCTCCCTCAGGCTCACCTTACAAAACGGAGAATCGGAAAAAGAGTGGAATCCCGGAGCCCCAAGAACTCCTGGATCGTTATGCGGAGATTGTCGGCTTCGATCTTCTCAAGGATGGCGGCGGAAAAGACTGGGAAACCGCCGTCATTTTCCACTACCTCCGAGGTGCCACTATCACCCACGGTATCCAAGCGCGGACCATCAAAGGCCAGGCGAGCAGCAAGTTTAGTCATATTTACTTTGAACACACTAAGGCAGCATTGAATGCGGCCTTTCAGCGAGTGAAGCAGCTAGAGTCGGGGATGGGTGGAGGACCCAAGCTTTAATAATTATAGCCTTGTCAACTATAAAGCTAAGAGTAATCAAGGCTCGTATTTCTACCGTATTATTCCGCCAGGGCTCTAAAATCCTAGCGGAATTGCTCACAGAATCGCCAGGGTTAAGTTGGAAAAAGCACTGAAGAACAGCCTTCCTTGGGCACACATTTAAAATCAGGTAAGCCAAGTTTCGCACTGACAAAAACAGAAGGTCCATTAAGACAAGCACACACCTAGTACACACACGTTAAAGCTTACTATATGCTCACTACATTAAATGTTAATATACCCTTATTCACATTACATTCGAAGCACACTAGGTAGACCATTAATATGAGTTTGTTAGTACTCAATTACAATAAGGAGGGCGTATTCAGACTCGATATCAAGGTGTCTGTAGTAGAGCCCCATTGATGCCTTTCTAATTTTAGCCTTGCGATACTCTAGCTCCTGACTCAGCTTCATTTTTGTCAGCTTCTTGGGAACTGTCTGCGCACCTGTAAAAGCGTAAAATACTCGATGGGCTTCCTACTATCAGTTGTCTAGTTTGAAAACGTTTGAACTGTGAATTCATTCGGCGCGTGCTCTAGCTACGGATCAGAGCATGAATCATTTAGGCCAAAGCTTGATGGACATTCCTTTCTATAGACCTAGGTAGTAAAATCGAACGGATCTTCGGCAGGTAAATGCTCCGTCCCACCGTCATTCTTGAGACCGCCGAGAAACTTTGTATGTAGCGTATATAGTTCCGGGTCTGCGTTAATCACATCAGCTTGCGAGATGACGTCTTGAAGATCTTGCTGCGCATCAAAGTATCGCCCATTCAAAGCTCCCTTAGCTATTCCTGTAGCTAATGCGACAGACACCATGGCACCCAAGTAAGGACTATCCTTGAATCCCTTCAAGCTCTCTTTTAGGTTCTCTGCTACATGAGGATAGTCATCAAGCCAGGCGCCGAGTGCCTCTAAAATCTAGTCAGTGGCAATCAACGATATCAATAAGAGGCTCACATACCTGGCGAGGTTAAGTCCGATGGGACTGCACCCGGATGAATGCTATACATATGGATGTCATTCTCCCCAGACAATTCCAGCTCTTTTTGCCAACAGCTCGTAAGCCTGATTATAGCCGACTTTCCTACGGAGTAAATAGAATTAAAGGGAAGATCCACAGTTCCACCACGGGAGGCAATGTTTATCACACAACCGTGACCTCTTTCCATGTAGCCTGGAACCACACTGCTCATGAGGAAATAAGGTCCAAGAAGATTGACATTTAAACATTTTGTAACTTCCTGAGGGCTCAGTAAATGAAGCTGATAGCCAAATTAATACTCGTTCTATGATACTTGAATCAGTCGTACTTACAGGGCCCGTTGCGTCAAGACCGGCGTTATTGATGAGGATGTCAACGGGTCCTAACGATTCTTCGACCTTGAGGAATATAGGTCAACCTCAACGTTGATAGTCGTCATTAGGTGGTGCAAATTTCCATTTTAAACGCACCTTCCCCACAAGCTCCTTGCAACTCTCAAGATCAGACACGTCGCACTTCAACAGCGTCACAGTGCTGGCCCCAAGGCTCCTGCATTTGGTTTCTAGATCGGGCGGAGGCAAACTGCGATTGTAGACAAGAGCCAATCTGGCCCCTGCAACCGAGAAGCATTCTGCCAGCACTCTCCCAAGTGTCCCGGCAGAACCTGGTCCCCTAATCGTAAGCATTTGCCGATCATCAGATCTAATTGACCACGCACCAGTAATAATCGTAACCTTCCCGGCTAGAGATTGCTTGAACTTCGCTGGGTATATAAACGGGTATACTTCATTGTGTAGTCGAGGACAGGTGTCTGTGATCGTGCTAGAGTGGACCAAGCGGTGAAATCTCAAAATATAGAGATTAATCCGTTTTCACCTTCCGAGTCTGCACGAGATGAAGGGAGATGCACAGATCTGGGCAAGGACAGTAGCACGCGCAAAGAAATTAATGACTGAGAATGAAAGATCATTTACGTCTAAGGGCGCATCTTTGTATACTAGGCGGTTTGTGTCCGGGCGGCGAAATGCCCACGGCCCCGCGCATCGGCATGCTGAGGGGTCTCGGCATCTCTCCAGCATCTACGCCTCCCAACTTAATTATCGGGGCACAATCCCCTTCCGCGGTGGGGGTGGGGCCTTAAACGGGCGTCGACTTACCGTTAATCCGCGTTATGGAAGCATCCGAGTGGTTGAGGGACGCCGAGGATGTCAAAGGTTACGAGACGACGTCAAATATAAGAGGAAGTCTTGCACATGCAGCATTGAAGAATGTCTTTAACCCGTCTTCGGCCGAAAGTCTAAACCCGTAAGCCTGTGCACCGCTTGTCGTGACTTACTCGATCTCCCAAGACTCGAGCATCATAATGCCATCCCAGCCGCACGTTCTTCAGCATGTCGAGAAGATCTGGAAAGAGCACTTGACCGATCAGCCTCCCCAGACGCCCGAGCAAATCAAAGCTGCGAAGGCCATCATTGAGCTATTTCTGAACGCGTTCGAATATAACGACTATGACGCTGTTCGCCGCATGGTTTCCAAGGATTACATCCAACACAACACTGACGTTGGAGGACCAGGCGCAGAATCAGTCATTGAGTTCGCTAAGCTCCATTTCTCCGATCCCGTCAATAGAGACGAATTCATCTATAAACGCATACTCGTGGATGGAGACTATATCGTGGCGCATATTCACATTGTTACTAAAGATGGAACTGATGGCCTGCGGCTGGTGGAAATATTCCGGTATCAAAATGGCCTCTTCACGGAACATTGGGATACTGTGCAACCAATCCCACCCATGTCTACACACAAGCACAAAAACGGAGTGTTCTAATCTTACGCTGTCACCATAACCTAATGGCTTCCACTGGAGATAAATCGGAATGAAATCAGTGACGCGAAAAGTAGGCTGGTAACGAGCAAATCCGCTGTGAGCTTGAAGTACAAATGGCTTTAGGAAAGAAAAAGATTAAGATTGCCATTGCATGCCATTGTTCTTAAGAGTGTACTGAATATAACAGCGAACATCTAATTGCTCAGAACTTAGGCTGAAAACACAACTTAGACATAGTTATCTTATTCTTTAATCAACCTAGTTACAGTCCCCGTCCCGACGAAGCGATAGATCCAGCGGCCCTAGGGCCGGACCACATTACGTTCGTTCGTCTCGTCAGCCCATCCAGCTTCGGCCACATCCGGAGCTCTACCAACAGAAAGCTAATTGAAACTCCGAATTGATTGTTGCTGCCATGAAACAACCCTTCGACGTGTCCGAGTCCTCCCCTGTGGGTACCGTGACCAAAACTGAAGAAGGATTGACTTGTTGAACTTGTGCCTGGGTTCTGATGACGTTGTGTTGAAATTGTTTTACTGGAGTTCCTATTTTCTTCATAGCATTCGGTGCTCTTGTAAGACCGAAGAATGGTTAATTGGGCATGAGTCTTGATACAAGCGCTCATCCGCCTGAAAAATAGCAGGTAGTCAGCCCTTTAGCCCTCACAATCTACAAGCGAACCTTGGAAGTCTTCAAACTTATGTATCTGGTTCCGTCTCTATTCCATATACAGCCGTAGCCATACGCAGCGCCTTCATACAGTCGTAAACCCTCAATACCCAGCGTTTAAAAAAACATACGATGCTCAAACTTATGTACACCACCGATATGTACGAACTCAGGAGTTTCTAGAAGTAGTAATCTTTGATCTGCCTGATTTTCATTCTCCTCGCGGGTATACCGTATCTCTCCCTATTCAATAACTCTTCCCTCCTTATCAGCAATGAGTTCATCCGGGTTCGGGACGTAGTGGATTTGATGCAGATTAGAGCTCTAAGAAGACAAGATGAAAAGAGGGGTTAGCAATAGGAACAAAGCAAGACGAAACTAAGAACTCTCATGGCTATATTATCAAGAGGCAGAAGCCACTTACATCGAGAAACTTGTTCTTAGACAACCATCCCTCAGGCATCTCTGCGAAGCTTTTATACTTCCTGGTACCAAAGGAGACCTCGCCATCAATTGCCCAGACCTCCTCGTCCCCATAAGGGATTCTGCCACCCTCTTCATAGTAGCGAATGAGTGCCTCAAGATTAGCACGAGCGTATGGAAAAGTATCTTTCTCCATCAGACGTTTAAACGCTGCGATCCTGCCTTCTCGTGAGTCTAATAAGGGTCGATAGGCAGATGATTGTGCAGAAGAGGTTGAAGGTGAGTCCTTCATCTCTTGAGTCGAGGATAAGGGTGAGTGCGCGGTAGGCGAAGCGACCGATAAAGTTGCGATTTCGTGAACAATGTGTGTCGCATCACCGCCCACGGACGCGTTGCTCTGTTCATCGGCCATGTTCGGGTGCAAAGCAGAGGACTGGAATATGTATTGTGTAAGGTATGGTCAAACAAAAAGATTTGTATCGGAATAAGAATGAAAAATGTGTTCAGGCGTGAGATTGAGCGTCATGGATAGTTGAACTATCATTTTATAGAGTGGAATTGATCATCAAGTGAAAGAATAGCGGGGTTGACTTATGTGACAAAAATAGCAGTTAGGGCTGTGCCTTGACCAAAAGATTGACTGGCGCGCAAATTATCCATCAAGTCATGCGTTGTCCGCCCCACAGTGGCGTGTGAACACCAATAACAGACGTGCCGTCGTAGGCGTCCATTCGATCCTCTGTCATGTCTCTGTAATGACCGAGACAGGTACAACAGAAGGCGTCCCGAGGTAGTCGATCAATCTCCTCAGTTTCTGGTATGTTTCATCATCAAGCGTGAACATGGGAGCATCTAGAGAGTGACGTTCTTCTAGGACTTCAGCAGCAGTCCTCCCCGGGGTGTCCATTGTATCTGGTTCGACTTTGAACATATTCGCACTCACGAGCATAGCATCGACGACTCGTTCAACTGTACACCTCTCAGCCATGAAGTGGAGGATAGTCATTCCCTCATCGACGATTGCACTCATCCCGCAGTCCCCTTGCGCCAGATACAGCTCCACGACCCGAGCAGCCCCGTCATAGATTGCCCAATGCAGCGGCAGCCAGCCCCGTGCATCCGGCATTAGGACATCAGCCCCTCTATGTAAGAGCACTTTCGCGATCTCGACGTGGCTATCGAAACAGCATAGCGACATAGGTGTGCGGCCATACGAATCCTGGGCGTTTAGATCGGCGCCCGCGTCAAGCAGCTGGTTTACCACCAACACCGCTTCGCCCTCTCGCGTGCCGTATACACCAACGACCTGCAGCGGAGTCTTGCCCTCGAAGGACCGCTGGTGTATGTCTGCCCCGTGCGCGAGTAGGGCCGCCACCAACTCCGGGTTTGTCTGCGCCGCGGCGTTGTGTAGCGGAGAGCGGTTGGCCGCATTGGCAATATTGGGGTCTGCGCCGCGAGAGAGTAGTGTTTGGGAGTTGGGCAGGTCATCCCTTCTTACGGCCCACCAGAGCGGAGTGCGATCTAGAAGGTCTGGCCTGTCGATCTCATCCGAGTGTTCAGACAGGTACTCATCCAGGTCGAGCTTGGACATGCGTAGGACAATACGGTGAGTGGATGTGAAGTCCAGTTCATCCGGGACCTCGTCTAGCTTGAAGAGCATGTGCAGCTGTGCCATGAGCTCCGGAGGACAGGAAGTATTGACGCGCTGAAAGGCAAGGTCTCGTGGCGTGAACCCGCAGAAATCGGACATCTCCATATCTGCGCCGCTGTCGAGAAGGAAGCGCACGACGTCCATGTGTCCCCTGAAGACACCGTCAAATAGCGTGTTCCGGCCTGATACCGGGTTGGCGTCGTGGATCCCGGCGCGGCCCTCAGCATATAGCTGCCTGAGAGCAGTCAAATCCCCCTGCTCGGCTGGGTAGTATGCAGCTGTCTCGATAATCCTCCTCGACCGCAGCAGGAACTCTGGTCCCTGAATGGGTGCGGACTTGAGCCAGACGGAGATGATGCTTGATGCGAGCCAGCTGGGCAGGATGGAAGCCGAGGGGCTCAAGTTGAGTGCGCAACTTGAGACAGTGCAGTCGGAACTCAGAATGCCTATCTCGGAGAAGGTGACGGATAGACTGCCGAGCCAGTCTCGCGTGGACTGTGGAGTGCATAGCCTGCGTCTCTTATGGCATGCGCAACGACAAATGGATAGACATTGGGCATTAGCTCGATTATGAGTGTTTTGAGCAGGCAGGACAGACTCTGTGTGCTCTTGTTTGTTGGGGACTTCCACCTTTTCAAGCTCCTTCTCCATCTCGATGCTGTGGTGAAGTTGAACAACTGTTGCGGGAGAATTCTTCACAAGTTCCTCCTCGTGATTGCTGCCTTGGTGCTTGATCGATTCTAGTAGTTTTGCCATCTGTATTTGTGCCTGCCCCATTTCATCTGTCCTCTGGGCAAGATATTCCAGCTGTGCTTTCTGCTCAGCCAAATCTTGTCGTGTTGATCGTCTTGAGATAACAAGTTGCTGTAGATCTACCTCGATCCGTCCTGTCTGGCCGTAAGTCACAGCTGACAAGGCCAGTCCTAGATCGTCGCGAACGTCACGCAGCTGCTTTTCGTAATCGCGGAGCTTCTCCTGATATCGAATGTAGTAGATCGGGGACCGCAGCTTACTTGGGCTGGTGAGACCATGGTCTTCGAGGTAGCGCGACAACGACAAAAGCTTCTCTTCGCTTCGCTGGATATGGAAGATGAGACCTTGACTCAGCTTCTGCCCTGCGGACTGCAAGTGATTGATATCCTCAAGCGTCGCCTTCAGCGCTTTGGCTGCGTTGGAAATACCGATGAGCTCCTGTGGCGCATGGTCGATGGCCTTTACTGTTTTCACCACGAACCCCGCTGCACCCATGACGGCCAGCACGCTCACAGATATCGAGAGGGGATCCATGCTGGTGGTAGAAGTCCGGATCGGATGAAGCACGGCCGACTGAATTGTCAATCTCTTGACCTCTCATCTGTTGCTACATTCTCGGATTCATAAATCCAGAAGACGAGTGTGATCGCAATTGACAGAATAATAGGGGAAAGCATGTGTGGGTTGGGATAGCCAGCGTATTGCTTCACTTGGGCCTGAGGTTCTAGGTCCCTGGTTCTGTTTCAAGGTTCACTGTGGCCAGATTATGGGCTGCTTGGGAAATTGGAATGTAAATTTAGAACCCTCTGGTCCACTGTGCCGCTGTTAAGCTGATATCAATATGCGGCCCCGCGAACCATGCAGCCAACGTCCACTGGCAGCGGGGGCCGTGTTGTGTAACAAAGCAAATGGGGTCGAATCAGGAGTAACCAACAAATGATAGCTGAATTCCATATCTAATCTAGTCCCTTTGTAGATGTATGCATACCATTACCACCATAATAAACTTGTAGGCCTGAGGCCCCCTACTGCGTGTCTATAATGTTGGCTTGAACATCGAGAGACTCTCGCCCGCAACGTGGTGCCCTTTCCCTGTGTGCCATACATATGCTGCTCAAGCTTCCTGGACAACAAGTTTCCGGTCTCCCAACTTGCGACATTCATCCCTCCACAACCTGTTCACCGCGATCTTGACAGCTGGGTCTTTTTCCATTTCCTGCCACAGCCGGGGCTCCCAAGCGTCGAACCCCTCGCGAACGCCTCCCCCTCTCCTCTCATTCGGGCTGGTGCTCGACGACCAACACCGCGAGGACCAAGTCCTCAATGCATGATTCTGCAACAGGGCTTTAGACAACATCTCCATAAGGAGTAGGGCTCCCAAGGCCATAATACCCGCACACCACCAAGCCGGATCCCGTCCAAATGTGCTCAACAGCCCGCCGCGGATCGAGTAGGGCCCTGCACTTGGGCCAGATACTACGCCAATAACGAGCGCATACCCCCACACACCAGTGATGCTGCCGAGGATTGACCACAGGACAATTGTTGTCTTGTGATGCAACTCGATGATCCTGCCGCGCGTTAGCGAAAGACCCCAGTAATATTGACAAACGAGAGTAACTTACAGAAGCTTGATGTTGATCCAGATTACGCACATAGCAAAAACTAGAAGTCCTTGAGCGTATAGGCCACCATCATTTATCAATTCAGAGCCGGTGTACCCGTACCAGCACGCGGCGTACACCACCAGCCCAGCAATCAGGGCATTACAGAACCACCGCAAATATACCTTGGCATTGAGCCCCTCCCCATTCTGCCCGTACCGAAACAACTCCGGTATAACCACAAGGGTGCGGGCGGCCAAGTCCTGCTCCCACGTCCCGATGATCAGAATCGTCGCGGCCGTGAAGAAGCTGACAAACGTGAGGCTGCCCGGCTGGTACAGGCTGGTGCCCGTGGCGCCCGTCTGCGCCTGGAACAGGGCCTGGGGAAAGAAGATGAAGGTCTCCTTCCAGAAGGTTGCGAGGATGAATCGCGTTGTGCGGTAGTAGTTCCACCGCCCGTGGACGAGCACGAGGCGCGATAGGAAGCGGAACTGCGAGATGCTGAAGTCCGCCGTACGCGCGGCCTGCTGGCCCTCACGGCCTGAGATTCCCACGCCGACGTTGGCGGCTGATATCATGGCCACGTCGTTGGCGCCGTCCCCGATGGCGAGGGTTATGGGGCCTCTTGGCCGTGGCTTCAGCCAGTGCAGGGAGAAGAAACCCTTACTTGCAGTAGAAACAGGTCCCTTTCAGACCATGTTGACTAACAGGGCCTTCTGAGCTGGCGAGGCCCGACAGAATACGACTGAGTCCACGGTTGTCAAGATTTGCGTGAAGAGGCGGCGGAGGTGCTCCGCGGATGGATCCTCGATGGCTGTGAGGGTCTCGCCGTCCACCACGAGGGCGGTGTGCGAGCGAGATGGGTCCGAGTACACCGTCTCGACACGATACTGGATGGCGTCCGCGAGGTTTGTGATCTGCAGCTCCAAGTCCCCCTGGAGCACGTCAAGCACGTGGATTGTCGTGTCAGGCCCACACAGTCGAGTCGAGTGGGCGATGTTGATGGCGGTCTCCCGCTTGTCCCCTGTGAGCATCCAGACCTTGATCCCGGCTTGACGCATCTTCTCGATCGTCTCCGGTACTCCCGCCTGCAATTTGTCCTCCACGGCTGACGCCCCGACTAAATCGAGGTCTCGTTCCAGTAGCTCGCTGACCTCTTCGATGCGCTGCTGGCGATCGTCCAGGCTTGTTTCAGCTTCACGATAGAGCCGCTTCCAGTTTTCATAGTCGTTTTCGTCGAGAAATTTGTCTGCGTACACTAGGGTCCGAAGACCCTCGGTAGCGTAGTGATCGATATGGGCGAAACATTCCTGGATGACATGAGCCTCATTCGTGAGATCAGTTGTCTCCAGAAAATCGTAGGATCTCGAGTGGCCTCGAGGGCTGTTTCCTATATGATCGGGATGCGTGGGTCGTGCTCGCAATGGAATCCATGAGTCGCTTGCGGGGACTGAAGCCCGGCTGTACGTGGAAGATGCCGTCTCAACCTCATCTACTACGAGCCCGCTCATCTGATGTGGCCGCCGGTCTGTCCAGCCTTTCGATGACATCTGTCCGAGATGGGAAAAGCGCTCCATACCACCCCGTCCCCCCTTCATCTCCGCCGGGGCCATCCTCAGCCGTGGCAGCATGATAGAATCCGCACCCTTGCAGATGAGCCATATCCTCCCGTCTGGACAGCGAAGGATAACGGACATCCTTTTGCGCTTGCTGCTGAACTCTACCAGGTCCAATATCTCATACGTCGTGTCAGAGCTGCCCCCGTCTTGGTGTGGTATCTGCACTGTCACAGACTGAGAAGACCGTTGGGTGACGACAAATCCCAGATCTCTTGCACCCCTGACCAGTGCAAGCTCGTCCGGAGACGAAGCTTGGAAGTCCATCTGGCCGTCTTGTGCTCGTTCTGGCAGACACGTATGACACAGTGCCATGGCAAGGATGTACCTGATTGCCTTGGCTGCAAATGGCGTATTGGGATGCGATCGAATATAGCCAAGCATATCTTCTGTTGACATGTCAGATGCAGTGGCATTTAGGACTCCACCAATCTTTTTGTTGGTGGTGTCCATATTGTGCAACCAGCTTGTTCCCGCAATGCTGATCATGCGAAGCTTCATGATATTCTCAGTCAGCGTACCAGTCTTGTCGCTGAAGACATAGCTGATTTGACCCAAGTCGTCCAAGTTGTTCGTGGTGTTTACCCCGGCTGGGGTGTCCGTCTCCTTGTGGTACATTTCCAAGTCCCCACTGATGAGGCTCATTTGACCCAATTTGATGGCCTCCAAGCCTACGTAAAGTGACAGTGGTATGACATTGTTGAACATGATGATAAATCCAACAAATATGTCTGCAAATGAGATCGTAGTGTTGGCAAGGTACCATGCAAATTGCTCTTGCGCACCTTTCCAGACCACGTAGGCTACCGTGGCAGCTGACGAGTTGATGAGGACGTACATCATGAGGAAAATCACAATGTAGTTCGTTGTAATCTCAAGGGCTGGTTTCTTCGGCTTCGTCTCTCTCTTCGCGTTTTTCCTGATCTTACATTCGTCGCCGGTGTTGATGACTACTCCGATTGTACGTGAGGTATTTCGGATCGTGCTGCCTCGGTAAATCACTTGGTCGAGAGTTAGCGGCATCGTCAAGCCGTCCGATGTGAACTTGCTGTCGAACCGATAAAGATCTGCATTGGGATCTTCGATGTGTAAGGTGGCTCGGCAGGTTACCATTGCGTCGATGGTGCTGCAGTCGGGTAGTCCTGCTGGTCTCTGCTTTGGCTTCAAGTTGGTCTCGCCATCCAGGGCCATGGTTTCCACGTAAGCGAGCCCAGTCTCCCCATCAGCGTGTAGCATGATCACATCTGCCGGGACATCCTCGTCTCGGGATAGTCGGATGATGTCGCCGACCTTCAGGTCTCTCCAGCTTGTATGCATCCATTGCAGGCCAATGGAATTTTCTTCCTCGCAAGGCCGTTCAGCAAGAGCGGGAGAGCCCGTCGACGTCGAAAGAATATCGCGGAGGACCACCGCCTGCCTTTTGTTCTCGATGACATCTTGACGGTGCCTTTTCCAATCGTAGTACCCTTCCTTGGCAATAACAAGGCTCAAGAAAATTACTAGCGGAATAAGAGTCGTGAACTTTCCCGTTGTGCTGAATCCGGGTATGACCTGTAATATCGAGATGACGAGCATGTAGGCGTTGGCCATGCGGGAGAACTGGTAGAGGAGCTGGCGCGGGAGGAAATCGAGGACATTGTATTTGGATGTCTTGATCGCATTCGAGACGTATGGCTTGTGCCGGCGTTCATCCACCAAAGGCTCTGGGCGTCCGGCTTGGATTGGTATCTTGCGGCCATTCCCGGCAATTGGCACCGGCCGTCTCCACGGCCAGGCCATTGTTGTCGTTTTGCAAAAGTACGAAAGGAGCGTGGCAGGTCTTTCCGTTAAAAAGACTTGAATGACTGAAGGTTCCCGGCTGCTCGGCACGACCACAACGAGTGGCTACGTAGATGCCTGGCGATGTTGATAGAGCAGCGCGACGGTCGGATCGAAGAAATTTGCATGGAATTAGCAGTGATATTTGGGGAACATATTTGACTCATTTGAATTTTTGTGTGACTTATATTACTGGCAGCAGATTTGTGCCAGTCTTGAGCTGGTGGCGTTATATATGAGTGCAATACACATCACCTCCATCAAATGCGTGTAAGCCTATTTGCCAAGATGTTCAAGTACGTGACCCCTGATTTATGCCTGGTTCAGTGCCGCTCTGATCTCATTCCGATCCATGCGTTATCGAAAGAGAACCCGACAACGAGATATGGAGCTTGGCATCCCAATTATGCTTCGGCACTGCTGCAGTCTGCCTGATCGGCGCGCGGGCTTAGGGCGCTTGAACGAATCAAGCCGCCTGCTGTCAAATGCTTCAGCCGCCTTCGATTACCTAGCGGGCCTGTGGAGTTCCAACACTCACCTCCCGCCACGCCTGGGCTATGCATTTTGACTCGCATCTCATCACATTGTATAGATGACGCTGCCCACAGATGAGGCTGTACGGATTAGGTTCTGACTTGTTTCGTCTCTGATATTATTTATAGCGGGTGCCAAGCATGTCACACGGCACCATGGACCCATGATAAGCTGTGAACTACGAACAAGCTGAGATGGCACATAGGCGCCGGGAGCCGGTTGACCCACCCGCAACAGAGTCGCTGTCCCTGCATTTAGTCTTAGGTACTGATTCGCACTTACATCACGCCCGAATACTTCCCAGATTCTATCGAACTTTCAAATAATGGGAGATATTGGTATCCAACCTGCCATCAATTCGACTTCTGGCAGCTGTTGTATTATTCCCTGTCCCTCCTCTGGCGACATCAATCTCGTTACGACAGGCTTCGAGTAGCCCAAGAGCTCAAAAATGATACGTTCACATACGGAGAAGTCCCTATCGGAGGTTGAATCATCCCGCAGACCGAAGGACACAGCCTTCAAGCAGCAACGCATGAAGGCATGGGAGTAAGCCGTGCAAGTTGGAATTGGCACGAAATCACACTGACGAGCAATAGACCCGTATTGGTGCCCAAGACAAGCATCAAAGCCTTCCTATGCCTCGGGCTGCTGCTGATCAGTATCGGAATTTTGTGGCTGGTCACATCCGATCAAGTGCGTCTTCGAATACTCAGGGACTGCTTGACAGCCCCCCTTCCGCAACTTATCAGAAGAAAGTCTCAAAAACTAGACTGACTATTTGAAAAGACTAGGGAAGTCCGTTTCGACTACACACGATGCCACGAGACAGACTCGTACGACGAGCTCCAGGTAATGCCCCCGGAGAATGTATCGAGACGTTTCAAGGCATCATCAGCTGGCCAGCTTGTGGACAGGTGGAAACGGTCCAACAAGACATTGGTATTTGACGGTGTGGCCACGAACTACACCCTCTGCACCATAGAATTCTTTCTCCCTGAGGATCTGCAGCCACCGGTTCTCTACTATTATCGCCTCACAAACTTCCATCAGAACCATCGCCAGTACATACTCTCACGGCACGCGGACCAGCTGAAAGGCAGCCCTAGCAGCCTGAGCTCAGTCCGAGGCTCGGAATGCTCGCCGATAGGGACACAGAAGTCTGAAGATGGAACAGAAGAAAGTATTGTCTACCCCTGCGGCATGATCGCCAACTCCTACTTCAACGACACCTTCGCGGCCCCACTGCGACTGTCCGATACGGATGGTTCAAACCTGACGCAGTCTTACAATATGAGCAGCAAGGGAATCGCCAATCCTATTGATAAGCTACTCTATCAACCAAGCCGATATGAAATTCCGTCACAGGGCAGTGATAAAACTGTCACAATAGTGCCTCCACCAGCCTGGGCCGAGAGATTCCCGAATGGTTATCACTCCGAAAACATGTTCAACCCGGCCGAGGACGAGTCTTTCATGGTGTGGATGCGGACGGCGGCAGGGTCGACCTTCGCCAAGCCAGCGATGCGCAACGACCAGGAGACCATGGAGAGACGCATGTACCGGTTGGAGACGATGTCCCGTAAGTTGAACGGCCTTGACTCCTCACGCATCGAATTGAATGGTATTCACTGACGCAGCATGCAGACTTCCCCGCTCATCTTAACAAGGGTACCAAGTCCATTATCATATCTACGACCTCCATAGTAGGTAGGCGCAATGCTGTCATTGGGAGAGGCTTTGTCATATTGGGCGCATTTTCTTTCTTGGCCGCTTTCCTCTCTGCGATTACGTTGAGGTACACACCACGAAGGCTGTCAGATCATGACTACCTCCACCGGAATAATGCCGACGGCGGTATGTAAGGCACGTTCGCCGTGATGTAGAGCGGTTTGATGATTACATTCAATATTTCTTTTGACTTTGGGCCAGTTGCGCGGAGTGTCTTGGTTGTCTCGCTAGTCCCAATGCACGGGCATGTGGGTCGTCATTACCACCGTTTTGTTGTAGAAGATGTGATCTTAGCCTACTATTTCGTCTATATTCCTGCCTTTGGATAGATCAAGCACAACTAATTATGAGTTCATCCCGCTGAGGCTACCATGAGTGCACTTCTACCGCCACAGACTCAGTCTGAAGTACTATCTGCTGTTGGGAGTTAGGGGCACCGTATACGCAAGGGCTGATTCCCCGCAAGAGCCGGCTTGCAAAGGAGGCTGTACTCAAGATTCATGGCACTAGGACTATTCAAATCCGCCAAAGCTTGAATAGTGGATGATTTGACCCTAGCTGCTTCTATCTTGCCGTGTGGTCTGGTCCCGAAACCCGATCAGCCGATGTGAATCTACCAGGGCCCGCAGCTGTGACATCCTCACGGATGGCGACTGCGACTGCGACTGCGAGCTGCTCATACCGCCAAGCCATCATCGAACCCATACGAAGCTCCGTCTACTTGGACTCAGCCTCATTACGTGTATCATGTCTGTCGAGTCACTCAAGGTCGTAATATCTGGGTGGGATCCCCTGAATTGTAAAGCAAAGCCCAGCGCAGCCCCCTGATCTTGATTCAGCCGGCATCAAGTCGTCCAGCCGCTACCAAACTGATTTGCTATCTATCCCGGACATCGTTGCACATCAGGCAGGGCATGATCAACATTCAGCTGCGCCGACCAAAACATATTTGATGCCAAGGCCAGGCGATCCACCCTATGGGACCAGGGGGAGCGGTCTGTGGCTCGTTGTCGGTTCTGGTTGTGATTGGCTCGAGCTACACTACCTAGGTACCAAGAGTAGCTCGGTGTCTCGACCGTTTCCAAAACTTCCCCACAACATCTGCCATAGAACTCCGATACCATGCTTGTACCAAAGGAGACATTCGTTGTCGTTGTCGTATGCGGAAATATCGATTCCGAGTGTGTCTTTTGATGGTTGTGGCTATGGCAAACCTTCACTTTCATGTCGCCACTGAGGGTGTCCTTTGAAAGCAGGATTCATACTACTTTTAACGCTTATAAGGTGAGATATTCGACCGGTGGTTTGGGGATAGATGAGTAGCGCATTTCGACATTAATCAAGACACTCGTTTCACAGTTCCATTTTCAAAAAGATCTCACTACTTGCGTCGTTGCTTGAATAAGATGTGGCTGCTTCCAGTATTGGCTGTCCTGCTCGGGTACGCTGTGTACCAGGTGGGCATCACGATCATCAAGATAACAGGAAACTACCGCGCCGCCAGAAAGACCGGTCTTCCAATTGTTGTCAGCCCTGTGACTCCCCGAAATCCAGTCTGGCTCCTGACGCAGAAGTATCTGGCACCCATCATCTGTCAAGCACCACTTGGCATCGGTTCATGGGCACAATTCACGAGGAGAGGATGGCTGTGGAAAGATCATGAAAAAATGCACCAGAGGCTGGGAAAGGTCTGGGTGCAGGTCTCGCCTGGGGGACTCGACGTGTGTAAACACTCCTTACGATGCAGAACTGGGTTCTGTTTGAACACTACCTAGGTATGCTAGACGCGGAAACTTGAAGGAGACTGATCAACCCTGACAGGTGTTCTCGACTGATCTCAATATGATCAGCCAAGTCTATACGAAGAGAAAGGATTTTGACAGGAATCCCCAAGCGCTCGCCAGTATACCGAGTTTAATACGAGGAAGCGTCTCCTCGGTCACTGGGACGGATTGGCAGCGACAGCGCCGTATCACAGCATCCCCTTTCAATGAACACAACATGGACCTGGTGTGGAATGAGTCGCTACGACAAGCTGCCCAGCTCTGCGAGTGGTGGAACAGAAACATGCAGGGATTCGAAACATCTTGTGTCGACACAATGACAGTGGCCTTGAACGTATTGGCGACTGCTGGGCTTGGACAGTCATGGCAGTTCACACCCGCGACGGAACAGCACGAGGGGCCTCGAGATACATCCGAGATTTCGGCAACAGATTTTCGCGACACAATGGCCACGCTGCTGTCCGACATGACCACCCTGTCACTGACACCAGACTGGTTATATGATCTTGACCTCAAAGTTGTCACTTTCTTACCGCTGCCAAAGGCCTGGATCGATCATCTCATCGCGGCCAAACATTTCAGAATGCTCATGCGCCAGATGGTTGACGAGAGAAGAGCCGAGTTCCGCAATGGCAAGATCCAAGACAACATCTTTCTGAACGCAATGATCGCCCAGTCCGAGAATTCTGTCCTCGCGAAGGGGATGGGACTAACCGACGTGGAGCTTTTTGGTAACATGTTTACCTATGGCGTGGCCGGGCACGAGACCACGGCTCATACTCTGAACTACACACTCCATCTGCTGGCGGCTTATCCCGAGTGGCAAGATTGGATTCAGGTGGAGGTGGACCAGGTGTATCAAGAAATACCCACCGACACCGCCGAGATCAGTTACACTGAGTATTACCCCAGGCTGAACCGTTGCATAGCTCTCATGGTACTTATTTCCCTATCCCTGTCAAATCAGAATGAACCTTTGAAAAAGCTCACCTTGCTACCTTTTTACAGCACGAGGCCCTTCGACTCTTCCCACCCGTGCTTGATCATAACAAGCAGAGCCTCGGGTCGGTAGGCAAGAGCATAAACATCAAAGGCCGAGAGGTCTACTTCCCTCCCAACACAGCCTTCCACCTCAACGCCATCGGATGCCACATGATGCAAGAATACTGGGGGCGAGACCATCGCGAGTTCAAACCTTCCCGGTGGATTAAGACGGGCCAGACATCCACGGAGGAATTCTGCCAGCCTACGGACGACAAGGGTGCATTTTTCCCATGGTCCTCCGGAGCCCGTATCTGCCCGGGCAAGAAGTTCTCCCAGGTCGAGTACGTAGCTATCATCTCTTATCTTCTCAGGCATCAGACGGTCGAGGCGGTTGCAATTGAGGGCGAGACACCGGCAGATACTCGCGCCAGGGTCTGGGCGAACACCATGGACAGTGAGCCACAGATGACGATGAACATGCGGAATCCGGAAAAGGTCCGGCTAAGGCTGATTCGTCGCAACTCCCATGAAAGACAAGGAGAGAAATATGCCTGAGATTGAATATCATTCGAGTCTGAAAGGGCAAGAGGGGCAGGAGTGTCCAGATGAGTCCTGTCGAGCTTCGGTGGAAATTGACTCATATTGCAATTTAAAGTTGCGAAGATAGCCACAGATTGTACAGTGATTATTTATTTCCAGGTTCCCAATTCTTCCAAACAATTTCCCAAGACATAGCTTGGATAGCTTAGGTTGTTATGGAAATATCTATGTACATCGTGCATTGCCACCATGGACAGTGCAGTAAGAGATGACCTGCCAAGGTGGAGAGATATGTCCCCAAAAACAACTACTTCTTGTCTTACTGTGTCATACGTTAATCGACTGGGTGAAATAAGATACCGTTCCTTAGGCAAGAATTATAGATTTGCCTTGAAGAAGTCGGTGAACTTGTCAAAAGGGATGAGCTCCACACGATCATAAAGGTCGACGTGGCCCGCCCCAGGGACCCAGAACAGCTCCTTAGGCTCTGCAGCATTCGCGTAAGCATCCTCGCTGAACTCCCGCGAGTGTGCCTGGTTACCCGTGACAAACAGCATTGGTCGGGGCGAAATCGTGTCGATGTCGTTGAAGGGGTAGAAGTTTAGGAACTTGACGTTGCTTGTGACAGTGGGCTTCGTGGTTCTATTTGGACTGGTCCCCTCGGGTGTGAACTCTCCGCGGCTGGTACGGTAGAAGTCGAAGAACTCGACCCCCTCTGGAGGCGTGTCGTCCGTGAGCTCGAGCGGCGTTCCACCAGAGACCTGGATCTCGCCACCCTCGGCCTCGGCCCAACGTGCTGCAGACGCAGCAGCGATAACCTCTTTGCGCTGCTCGACGTTCTGGGAATGCCGTAGCCCGTTTCGGTTGACAGCACCCATGTCGTACATGCTCGAGGTCGCAATGGCCTTGATGCGCGAGTCAATCTTGGCCGCGCTGATAACAAAACTCCCACTACCGCAGATCCCAAGGGCACCGATACGCTCGCGGTCGACGAGAGAGCCGACCTGCGTGCCCAGGTAGTCGACGGCCGCGCTGTAGGCCTCTGCGTACTCATCGGGGGCTACGCCATTTCGTGGCTCGCCCTCGCTAACCCCCCAGTGGGGAAGGTCCAGGGAGACGGTGACGAACCCTTGCTCGGCCAACTTGGTTGCGTACAGATTGGCGCTCTGCTCCTTCGTGGCGCCCATCGGGTGGCCAACCACAATGGCTGAGGTGTTGGCACTGGCGGTGAGGTTGGTCTGGGTGAAGAGGTTGCCCGCGATGGTCAAGTTGTTCTGGGTCTGGAAAGTGATAGGTTGAACCCTTACAATGTCGCTCTGGTACCAGTTGTCTGCGCCGTACGACAGATTCTGTGCCCCCGCGGGTATTGCACTGAGAATTGCCGTCATGCAGAGCGCGGCGATGCTGCCTCCGCGTGTCATCATATTGCTGGCTTCGGGATTGGGCCACTGTAGTTTCAAAGGAGGAAAGGGGACTGGATGTTGGATGATGCAGAGTCACTATCTAACAGCATCAAGCATTCCAGCCTCTTTTTGTAGTAATCAAGGCTGTCAAGAAGATCACAAAAAGGGCCAACCTGGTGCGAGCATCGCTATTGCGTCACTCCGCAATTTGGGCTGCCATCCATGTCCAGCTGAAGCCATTGCTGAATGAGGGAGGAGATGTCCTAAACCCTTTCTTATCGCCGAAAAAGTAATGGCGATTAGCATTCGAAGACACTGGATACGCGTATTTAGCAATGGACATACGCACATGCTATCCAGTCACAACGTCAGAATGGTACGGTTTGTGGAGTATGTACCCTTCAAAGTGCATTCCAAGCCACAATTTGGTGGAGTCGCTGCCATGCCAAGACGAAGGTAATTATTAATCCTGAACGTGCGTAAGAAAACGCCGTGTAACAGTGGGTAATAGTGATTCGGGCCGTCTCTTGTGCGTCGACTTGGCATCATTGATGGAGGTTATCGATTAAAGCGCTGATACAGCTGAAGGAACCGTCGCAGACGAGCGACGCGGGGATAGACGGTGAAGGCGTCAGTGCAGTGTTTGCTTATGGCAATTCCATGGGCCAAATTGCACCTACAATATTGTTCCACAGTTCGTACATGCCTGTGAGCCGAAGTCTGGTCGAGACCCGACGAGTGAACGGTCACCGTCAAGACGTCAGCGTCATAAATGTGCCAAGAACTTTTCGGGCAGAAAATCAAATCTCTCTCTCAGCCATTGAGGTCCCGACGTCCGCTCAAAAACAGCCCAATTGCTACCGATGGTTGGGCCTCAGCTTTTGTATATTGCGGCTTCGATAAGTTAAGGGGACGGAGACGCGTGGTAGATATTAACTGTTCTCAGCCATCTTCTGTCCAGGATTGAGATTCCAGGAGTGGTTGGGCAGAAAGCCTTTCGCACGACACCACCAAGTCAAGTTCGAGACTCTCCGCGCCGCTTGGTAGTACACCCCAGTCAATTGCGATTACTGTAAGTTGTGTCCATGAAGTCTGAGGCCAGATGCACATGGGTTTGGTCTCGGGATCTTTGATTGGTCATGTCATTTACGGACGGCAGTAAGTGAGAAAAGAGAGACTTGGGAGTTGAGCGCGAATAGCCACGCAGCCACGCGGCGAGCTCGTGACTACTACACCTTTTCTATGCGAAACGGCGCACACTGCCAAGTGTTTCGGGTCGCGTCTGGCGCAATATCAGGAAACTGACTTAGTAAGACAGCGGTACCGGCGGCAGAGGGCGCTAGATCAAAATTGTAGGCCCGATCAACGATGGTTTTCGCCCAGTGCCCTTTTATTTCCTGTTGATCACCACAGGTTGTGGCCGATGCATTTGGACAAGGCCCTTCTCTGAGCATCGGCCTGGATCAGTGACGTGTTTGGGTAGCGGCGGCTCTAACGGCTTGGTCCGTTGGCTCGGATTGTTTTGAGAAGAACAGTTACATGGCGCGTCTGGACTAGTCGAATCATCGGGTAGTCAAAAGCCTCTAGCGGGCTCCACGTATTTAGCATAATGGGGATTCGGGTGCGCCTACCGAGTGTCTTTGTCCTCAATCGCAACATGCTTCTTTCCAATTTAAAAGGGTGTCTCACGAGCCCTACTAAACGTACTTGTCGCAATTCGAAACATCACGGGGCAAAATCACGACCTTGGTGCCCCAGGCTTGCCAGTGGAGATGATGATGTTGTTTGTTTGAGAAAGTACCGTGGAGTGTTATCTATCATGGACGATCCGCCTCTCGTGCCACACGGGGACGCACCTGCTCGCTGCGGTGACCCGGAACTTGTGAAGCAGAAGGACCAACCCTCAGTGTTGACAGGGGGCAGAAGTTCAAACCGGATCAGCTTCTCATCGTCAGAACAACAACATCGTTCAGAATCATTCCCAGATCTGTCTGCAGTGATAAAGAATTTGCCTCTCACCCAACCCATCACCGCCTTTACTCGCACCAGCGACGCAGACCTCGTAATAGCGAACCCCGTGGCTCCAGAGGACGAAATGAACAACAACATCATGGAGAATCCGAATGTCGCAGCTCTAGAGAAACGGAAGATCCAGAGACTTTTCGATAGTGGTGTTCCATTCTTCACAAAGCAGGACATGGAAGAACTCCAAGACCAAATCGAGAGGGCCAAGAATGAGGGATCAACAGCCGGCCAGAAGTTCATTTTCACTTCCGTCACTGGGCGGAAAATCGAGCGTGCGGTTATGAAAAGACTGTCAGAGTTACGACAACTTGGCAACAAAGAAGGAAGGTATGTGTCCTGCTCGTGTGAGATTCATCGCAATCAGCTTTGCTCGGGTGTCGCACGGCTACGGGGCCACGGTATCCCTCTTCAAATGTACAATGAGAAAATCCTTCTATGGGTGTTACAGAATGATGCTGTGCCTTTCACTTGTTCCCATATTGAAACTGACAGAGCAAACAGGCTCGAACCGTGCATACTATACAATTCATACCAAGCCTTGATACACAATACATACTCCAACCAGTCCCCTTGCGCCATGCAAATATGTCACAGGCACCAGATTGAGCCGCAGCAACAAAGTAGCCTCAAAAACATGCGGAAGGTATTCTCCGACCAGCTGCGCAGGTGGCAGGAAAGCAAGGATTACCGAAAGCTGAGGTCTGCCATACTGTCAGCGTTCATACTACCCGTCGACCAAATATTCGCATTCGCGTGCGGGTCAATGTCGGGTAATAACAGCGAAAGGCGGCGACGGTCCATAGCGCAGCACGTCTTCATGGTGTGTCTAGCGGTGGACCTCGCGGAAAGTTTACGTGAACCGATCAATTGCATCGTCCAGGACCCCGCCTACACTGAAGTCGACAAGCTATTTCTAGGCGGACACGGCATCACGGTAGTTGACGATCCTCAGGGTTTCCTTGGCGTGTCCAATTACAGTGCCGTGCTGTCTTTCTGCCCTAACGTGCCGGTCAGGCAGATCATCACCGACATTGCCCGGCCGTCCCTTCTGGCCTGGGACACAGTGACCGACGAGGAGCACACAATAAGCCGCTGGGGAAAGGGCCGCGGAAGACAGCCGTCCAATGCAAAAGCCACTGGCATTGCTGAGGAGCTCGAGGCGTGCGAAACCGACCCTCCATCGTCTCGGGTGCGGGACATGATTGCGGACGGCTACACCCAGCTTGAAAAGTTGAATCCCGACCTTTTCGGTGAATCTAGCGTTTATATCCGGACTCCAAATGACACCAAGAAGTCCCTTGCTTGGGCTCACAGAGATCCTCTGTCTCCATATTCTTCCATAGAATTATAGGACATATCCCCACGAGACAACATCACGTGGGACATGGAACAACATCTTCTGTGGTACCATCAAGCATGATAAGCGACAGAGTTTGCGTCAAAGCAGAATAGACCCCAGAGGCTCGATTCAGAGATAGGATCCTGCAGGTAGCGTATACGAATATCAAATTTCTTAAACCGAGGACCCACTGTCACCTAATGCTCGCTATGGTGGTTGCTGATCACGGATCAGTGGCAGAGTCACCTCAGTTCGGGGAACAAAAGAGCTAAATAAGACAGCCATTTGACGTGAGATGTCAAGAGACAGTGGGCCTAGAAGACTTGATGCATTGTGATTCAAGCCAACGCATGCAAATTGTCCATTAATAATAGCCTTGGGTATCTTAACACTACCACATCAGCCCGGCCAATCTCAAGCCACGGGCTGGCCGTATAAAATCCGCCCTTATATCCAACCAGAAAAGTCCTGACTTGCGTCCTACTGCTCTAGTATCGCGCACTCGCAATGTATAGTACAGATTCGCCCGGTCCTACCCCCCTATCCTGAATCCCTCTCACTTAGAGGCTGCTACTCCTCCATATCTACCTTCAACGCGTCCTCCAGCGTGTTGGCCGTCTCGTCGACCACAACGGGCTCGCGGCCCTTCTCACTGTCGACATAATACCGCACCGTGGCCGGGTTGCCCATGGCGACACAACTGGGCGGCACGTCCTTGGTGACGACGCTGCCGGCGCCGATGGTGGAATATGACCCGATGGTAACGCCCGGGAGGACGACGACCCCGGCGCCGACCCAGACGCCATCGCCGATGACCACCTTGGCGCCCCAGCTCCCCGGCTTGCCCGTGATGAACTCGGAGCGCTCCTCGAAGCGGACCGGGTGGCCCACGCCGATGATGGTCACCCCGGGGCCGAAGGAGCACTGCTCGCCGATGACGATGTCGGCGACGGGGGTATCGAGGATGGTGCAGTTGCGGTTGATGAAGGTCGTCGGGGCGATCTTGACGCGGAGGCCGTAGTCCATGTAGACGGGCTGCTTGACGTAGGGGATCGTCGGGCGCGGGGGCGGGCTGGCCGAGACCGGGGTCACGGGCGGCGTGTGCTCGGCGGTCGAGTCTGGGGCCTCCGTCTTGGCCGGGCGTTTGAATATGGCCGAGAAGTCCACCGAGGGACCGGCATTGGTGTCTCTGTTGGTCTTGGGGTTGTGGTCGACGATGCTAGAATGGTGTGGTCAGCCTGGCACTGCTCACACGAAGTGCTTTCCGTTCGGTGCATCTCTTGGACTTGCATGGTCTTCCACCATCTCGGTATGCTGCTGAATATACAGCCGTAGCAGAGGGCAGGTGGGTAAGAGCGAGATCACTTACCATTTCCATCCATTGACGCGGTCCTCGATCGAGACGTCCTCGGGGAGCTTGTTGTATTCCTGACAGGCAATCGCGCATCGAAGTCTGGCAGCCCGGAAGTCGTCGTTGCCACTCATAAAGGCAATCCGTCTCGCCGGTCCATTACTGACGGGACTGACACCCATCGAGTAAGGGTAGTCATCCTCACCCACATCCCTGACCGGCAGGTCACTGGTGCCCACGTGGATCTGGTAGCCAAGTCGCCTGTCGAACCAATTCTGGCTGGCTTGCCCGTCAAGGCGGGACGAGTGGTGGAAAGAATGATCACACATAGCTGCTGCTGCTTCTCCACGGTTCTTTTCTCGTTGCTTGCCCCTTCGGTCTGTGATGCTTCGTGGATCTGAGTCTGGGTCTGGATCTGGAACGTCCAGAGCGGTAGATGGATTGATCCCTCCCTCCATTTGGGATCCTGCAGGTTCTTATGCTGATGCTGATGCCCAGGTACACTCTAATAATACAGCGAATTCTTATGTGGGCATGATCGATGGGGAGAACGTCGGGGTGTCTCCATTGAGCTGAACAGGCGCGATGGCGTGGCTCAATGGAGGCATGAAGGCAACTTTACACACACGCTATTAGACCGCGAACCAAACGAGTGAAGGCGGCGTGGGCAAGGCGTGGCTAGTCAGACACAAACATCCCCAACGGTGAGACAATACAAGGTGGATGGCAAGCTGACGGCCGGAAGTCGAGCTCGCCATGTAGCCACACACGTGCAACGCTCCGACCGAGTCCTGGCGCTGGCTGAGCTCGAGGTAAGTATGGCCGATCGCCTAGGTAATAAGTGGCCTCTGGGCCGTGTCAGCCCTCTCGTGGATGGGAGGGTACTTTTCCCGGAGTGAAACATATCATGAGCATGCCCCCCAAAGACGTGCGAGGGCGGACATGAGGCTGGATTGCTTGGGGGTTGATTCGACCAGGAGCACCTACCGTCGTTGGGGTTTCTGGGAGGACGTCTGTGGATCCCAAAGAGCTGAGCGCCTAGTGTCTCTGGCTTGTGACTACTCACATTTCCCCAGCCAACTGTAGGGTCGGGATGCGACACAATTGGTTTCTCTGACGAGACCGGGAATGTATTCCTGATTGGCATTTCCCGCCTCGAGGACGGGGGAGGCGCCGGGGAAGTCGTTCGTGCATACATCACATAATTCATGCGGCAACTTCTTGATATGAGCACAAAACCTGCAAGCCCTGCGCAAGCCATATCCAGCGGTTACACGGGGCGTTGGGTCAGAGTAGCACCGCGGGCACACTGGCCACACTGACACACGAGGTGTGTGTCGCATATTCGAACACAACAGAACAAAATGCCGATTGGGCTGCCCGGGTTGCCCCCCCTGAGTAGCCGGCAGTTCCGTCAGATTAGCGTCATCTCTCATTCCTCGATAACGTTCGTGCAAAACCATAAAAGGCTCACATGGCCGCTGTCTTTGCTTTTTCCATGCGGCCAATACGGGCCTAACCCTGAACCACAATCGGCTCACTTCGGTGTATCCCGTGTGGCGGCCCTGCTAAAAGTACTTTCACCCAGGCCCCTGGGGCGCCCATTGTACTGATCGAGAAAAGTCAATCAGCCGCACCCGTTCCTCTTGTCGTGATCGCCCATATACTAGCCCGAACCCACACGTCACCGCGAACTGCGACTTCTTGGAAACGTGCTCCTTCTTTGGTTTTCTTTGGTTGTTCATCTCCTCCCGCCGCTCAATCGCCTTTTTGAGGGAAGAAGCAAGCTCGGACGCGTATGATATCTTCGTAGATGGTAGACACTTGCTTATGTTGCTGCCATATTGGCAATAGTGAAGTAGATTCCAGGACGAAGCTACCGGCTATACGCATCCTGCCCGGCTAATCGGCGTCAGCTTACCCATCTTTGGGGAAAGGGTGCCCAGCTTTGGGGTATGACAGCCATGGGAGGAAATTAACATGATATCACGACCAGGCAGTCGGGAATGTTGTATCAATGATATTCATCAACCACTCTCAACACATTTCACGAAGGGGGCACGTTCAAGTTGATTGGACCACGCCGCTGTCGCCAATGGCTTGGTCTGTGGTGATAACCACAGCTGAATCAGAAGTCGACCGGACGAACGACACCGGTGAGTTTGACTCATATTCCAGTCCAGCCTCCCTCCTCTCCGGGCCTCCCCAACTTCACTGGAGGTGTCACGCCACAGGTTCACCGAGAAAAGAGCCAACGCGTAGCCGTTTCAGGAGGTCAAAGCCAGACGAGATGAAAATTTCAACGATGAGCCTGGGCTTGCACGAGCTTTTTACCGGTGAGGTCAACGCACTCTTGCAGCTCTGTACGCGTGTGAGTGCACAACCCCAGTGTACCTCTCAGTAGGTACAGTCGAGACCTGCATGAGACTTGGCTCCACTTGAGTATCAAAGGTCGAGGTGTGAATCATGATGATCGGAGCTCCGTGTCCGCATAGAAGGGCCCTGATAGCTTCACTGTGAGCCTTTTGGTGCACACTTCGTAACCAAACTACCAAGGTGTATGGGCTAGGTGTATCACAGATGCCGACCAATCAGAAACGCCATTTAGAGTTCTCGTTTGGGTCTGTGCCAAGTTCCCACGCAACGTGCAGCACCTCGGCATCGGAAAAGCGGTTTCCGATCGTGATATCCGAGTCTCTGTGAAAACAACTAACAAGGATGTAGGTCTGGACGCTCAGCCCATGCTTGTTCTTGATGGCGGGTGCCGTAAATCAAGAAGAGTGGAAGGAATTATTATACTATGCCTCGTCGGCCAAGGCACTCTTAATTGTAACGCATTATACCGCACAGAACTCATCTTGCACGATTTCAGATTAAAACTGTAAAATGACTGACATTCGGTTGTTCTGGATGGGTCGAAACAGAGGTACCAGTATGGCGCTGGCCTTGCGTCAATTTTACAAGCAATCAATTGCTCCGTACTTGTTTTTGGTCGCCCCCCAGAATGCAGATTCAACCATGCCACTGTTACACCTCCAATACACGGTGAATTCCCACTCGACGCCCTCGGATTTAGTACCATCGGCCGATAACGTGTTGTTGGTCCATGGTCCGCAGCCGTGCGGCGAGGAGACAGTGCAAAGCCAATGTCCCTTGAGGTTCTTCCAGAACCTATCACATAAAGGTCCGACTTCGTCTTTCGGCAACGGCGAGATCTTGACTTTATAATGCCTAGTAAACTCGTCTGACGTCCACCAACAGCTTGGCTCGGCAGTCGCCATGCCGACGAGGCCAACGAGGGTGACCATGGAGCACTTCAATAGGGATAGGAGCTTCATGATGGATGACGACGTGGTGATCTTGTCAGTAGAAGGATTGGCAGCACTGTCAGCTCATGTTATCCGCACATTGGGGCGAGATTGTCTTACCAGGTTGGATTAGGGTGTCGAACGAATAGGATGCGTCGGTCTGCTGGCAAGGCGAATGACTTGTGTTGGTTAATCTTGAGCGACAAAGCCGTGGTGGCATGTTCTGTGTTTTATTTGCGGTTGAGCCAGGGATTTGTCGGAAATAACAGCTTTCGTGTTCAATAGCCTAAGTTCCAAGGCGAAGTCTGTTCGATATAGTGCTTCATGGTGTCAAACTAGATGGCTCCAACCTTGTAATTTGACAGCTGTCGAAACGACGGCTGGTCCACATCCACGGCGCGATCAAGTACTAAAAGCTACAGTGCAAATTAGTGGCCTCTGAACACGGATTGGCAAGAAACTATTGACTATTTGCGGTCGAACGCCTTGTCAGTTGACCGAGTCTCTGGTATAGCCTTGGGACCCATTGAGGTTATAGGCATAGCGTACGGCGCTGCTACAAGCTGGCTCCGACTGGCCTTGTCTGAGCGACGACCAGATACGAGGCTGTTTGTAGCTAAGGGTCAACGATAATTGTATTTCGATCCTAAACATATTACCAAATACTTATATGTATGATATCAACCACTGCCATTATCAGGGGCCGCCTGCAGATGTATACCGTTTGAAAACGGAGGCACCCATGAGAGAACATTGAAATTGAACGGGCAGCAATGCTGTCGAGTCATGCAGTGTTTGCCGATTCGCTGGGAGAAGCATACTCTTTTGGTCTGGGAGCATGATCCTGTGGAATGGAGTTGTTCATCAACCGATGGAGTTGCAATGTGATATGAACATCACAGCCACTGTATTAAGAATGCAATCAGACATCCTATCTGCGTCTTATGTCTCGTCTTGTGTCAAATTTAGTGGCGGCACCCATTCAAGCACACGTGATCTACGACAGGCCCCAGACCACGACGGGCCCCAGACCGGCCACACGCTATAGATGACAGGTCGTGACTGTGGTCATAACACACATGTACATGCTTCAAAAACAAAACCAGCGGTTTCAGAGCCACGTGTCCGATTCAGGGTGGTGAACATCCAGCCTGCCACCAACCAGTCCGCGTTCCTCTTGAGGGTGTCGAGAGTGCGATGTTAGACGCTCGTGGCAGAATTGGCAGCACTGTTTTGCATCATCAAGGAGCGCTCCCTGGGAACATCAGTGTTAATCTTGATATCGCCAAGCTCGGTCGTTTGAGAGATCCAGACTTGAGGACTTGCTACACGAGGAGCAAGGAGGCTAATAGCAGATTTACCCGACTCTCCGAGATCACCTTCTCAAAGCTTGCCAGCTTATCCTCGTACCACCTTGATTTGATTCTGAACCAAGACTGAACTGGATGGAATTTTGGGTGATCTCGAGGCTTTGGAAGCTGGATAAAATCGCCTGACAATCCAACGCGCCGCTCATGCACTTTCACTAGCCTCAGCTCGGCTGCAGACAGTGTGATCTCCCCGGCCGAATCCGGAACATAGCTTTGAGCTCATCGCTAAGTTGTGTGCACATTATCGACGATTATGCTGACGTCGCCTAGAGCCCCGCCTTTGTAGCACTCAGCGGTCCTGGCCAACAAGTGAGAGAAAATGTGCTTGAGGTTTCAGCGCCATTACCACCAGAGCTGCAACACTCAGTGCTGCCAGCCCTAGGAAACCCGCGGTCACTATAGACTTGGGTCGATATGCAGCGCTTCGGACACTACTGACGTAGGTCGAGTGGTTGCAGATTTCAGGCCTATTGCGGCTGATCCGGTCCGCCTTGCCTTTTCAATTCGTCCAGAGCCTCGCAGGAGCCCCGCTAGAGCGTGATGCGCATGCTGACGTTGCACAGCGCCGTCAACGGCATGCAGGTCAGAGATCCGGCTGCATTGTACCAAGTCCAGAATGCTAATTCGATGGGGGGGTCCCGGCATGCATGCTCCGCTAGGATTGTTGGCGAATATGATGTATATCCTGCATCTTTCGCAATCTTCATGTAGTCATCGAATCTCAAGCTTTTGAAGGACGGCGTTGGACCGGCGGAAGCCAGCAAGCACTAGCCAGGAAATACTCTTAACCAGCACAGAACTAGAGGATGAGATCAACGAAGAGGGGAGTCCAACATGCAAAGCTACATCACTCATAGTGGCTAAGGCAACACTACTGCACAATTCACTGAATTTAGGGTCACGTTGGGAACAACAACCAAAAGTACCGACAGATATATGTGGGGCGCAAGGATAGACTGAGATTATATCAAGTCACGGGTATACTTGGATGGGCTACTTGATGAGAAACTACATACGGGTAGTAACGTAGGTGTTCATATCCAGCCCCAGCAGCAGCTATTCCAAAGGCTGATTTAGATCCTTGCCAGTGTGGGCTGGCTTCTGCTACCAAGCTCGCTGGTCGCTTTACTCCGGACGACTACAGGTGATTCACTACCTCGTATCATAAGGCTCTGACATCTGCTCTTGGCCTCAATCTACAGGCTATAGCATGAGAATGGATGAACCTCTAGGGTGCTTGTACTTCTCACACAGCATCTGTAGCTGTTTAGAGATCCAGGGTGCCTCAAATGGGCCCCTGGCCAGCTGCGCGAGGTCCGTACTGCCGCCTCCTGGGCCAGTGAAATTCCCACAAACCATACCCTTCACGGCCCACCTCTGCCAACCCCTTGCATCTAATGTCTCCACCACTGTTACCACGCCTACTGGAGGCTGAAAGATCTCCATTAAACTCAGTAGACCCCGCCACACCCGAACTCTCGATAAGATAGACTCACTCATCAATATGGCTACACGCCTATGCCCAGGTGGATAACCTGATACGCATGAACCAACGAGAGAAAAAGTGTCATCAACGGCGATGCAATGAAATTCTGTAATATGTAACAGGTCTTTTTCAACGAGGTTAGTGGGACCGCATGTGTCAGGCTGATGCTGTGTCGACGATCAGTAGCGCCGTCGGGATCGATGCTTCCAAGCCTTGTCTGCGCAGCGCGAGGCTGAGGCCACGTGCCCAGGCAGAGTCTTCTACACTTTTATTGGCATTGTATTTTTTAACCACCGAGTCTTTCAGTGTTGCCCGCTGTATGAAGGGATCGTACGCCTTCGGGATGTGTCTGGATTAAGAACGAAACTACAAAAGGAGAAAGCTTTGACTCTTCGGTACTGATTCGTATATTGACAACATGCCGAGATCCCCGAAAGACGGATGCGAAATCGCCAAAGCTTGCCCACTATTGAGATACTTGACACTCTCACCGACATTTGTTGATGCACAAAATCAATGCTGCCAGATTTTAACAACAAAGAGAAGCACCATGTCTGCTATAATCATTGGTTGGGAACTTCATTCTCTGTCTTTTTCCAGCCACTCAGCAGCCTAAATACTGCATATTGCGAGTAAGCTTGAAGAGGGGCTTGGGTGTCCAGTACATTTTAATATTGCGTCCAAGGAGTGTCGCTCACTCGTCGAACATCACTTCAGTAAAACGCCTTTCAACCTCACCCTCATCCCAGTCATCCACAAGGATCCTCTCTTTCGAAAATCTCATCTTTTTTTCCACGAACGGTTCCATGGCCGCCCTCTCTTTTTCCGTCAGGAGTTCTATTCTCGACCTCCAGTACTCCTCCTTGGCAATATCCCTCGGCCTCTCTCCAAAGAACCTCTCATCCAGGAACTTCCAGTAGATCGAATCGAAAGCCCAACCCTTCCGCATAGCATAGCTCAGCCAGAAGCGCCCAGTCTCCCAGCTCTGCCGCATGTACACCGACCAGGGCTGGCTGAGACGGTGGGCCTCGAGATCAACGCCCTTCTCGACCTCTTCCACAGCTTCCAACCAAACAGGTAGGGTCCTACCGAACCTATCACTGAATTTCTCCAGCCCCAGAATCCATACCTCAGGCATGTCAATGAGCAGCCACCAGGGAGGGTCGAGGCAGAACTGCGCGGGCGCGGCATATGTGAACTCCCAGTCGATGACCCCCGTGACGTTGTCGTCGTCATCGACTAATATGTTCCCGGTCTGGAAGTCGTCGCACCACAACGGGAACGCCGCCTGGCCGGATCCTGCGGGGGCAGGACACAGCTTGCTGCTTGGTTGGTCTGCCCTCATCTTTTTCGACTGCTCTGACCAGGTATCTTCCTCGAAGCCGAAGACGGAGAGCTTGCCTTCTATGGCAAGACGGCGGATGATCTGGCGCGCGACATACTTGTTCCGGCAGTCGTCCGCCGACGTGACGAAATCGTTCCGTTGGAAGAGGAGGGGCGCCCAGATCATGTTGCAACAGGCGACATACCACGCATCGGCGGTGTGATATGTCTTCTTCTTGGCGGGGAGCGCACATTGAGGGATGTTGGCGATCGCAAGCATGGCTTGCATGTTCGTGGTCACCGGTCGGCTCTGGATCTCGAACGAGCCGGCGGCTGTCTCCGCCAAGGAGCCAATGCGTGTGAATCGATGTCGCAAGAGCTGCAACATGAGAGGTGCCACCTGTTTGTATACCTTTAGAAGACGTTCTTCGAGTAAGTTGATGTCCAGCATGAACGGCTCGTCCGGGTTACGAGGCCTCGTGAAAGCCTCAGATAAGGACCATTTATTCTGAATCCTATCCATGACCAAGAAAGGGCCCACATCAGGATTCTCAGACTGAGAGCCATGGTAAAAGACAGTTGGTGTACAGATGAGGGTGTTCTGTCTGATATATCGTAAGGTGGCGACCTCCGCCGCATACCTCTCATCTGGCAGTTGGGTGACATGTGGGATTGGTATCCTGACGAGCATATCACGAGAGTCACCCTTCACTTGAAGAGGGTAGATCACGTTGAAGCTTCCCACACTGCCCCCTCCCATAACATCGACATCCGTCTTTGGCACCCCAGCCTTCGCCACAGCGGATGCGATCATGTCCAAGGTGGACACGTATCGGAGCCACGAGAAGGTTGTATCCCAATGGTCGTCGAGTCTATCCCACGCAAGCATATCAAAGGACTGCCTATCCCTCTCAAACCCATCGTCGCTAGCATCGTCAATGTGGTCGTGGACTGGAGTACCTGCAGCAGACATGTTGACTTTGGCATGAAAAGAGGGCACTGGAAAGTGACGAAAGGACTAGGCGAGTCCGGGTGCAGAGAGATTAATGCCTGTGAACGAGAGCCACCACAAGCTTGGTACTGTCAGACAAACACTGAGGGAGATATTGCAAGCTCACTCTGACTTGCTGAGGTTCGTGTCAGTTGATAGTTTTGTAGAAATCCAAAGTGTCACGGACAATATCGCTTCACCGCATTGTCGCAATCCGAACGGGGTCAAGAGGAGGTGCCCACTTTTCCCTAACCAACAGGCTGCAATTGACCAGGAAAAGAGTCTTGTGTAAAAATAGATGTCCACCCAGCCTGTGTGGCATGTGGCATGGTGATCATGCGCTGCCAATGGCTTTCAACGGATAAGTTGAGCCTCAAATTGGCATGAGAATTACTATTCCCGGAAATAGAAGACCCCCTCGTGCTGGGAGTTGGCCTCTCTCCCCAGCACGGAGCAGAACTTGGGTTGGCAGTTGGACGGACAAGACTTAGAGAACACCTTCTTCCTCCCCGGTGGAGCAGGCTGTGCCCAGACTTAGTCGTAGCACAAGCAGCACATTCTTATTCTACGGCTGTATACGGAATGAAAACGGACCCAGTCTTATTCTACTATGGTGTAGAGGATATCTCGGTGTTTTACAAACAGAGGTGATCCCGTTTCTGTTCCCCGCATGTGGAAACGCGTAGGTCGTGCGTTCATACAGTGGTTAAAGCTCATACACTCAGTGCCTAGTTACCTACCTTTTTCACAAATTACCATCATGAAGCCACGAGGCTCTGGTCCTTGACTGACATGATCATGAGCGTGTTTAGCACGAGGTGCAGGTAGTACATTGTTTGAAATGCAGGAACACCTCGGGCAGGTGGCATCAGCCTGGCATCATGAATGAGAGAGTTGACGGGGGGGACTTCATCAAGGTATAGACCAGGTTTGCAGAACCTCCTGAGAACCTAGGCTAAAACCATGACAGCCGAGGTGGCTCACAGGATGGGAAGGCCTATAAGGATTATCACAGTTCTTTGCAGAGCCTTAGCTCAAATGAGACGGAGACGCGTTGACCAGCAAAGTGAATGGGTACTTAAATATATAGAGGCACCAAAAAAAGGTAGGAAAATGTCATGAGGAGATTCTCTTTACCTTGTGATCCCACAGGTTTAGACCGAAGCCTAAACAACTCTACTACCGCATCTAGGAAGCCTCGAGTTGGACGGGTGGATACCTAGGCACGTGGGGCTGCAAGCCGATACGCAAAGAAGCAACCATTCGGCCCACAGAAAGCAAGAGACGTAAAGCCTTGGTTTGAACTCACCACCAAGCCTGGCAAATTCCGAGTATTAACATACATTGTTGAAGACAAAGAGAGAGAGAAAAACAATCGGGGCCCGTCCACACGTGGCGGGCAGGGTTCCCCGGCGGCGCCCCTCCCCAGGCCATCTGCGGCCGGCGGATCCCGAGGGTCGAGGCCCTGCCTTCCTTTGTCCTCTGGCTCGCTCGCGCGCTCGCGCGGAGCTGTCCCGTCAGTCCCCGGCAGCTCCGCAGTGTGCAAGCGGGCGGGAGGGCGTTGGGCACGTTCTGGTTCTAGGCCACCCCGGGCTCCCTTTGTCCCCTGAGGGGGCACACTGCAACGTCGGAACAAGTTTTTGTCGCGCGCACGCCGGGGCCAAACCAGCCAGCCAGCTGCCAGGTTAACTAATCAACCAAGGACAAAGAGGGAAAACAAGGCACGCGATGCACCTAGACTTGCTCACCCAGGAAGGCCGAGTCCGCGACTGAGCGGACCCTTGAGCCTGGGTTCTTCTGGTGGGTGTGAGTACTGTGTAGTAAGGGTGTGTTCAGGGTCGCAGCGGCAGAGTGGCGCGCATGACAGATGTTCGGCGGCGAGACAAGATGTCCTACACGGGATGTCAAGTAGCAAGGCCGGCCCCTGGGGAGGGCAGTCTCAGGAGGGTCAGATGTGTGCCGTGTGTTGCTTGTCTCCGTCCTGCTACTTCGGATCCGGGGATGATGGATGATGGGTGGGTTGACACACACGGCACAGCTGTCCAGTCCAGACCACGGCTGATCTGCTCTAGAAGAAGGACCCCTAATTTAGCCATCCGCCCAGTGAGGTGTCTGTATTCTGTTGTGTTCCTGATGGCGAAACGACCGACCTACAGGCTAGGAACGATCCGACGGCGCGAGTTGCACGAGGACGGCCATGGACCCTGTTGGTTTGCTGGCTGGGCAGGGTTCCGGGCCGGGTTCTGTGGCTTGTCTGCCAGTCTGCTAATCCGTCTGTCCTCGGTCAATCAGTCAACCAGACAGCCGAGCGATATGGTTCCGATCTATCTGGATTGTGTGGTCGCTGGGACAACAGCATATTAGACGACGTGGAGCCTATTTCGTCAGGCTCTCGGATCGGACTGGTGAGGAGGGGCTGACAGGCCTGCAGGCGGTAGGCCTCGGCTTCCTCCCCAGGTCTGTGTGGTGGGCTGCGCAGGCTGGCAGCGGTGGGTTTTGCTGGTTGGGCATGAGATGGGGATGGGATGAATTGGGATGACTCGCTGTGGCGGGCGGGGTCGAGAAATCATGTTCGCCACGGGGGGGATCATGGCGCAGAATATTGCATGGATGGGAGAGGCCGTCGCCCACTTCCCTTTGGCATGGTGTGCCGCGACTCGACACTTGCATGTGTGGTGAGCGAGAGAGTGAGAGAGAGGAGGCTTGGGTGTTTCGACGTTTCAATGCTGCTGCCAATGCTGCCGCTGCCGTGATAATTGTCACGACAGTCGAGACGTGGCGGTTGCATGACCAGTCCAGGCCGTCCCGCTGCGTCGGATCAGCCAGAGACAGCGAGACACAGGCTCCCCAGAGGAGTGATGCGACAGCCGAGCCCGCGGCACACGCACCCAGTTAGTTCTATCCTTGGCACGAACTCGATGGTGCACATGTGGGTTTTGTGGCGCTGGTCTGGCCATGGCCTAACCCTGGCCTTGCGTCCTTCCGGGGGAGGCAAAGGAGGGTTCGGTGATTTGAGCCGTCTCTGATACGAACTCGAACGGTCTGACGGTCTGACGGTGTCGTTAGCTGGGGCTTGAAAACAATTGACAGTTGAATTGACGACCGAGTGACTGACTGCACTGCCACGTTTCGGCTCGAGGGACCGGGGGGGGGCACTTGCCGTCTCTGTGTCTGTGTCTGTGTGTGTCCCGTCCCGTCCCTCTTTCCCTTTCCTCTGCTCTGCACTCTCCCCTTCGCCCCCACTCTTTCTTTCTATTTCCATGCATCCCCTTACTTCTTGCTGTTTGCTACCTTGCTGACTCTGCATCGCTGCTCCCTTGTTGCCTTGGTTCATTGATTGATTGATCGATCGAATGGGTGACACGCCTGCTCGCCTGCTGCAGGCCTGGCTGATTACGAGTGCTGCCCCCCTTCCACCTCGCCCCAGCCCATCTTCCCCAGTCCCTTCCTCATTGAGCAGAGAAGCGTGGTCCAAGGACAGGGGCTTGCATGTGGGGCGGCCGCTAAGGGCTGCAGCTGCCCTCTCCCGGGCCTAGCTCCAACCCAAACTGGGAAGGGCCCAGGACGGGGGCCAACGTGGACTGGGAACCGACAGGGAACAGCCGAGTCGCTGATAGACTACCAAAAGTGGGAGCAGCACGACAGCACGAGCAGCACCGCGACAAAGTCGGAGGGTTGGACCAGGTGGGCAGGGATTGGCCTGGTCGTGATTACCAGGGATAAGATTGTCGCCCTTGGTCCGTTTTTCTCTGGTGGATTCGTGATCGACCTGCCACTCGATGCTATGCTTTGGTCCTCCTCTGACCAGTCCTGGCCAGCTCTGCAGGCTCTGCACGCTGCCGGTTTGGCTTCTGTTTTGATTATCATACCGCAGGTCGGAGCTGTGGGGTCGCACCGCTCTTGGGATTCATGCGTAAAGGAGATCAACCTGAAATTATGGAAATCCTCACGTCAATAAACCACACATCGCTCACCTCACATGGGAATGAGAGTCCAACAAGAGGCAGCTGCGAGGTACTGTGACGGCCATTGTAACCCGCCTCCACTCGGCTAGTCAATTGCAAAACTTACCAATCTCCTTCTGGCCTAGCCCCCCTCCCCGCGGTACGTACCTCGAGAATTCCCTCCTTCATCAACCCAACCTCCATCCATCCAGTTCTCGCTCTCCTCTTAACCTAACCACCGTTATCTTACATATTTCTTTCCCTCCCTTGCCCATATCCACTACCCAGCCGTTCTTTTATCCCTCCTCTTCTCCCTCTCGCTCCCCTCTCATGCCCTTGACCCGTACCTAGATTTGCCATACATAGAACAAAATACCAAGTGCCTGGCTTTCCTCTCCTTTTGCCAACACGCGCAATTTACGAGATTACACGGAGCTTAATCCTGGGTTGATTCCACCCCGAGGCCACGCCCCACCTACTCCGTACGACGGATATAGCTCGACCGGCCGACCAGGTCATTCAAGCCAAGGTAGTCAAATCAGCTACCAACAATCAAACATACGTTCTACGACAAACGAGCAACGACTTCCTCCACGACGCAACGAACTCTCCCGTCTGTCCCACAGCCTGACGATCCCCGAGTCTACCACCTAATCACGCGACGTAACACACAACCCTCAACCTTTTTCTCACAACCACTCCTCCAAGATGGGTCAGGGACTCTTCGAACGCATCCAGTCCAAGATCGACATCTGGCGACTGGAGCAGCGCTACACCCGCCGCCGCAACAGGCGCTCGACCTTTGTCTCAAACGCCATCTACGTCGACGGCGAGTACATCTACCAGACACCCAACGCCACGGGGTCATCCAACAACTCCAACTCGTCCTCGCAGTTCGAGAGCGCCAGCCCCTCGCCCACACACGCACAGACCTTTGGCCAGTCGTCAACAATGACACCACAGGCCACCAAGGAGCGCAAGAAGCTCAACCGCTTCAGCTCCATGCCCGGCTTCGGGTCCATGGGCAAGCGGGATATCGCCCCGCCACAGGCCGACTGGAGGACACAGCGGGCGAGCTTTGACGGTGGGAGGTAAATCGGGGGGCACACAAGCGCGCACACACATGCAAGCACGGGTACCTACCTCCATTCGCATGACGCGATGCCCTGGTACAATTTTTTTTTCGGCGGAAATTCTGGGGAGCTGTGTCGTGTCGTGTCGTGTCGCTCGCCAACATGGCGAGAGACCCTCATTTCCCAATCTCGGTTGTGGATGACGGATGCCCGTCCAGGTGGAGTCTCCGCAACGCGCAAGAGCAGAGCGGCTAACACTGCCGATCGCATGCCGAGGCAGACCGACCACAAGATCTCGCTTCCGTCTCAGCTCGGCTTGCGTCTGCCGGGGTTGTCGACGCCAATCCTCACACCACCCGGCTCCTACCACCAGCCGAGCGTGCGCAACGACGCCCGCCCTCCGACCCCGCAGACATCTCTCCGCATTTTCTCGCGACAAACCAGCCTCATCCATTTACTTGGTATCATCTACCTAGAAACCAGACGGCGGCGCCCTGGAATTCTCCGCCCTCAAGTCATCTTTACCGGCGCAACGGTGGTGGTGAACATTTGGCCCACGCCTCCTTTTTTTTACTGCTTTTTGTAATTTTTCTTGCTGGCCTGCCCTGGATGGTTTTGCGCCAGCATCTGTCGCCGACGAATCTAGCAATGTGCTGATGTATATATATATACCTTTTATATTACACGAAAGAGAGGAAGGAGCGTGTCAACGGACGGGTGGGTGGAAGGGAAATCAAAACTATGTCTTTTAGAATCAATCAATCATGAACAAAAAGGCCTGCCTCCAGGCTATTCTTTCACACCTCTTTCCTGCGGGTTCCCATTCCAGTGACTGACACCTTGCGGTCATCTCCCTGACGTACGTACGTACGTGGTGCACGCCAACATGCACTTTGCTCGTGCAAAGCTCACAGAAAGACGAACACAGCTACCGCGTGCTGGCTGCTGCGGGCTGCCGCCCAGCCATCGATCGGCCCGGTGTGATCGGGCGGCGCTCGTTGGCTGGCGGCTGGCTTCGTTGGCTCGGCCCCTGTCCAACGAGGCGGCGGGCGGCTCACTCACTCACCCTGTGCCCCCCAACGTGCAGCTGTTATACATAGCCCCAGCATCTATATGGCCTGGTGCTGCCTGCCTGTGTGTGGGAGGGAGGGGACAACGCCTTCGTTTCTTGACCGGCCGGCCGTGTGGCTGCACATTAGGTGCTTTGTGCATATGGCTCCGGCCCGTCGGCTCGATTGCCCACGACACTACCACCAGCAGGGCAACAGCCACGAGTGGTTAACGTGGGAAGGAATCTGCCCGGCTGGGTATGTTTGAGGGGGGTTGTCTGGTCATGGCTTGAATTTTTTTTATTTTGTTCTTGGATGTTGTGTCACTTGGACTTGCGCAGGTACGGAAATCCGGGATGGATGGGTGGGTGGGTGGAAGGTTCAGGCACGCCTTTATATGCGCCAGGTTATTCTGGCTTGTCTGGCCAAATAGACTTTCTTGATCGGACGAGCACGGGGTTTTTGGTCGGATGCAGTAGAAACTGTCATTGTTGATGTGGCTGGCCTCTTGCGCAGCAGCTCTCATCTGTGGCTGACGTTGAATGGGTGTGTGGTGGTCGCGCAAATTACTTCCCTAATAATAAGGGATACACATGAATGTACTATACGCCTCTTTCCCTGCTCAAGCTCGTCTATCATCGCGTTTTATCACTACCCGCTGGAAATAGGTCCGTCAAGCCTTCCAAGGTTCCAAGGCTACCACGGACGAGAAAGTCCACGGGACCCAGCGAGATCACACAGCTCAGTGAATCTGTTATCTGGTTCCGTTTCTATTCCGTATACAGCCGTAGCCATACGCAGCGCCTTTATACAGTCGTAAACAGTGAATCTGTTATGATGACCGAAGGATGTAGCAACAATGGTCGTTCTCGCAGAAATGGGAAAAAGAAAATGTCTATATATTCATGCGTCCGAATCTTGCGAGCTCTCTCCTCGTGCGGCCATTCTCCAGCCGCACGATGCCGTCATGCCATCAACTTCAACCTGGATAGCACCAGCACGAATAGGCATGGCCTAATGCTAAGGCTAGAATACTAGTTTACAGAAGCAAATTGGAAAGTCACTGTCAAATTCCCTGCATGGGGAAACCTACTGTTTTATCTTAAAGATACATTGCCTTGCCCTACTAGGGAACTTACTGTTGTTCCAGCTAAATAGAGGAACTCAAAGAATACAAAAGTCCATGCCATCAGCTTAATCCCACCACCGGTTGTCCTAGCATCTACTCAGCCAAGCTGTTCACCACCCTATCCACGATATCAACCACACCCCTCGCATCAGCCAGCCACGGACAATGCCCAGCATCCAGCTCAAAAGTCTCAACCGGCACCCCAGCCCTCTCAACACCCTCGACAACGCTCTGCTGGTAATGCAGCGGCACCATCCTGTCCGCGGTGGTATAGATATACTTGACGGGTATCTCCCGCCACGCAGCATGCTCGGTCTTCTGCTGGATACACTTGAAGTTCCACCGGACCAGAGTGGCCAGGTAGGCCTCGGCATCAGACTCGCTGACGACACCGCCAGGGTCGACGAACGCCGCCCTAGGGTCGCGCGGGACTGCGGTCATGTCGGCGTTGTCAATATCAAATGCAAGTGGAACGAGGTCCATGTTGCCGAACTCCTCCGTCTTGGACAGCGCCGTGGAGCCCTCGGGGAGCGCCCAGCTGCACATGTAGATCAGGGCCGACACGCCGAGCCCGTGGAGCGCGTTGGAGCACACCTGGCCGCCGTAGGAGTGTGCCAGCGCGACGACCTTGCGCCCGGACTTGATTGTGTCCTCGGCCACTTTGCGGATGTGCGCGGTGTCGCTGTGGAGGTCTCCGGTTGGAGGCCGGGTTTGGGTGCTGGATGGGAGGTGGGGGATGACCTTGAAGGGGCTTGGTTAGGATCTGATGAAACCGCCACATGATTAATTGTGAATGAGTTACTACTCACGACCTCATATCCAGCTGACTCTAGAGCGGTGGTCAGGGTCTGGTAGCTCTTTGGTACGTGGAATGCGCCGCCGATGATGAGGATTATGGGCTTGTCGGTGGTTGCCATGGCTAGAATACCTTGCCTCGCGTCGATGTAGTAGATACAACTGGGCCGGAATCTGCTTCTACATCGACTTCCTGCTTATTCCAGCAGATCGACGCCAAATATTCACTCGCGCGTATTTGTAGCAGCTGAGGGTGAACATCCAAGCTCAGCTGAGAGCATGGCTGTTGGTTTCGGGGGACCAACAACCAACTTGCCTTAGTCCTTTCGCTAATGCAATACTGGTGGACCCTTGGGAGATCTGCCTGATATATCTTGCACAGTGAGGTTAATACTAATTGGAAGATGATTTCTAAGTCTGAAATGTTCGCAGTGATGAGCTCCCACTTACGCAAAGATTTTGCATTTATCCTTGTGGAAAGTGCGCAGGCTTAGTATGTGAACTGATGCATCAGTCAGCAGAGATTCAAAAATTTCTCTAATCACAAAGAAGTGTGAAGAGTACGGGCAGTCAAACCAATGCAGTTCTGGTCCGGTCCCACTTTCCACTCCATAGTGGCCATGCCATCTTCGGCGGCCTAGCTGTGAAATAAGATCAAACCTGGTAGGTATGTATGTTCCCAGCATTACCGCCCGGCAATAGACCGCTAGTGTATAGACTCGATCGGGTTTCATGCAAAACTGATAAAAGAAATATGAAAGAATTTGAGGCTCGGACTGGTTTATTAGGGAAAATCATGTAACGTGCAATTGATATCCAGCAATATTACCTAAAGCACTCTAAGATCCAAAATCCATATCAAACCGCTACCAAATAAAGCACCTTACCACCATCACTGCCCTCAACCAGCATTTCCTGGATATCAGCAAACAAAAGAGACGTCCCGAGGTCATCGGCCAAGAGGAGAGGCCCGTCTTACAAGCGTCTAAGCTGCCGCGTTCAAATGTGACTTCGCTGGCCTCTCGCGAAGAGCCCCTGCCTAAGGCTCTTATCATTGAACCCAACCATCCCCTCGGAAGTGTCATCAAACACCTTCCTCGGCCCGATCGCGTTCAGGAACCAGACGATGAACGCATTCGTCCCGAGCCACAGGAACTCGCCAACCCCCGAACCAGGCTTCTTGACAACCACCTGGGCCACGACCTTCTTTGCAAACTCGTCCGCCTTCATCGTCTCCTTGGCGTGCTTGTCGTTCGCGTCTCGGACCCGGGCCTCGAAGTCGGCGTAGATGCTGTCCGGGCCGAATTTGATGCTGTCAGCCTGCATCATACCCGTCGAGACCTCGCCCATATATAATGTCACGACCTTGATGCCCAGGGGCGCCAGCTCGAGACGCAGCGTGTCGCTGTACTGTGCGACGGCGGCCTTGGAGGCGTTATATGCCGCGCTGAAGATAAGGGGCATGCGGGCTAGGACTGAAGCTACGTTGACGATCGTGGGTGGTAGCTTCGAGTCCTTTACTGAGGCCAGGAGCAGAGGTGTGAAGGCCGTGACCAGGTCGAACAGGCCGAATACGTTCGTGTCGTACATTTGTCGGACCGCGGACGGGTCAGCTTCGATGGCTGGTATTTGATACACTGTGACCCATTATCCCGGTCAGTTCCTCGTAATACATGCATGTGATATTTGTTCACGACAGGGGCTGCGACGTACTTGTGCCGGCATTGTTGTACAGGATATCTAGCTTGCCGCCTGTGAGCTTCGTGATTTCGGCCTTCAGTGCAGCGATGCTGTCCGCTTTAGTCACGTCCAGAGCGAAAGTCTCAATTCCTTTTTCTGCGAGCCCAGTGAGCGACTTTGTTGATCGAGCAGTGGCGAAGACGCGAAGACCGCGGGCAGCGAATTCGAGAGCTAGGGCATGTCCTGCTCCACCGGCTGAGCAACTAATGTGGTTTCCAATGTCAGTCACTGAACATCTAGTTACACGCGAAAGTTGGAGAAGTACCCAGTGACGAGGACGGTTCGTTTTTCTGTGGCACCCATGGTGGAAGATTAATTGTCGCAAGTCTAAGGACGAGTTTGTCTTGATGTGGACGACTTCTGTGTTTGGGAAATTTGCTTGTGATCGAAAGATGGCACTATGGGGACTGCGGATCAAAAATGGGCTCGGTGTGATATTGAAACCTTGATCTCTTTTAAACACCCAACTACTTCTGAGATGGGCATTGGGGGCTTGCGATTTATATGTTGCAAAGTGTAGTGCCATCTCGTGTAAATCAAACCTCTGCAACTCTCATACCGAGGCACCCAGCTCAGTTTTGGGAACTAATTCATTTGTCATCCATATCGGATCGAACGAGATTTCCGTCGACGCAGCTCAAGTCTGGCGTGGGCATTAAAAAGGCTACGCCATATCCGTCGCCGCCGGCTTGGATCAGTAATCCGAAAACGCGCCGGGACGCTTGGTCGGGGACGCGACAAATCTGTGGCGGCGCTATCTCAGGTACCGAGTGGAGGCTTGGCGCTCCCGACGCTCTGGATAAATGTTTAAAGCAATTGTATTAACTAATCGTAACCAGCATCTTTCGACCCCTATGTCTGATCGGCCACCAGTGTGCTGTCTGTTTCCACGATTCCACTACGTAGGTACTCTAGACATGCTACCTGTTTGATTCTTTAGCATGTCCAGCAGGTAATCATCCCGACTCACCAATCGAGCTGGTCACAGTCGGCCTGGCCATTCACGATGGCACAGCAATGCCGAATAAATAAGTATTTAAGTTGCCGCTCACAATACAGTTCATGTCAGGTTGCATTATACGACTCTAGAAACTCTATCAAAACTTCAAAGCAGTGAATCTACGATCAGCCACAACTCTAAACCGTCCAAAGTCATATCACTTGCATACAGCTCAAAATGGCACCCCGTACAATTGCAATCATTGGTGCTACCGGAGCCCAAGGAATCCCTGTTGTGAGAGACCTGGTCCAGTCCGGCGAATACACGGTTCGGGCCTTGACCCGCGACCCAAGCAGCACCCGATTCAGGGAAATCCAAGCATTCGGCCCTCCCGGCGCTGTGGAACCCGTCGTGGGCACATTTGCCTCCGAGGAAGCCCTGCGCGCGGTGTTCCGCGGCGCCTGGGGCGCCTTCGTCAACCTGGACGGGTTCAACTGCGGCGAGAAGACCGAGACATACTGGTCGCTGCGGGCGTACGAGCTCGCCATCGAGGAAGGGATCAAGTTCTACGTTTTTGGCAACCTGCCCTACGGCTACAAGCTGGGCGGCTACGATCCCAAGTTCCGGTGCGGCCACGTCGACGGCAAGGGTCGCATCGGCGAGTTCATTCTCTCGCAGAATGACTACGTCAGCAAGAACCACGGCATGAGGGCCGCGTTGTTCACGACGGCCCCGTACATGGGGATGGCGATTCACGCCTTCACGCCTATGCCGCCGCAGGTCGAAGATGGTATCGTCACTTGGCGGGTCCCTCTCGGTGATGGGGCCGTCCCCGAGGTCGCGCTCGAGGACTGCGGGTACTACGTCAAGTGGCTGTTTGACCAGCCGGACCGCGCGAGCGGGATGAACCTGGATGTCGCCATCGAGCACATACAGTACCACAAGCTCGCAGAGGCCTTCACGAAGGTCACTGGCAAGCCGGCTAGGTACATCGATACCAGCTTTGAGGACTACTTCAAGACAGTCCCCATCGCCGACCGTCCCGCGGGTTACAACGCTGACCCGAACGATCCCGCCACTATGAAATACCGGGATAACTTCACGGGCTGGTGGAACTACTTCCGCCACTCTAACCCTGACAATACGGGTGTGATCCAGAAGCCCTACGATCTCCTCGACGAGATTCACCCTAACCGTATCAGGACTGTCGAGGAGTGGTTTAGGCGCGAGGACAAGCGAGGAAGGGACCTTGGGTTGGGCTCGCTCTGGGAACGGGTTCAGCCTGACAAAATCGGCTTTACGCTTAAGCTGCATGAGGATAAGCTGCAGGGGACTTTGTAATAAATATGCAGTGTTTGGGTGAAGTGGAGAAGGGCGACATGATGTGGATGGTTGATTTCTGTGGCTTGAATTGCGGGCGATTCAGTTTAATTGCGGTGCACATTCGACAGTTTCTCGATATATTGCTAGCTTGTATCCAAGTTCCTACTCAGAGCCTTGCGGTAGTCCCAGTCCACCCAACACAATATCTTTGCATCGATTTACAAAATCTTGAACCTCGCACTTGCTATGCCAAGCGTCATTGTAAGCCGCGCTGAGGCTCATCCTGCTCCTAAAAGTGCCCAGGAACAAGCCAAGCCCGTTTCCAAGTTCTTCTCCTGTTACCCAAGGCTTGTCGACCTCGATCTGGCCATGCTTCGACGCAATGACCGCATCGACGTTTCCCATGCTTGAGATTGACACCGAGGGTTTCGGGTTCGGTGGCGGAACAGGTGGCAATGCGTCACTCTTTGGCAGCTCAGGGCACCCGGCCTCCCAGATGGGCAGCGACAAGGCATAATGGTCGGCATCATCCCGCACGGCTTCGTAGAAATGCCTCATCTTCTCGACGATGGAACGGAACTCTTTCGCCCTGTCGGCAGGGTCGACAGTCTCACCTGACGCTGGCAGGGTCATGTCCACCGTCAGTGCACGACCCGACACCGAGTGGTAGACAGAGACAGCATGTTTCGGGGTGTTGTACGGGTGGACACAGCTCCTTCGCTCGTTTCTCAGGATGTAGTTCACGTATCGGACTTGCTGCGCCTCAGATTTCCTGTGTCGAACATCTCGGACAGCCATGGCGATCGCAGCGTGGAATGCTTGCGTGACGGTTGCCTTCAGGCTCTTGCAAGCCGCGACGAGAGCTGCCGTGTCGCGCTCGGAAAAGTCCAGCGCGATACGTTGATGCTTGCCTGGTGCAGCAGCGCCTTGCTGATAGGGGAGTGTAAGAACCTTTATGTCACCATCGTCTTGCGAAGCGGCGGCTTTGTGTGCATTCTGCTCAGCGAGGTGTTGTTTTTGGCGATCCGTCAATTCGGTTGGCACATTCGCGGCGACACGGAACGGAGGGCTGAGGTTCTTGATCTCTGACCCGTCAAACCTTGGGATCTCGTACGTGCTTCCCGCGTCGTATGCGTCCGCTACGAGTCGCATCAGGTTGTTGAACATGTACAGAGTTCCAATGCCGTCCACAATCTCATGTGGGGACCGCAGCACCAGATCCACGCGCACAGCATTTGAGGGCTCTGATCCGGTGGAAGTCGCTCGTGGCTTCACAACGAACAGTGTTGGAACCTTTGGCGCCGGAGGGTCACTGTTGGCCCACTCCTCCCCAGTTTGCCCAGTGACAATAGGGACAAACGTCTCCGCCAGCCAGGCATCACGATCAGTCAGGCGAGTGTGATAGCTCTTGATGACTTGTCCCGTGACTGAATCGTGAGAGACGCGGGACGCAATAGTTGGATGCTCATATCGTAAGGCGAGCCAGCCGTGCCTCAATGCGGTCTCAAGGCTTTTCTCAACGGCCTCTCGATTCTGTCCTGGGGGAACGTCCACGCTCAGGGACAAGTGACCTGTCATCGCGAAGAACATGCGGCCGCTTCCCTCGTACAACTTTGCAAGGGCATAGTAGAATCTCTCCGCCTCGTCGACCTCTCGCTGCCATACTCCAAGTGACGTCTCCCGCCACATTAGGGAGGGGTAAGCTTGAGACATAGTGTCGGTACGACTTGGGTCGGACAAGTTGATTAGATCAGAGACAGATGCCCCTCAGTAAATCAAATGGTCCAGGCTGGCAGTCTTTGCTGCAGCAGGTTGTGCTATAAAAGCGATGTAAAATTGATGAAGTTCCGGGGATTTAATGTCTGGCCCATCGTGACTATTTTATGTCCAAATGGGGCAAAGCCCCCAAGACATGAGTGGTTCAGGGGCCACGATCCATCTTCCGAGGTTCTACCGTGTTAGCACTGTTACCGGCCTCGGCATAGCGGGCCGTTGGTTTACTAACGTGTTCTGAATAACGTAACACACCATAGAGGTTTGGCCGTCACCAAGGATTGGATACACCGATAATTCTACCTTGTTCGTTTTTACGAGAACGGCTGAAGCTTGTCGGGGTAGTTCCCTGCTCACACAGTGTGATGAAGCGGCCTGTATATAACATGAGAGTTCGGCGCCCTGCAAACATCAGTCTACCTTCAAAAGCACACAGTGACCAACGTTATCTGCAGCGGTTTGAATAGGGTCCCTATGGACGGCAACCACTCAGGAGTTATTATTCATTTTTCCGCGAGTCGTACTCGATCTTGCGGGCAAATCAAAGCTTTCGGGGACGGATCCCATTTCTGCTACGCTAGTCACAGTGTGTTTGTGCAAGTGGAACTGCGCATCGAGACTAATCTAAGGACAGCAGTGCTACATAATGATTATAGCGGTGGAAGGCTTCTCCCTTCCTATGCCACACGCTTCTGGCGGAAAGACCCTGAAGCAGATCCAATTGCGACCGCCTCGGTCTCAACCTGCTTGGCAGCATCTGGCAGTTTGAAGCCTCCCACCACACGCTTCTGGAAGACTCCAGTCGGGTCATATTTTTTGGCAACCTCCAGAGCCATCTGAACCTGCTCCTCCCCGTAAGAGCTGACGACATCTTGTGTCCCGTCAGCATAGTTCATGTAGTAGTACTCAAATTGCGCGTCAAGGCTACGGCTGTAGTCTTCAAGGTCTCGCTTCCATGCCATCATCTTTTCCCGTCCGATGGCTTCTTGCAATGGGCCATTGACAGCAAGTGAGCCGAGGAGAATAACGGCGTTGTCCGTGTGCCCGTCGATTCCTAAGAGATTGCCCCCTCTCTCCGCCCCATGCTTGGCAACAATCGAGGGCAGTGGCTGGAAGAAGCATTGAGTCTCGAAATCACCGTCGGATGAGTCATTTTTCATTTCTTCCACGAGTCGGTGGTGCAATTCGACGGCCTTGGTCAAGACTCTCTCATCGTTCTTGAGTGTGACGGAGAACCAAATGTTCCTATTGATATATGAGCATAAATGACTGTAAATAACGGATGGGCAGTTTTCTCTTACCTATATCCATCAGCTTGCGTGCCGAGAGCATACGTGGACATGTTCGTCACGGCTGAGCTCCCTGAGGTGTTCCCAGGGATTGAAAGAAACTCATCAAATATTGGCGGATTTGGTCGGCCGCCGACATCAGCCATGCCCTTAATGATGATTGTCTCCTTCACCTGCGGACGGTATGCCCAAAACACAACTGTAGAGCTATTCTGGTACGTCTCGACGTTGTCGACCCATCTCTTCAGGGCTGAAACATGAACAGATGGGTCATCGCCCTCAGGGTACGTCACGGAACCACTCCAGATTGGTGATGTAGGGAATGCCATCAGGTCGAATCGTGTGACGATGCCGAAATTGTTACCACCACCCTTCAGTGCGGTGAAGAGGTCGCTGTTCTCCTGGGCGCTGGCTGTGACGATCGTACTGTTTGCCAGGACCACCTCAAATGCTGCAATGTTGTCGGTCGCGAAGCCCTGGCGGAACAGATACAGGGAACAACCGCCACCCAGAAGGAGGCCACCGACCCCAACGGTTCCGATGCGGCCTCCGAGGACACCGACGTTGTAATCATCGAGCGTCCTGTAGACAGATAACCAGCGAGCACCTGGTCCGACGGAAGCGATGCTGTTGTCAGGATTGTACGTTGTTTGGTTGAGCAGACCTAAGTCCCGGATTAGCGCTATAAGGCACTCAACTGAGAGAGACCTGCCTCACCAAGGTCAATCGTCACAGCCTTGTCGATGTTGTTCGCTCCAGCCGTAGACGAATGCCCGCCGCTTCGAACCGCAAAGGGGCATTGTGTGTCTCGTAGCAAGACCTTGACCACCGTGGCTACCTCCTCCGTGCTTCGGGGCTGGACGAAGCACTCCGGGGTGAGTTGCGAGGTCAAAGACCAATACGACTCCACACGGTCCGAGTACAAGGTGTTATTGGGCATGTAGACATTCTGGATGTCGGCATCAATGAGAGCTTGACACTGTCGTATATTCTCAGCAACGGCGCACAAGCCCCAGGTTGTCCACACACTGTCTTACAAAATTCGCAGGATGCAGAATTTTGAACTGTTCGGTCGACTCAGCCGAGACTCCGAGAGCCAAGCTCGGGACCAATGCTGTCTTCATTTCGGAACGACTAGGCGCGTACGATAGGTCTGCCGGTGAATCCAGCTGGGGGAGGGCCAGTCTTGTTGGCTGAAAAAAAAAAACGGCTTGAGAACGGCTTGATATCTTGGAGGACATGTACGAGTCCCTATGGCAAATTCCGTCTCATTCTACTTTATATATGCTCAAATCCATATAACCATGCACATATTCACGTAGTATTCATTATGTGCCAAGCAAGCAAGATGCTATGGTATTCCCACACTGCATATCTCGAGCTAGAACGTGAAAAATTCTTTTACCGTGAGTAAGAGTTCGGCGCTCATCTGAGCAGATTCGGGTGTTAATACGGCGAAAACCCTCCAGTCATCATGAACCACATCACGCATGCATTGCGCTTCGTCTGGCTCTCCATAGCTTGCGACTACCGCAAAATGGTAACAACAAAACCGTATGCGGTTGCATAATTGGTGCCAATTGCTTTTCTTTCCTGACAATCATACCCGAAGTTTTGCCGGACAGGAAAACATGGAGTTGTGTCCAATATTACCGCTTTAGGTGTTATTTCCAACTGCCAGCATCTTCGCGCCTGGTGGTCCAGATGGAAATTGCATCGCGATTTGCTCCCTCACCGACAGCCACATCCGAACTTCTGCCGGCGGGGAGAGAGCGGGCCGTTGTCCGGATGTCCGCATTGGGCAATACTCCCAGCACCCTCTTTTCCTGCTATACTGAGAGGCCGGTAGTTTTCACAAAGTGATTGGTACAGCCAACAGTAGCGAATGTAATACACGGCTAGCCATGCCGACCATACATGGCGCAGTTCAAGTTTTCTGGCTGGCGCTGGGACGAGGCCCGGAAAGCGGGGATGTGTGGGGAGCCTGTGAATGCTCCGAGAGATGCCACCCTGGAATACCTATCAAGAATAATACTGCCAAGGTACATTATTAAGCTGTCATTTGAGAGACAAGTGTGAAATCCAGGCATTCCACTGCAGTATGACAATATCTTCAGTTGATAGACGTGGGAAATCGATTACTGGTATGCCGCTGTGTTGAGTACACAAAGCGAGGGAGGTCATTCATCAAGTTCAGCAGCGGATCGGAGACAAAATGTAAAAAGCCCACCTTCACATGCGAGCGGTTACGTAAAGGCCGTAAGTACAAAGAAATACACAAAGAAACGTGATTACTGAAAGATGTCACATGTTTAAGGGGATGAAAGAGTCAAGGAGAATTTATAGGAATGCGGGATCTCCCCACTAGAAAGCACCATTGAAGCAAAAAATATCCAATGGCTGTTTCCGGCGATTCTAGCTTCGGTTCATACATGGAAAAGCCGGTTATAAATCATCCCGATCATGTCCTCCCACACAGACGAATAAGGAAAAACAGGCTTCTTCTGACTTTACATTGAAGTACTATAGGCCTTTCTGACACCACCGATCATAACTAGCCACGCAGACGAAATGCAGGCAGACCAGCTTTGCACTACTTGTACCTGGACACCTTGCCCTGCTTGTAGCTGGACACGATGGAAACAGGACGCATGCGACTACAAGAGCAACCTTTGTCTCTTCTACGGTGCTAGCCGCCGCGGCTTCTGGACTATAGGCTCCAAGTACTGGCTGAAAGACCTAGAAAGTGAACCCCCAGATCGTGACCCACAAAACACTAGGTTCCTCCGGACACACACTTCAATCCCGGTTTCTGAGACTGTAATGGAATGGGAAGAGCCAGGTGATAAATGTATACGGATTTTGAAGCAAGTTGAGGGCACTACTTTGAAAAAGGCCTGGCCTAATCTGTCAGAGACCGAGAAACGCGACATTGCTCAGCAAACATGCCAATACTTGGCTCAGCTTCGCGGGTTCCATAGCAGCCAAATCGAGAGTCTTGACCATGGACCGGTCTATGATTCCTTCCTGTTTGCGGGCGGCGACCATGTCCCACATGGTCCCCTCAAGTCCGATGACGAGCTCTGGGACGCAATGGTTGGCGGCATAAAACTTTTGGACGAGAGGGTCCAGCAGCTGGCACGCAACGCGATGCCGCAAGCCACACCCTATACCTTTACGCATGGGTGAGCATCACTTTCACTTGCTGCAGTTCCCGTCGTTCACTGCTTGCAATGACTTAGGGTACACTATTTGAAGATCCATAGCAGGACTAATGCTATTCCTAGAAACCTTTCATACGAAAATATAATGGTCAAAGATGGAAAGGTGACTGGGATTCTCGATTGGGAGCGAAGTGGTTACATGCCGAGATGGTGGGAATACGTGATTTCTTGTCGCACTCCAATGGGTGGAGAAGAAGATCCAAGCTGGAAAGAAGATGAAAACTGGAAGGCCTTGCTACGGGAGTACATGGAGGTTCCCGACAGTCATGAACAGGCACTTGGTTACTGGGCGGCCTGCTATGAACTAAGAAACTATCCCGACCTAACCCCCGCCGGAAAAGGTGCTTTGGCTGAACTTGAAAAATTAGCTGGGGTCAGAAGCAAAAGGCCGGAAGGAAAGTAGATTCTTATTACCTAGCTATACTCCAGTACACCGGTGCAATCTTATTTGAGTCATATCTCAACGTCTTCATTAAATCATCGAGGCGGCGAAGACGTATGGCGAGAACGAGGACTGGGGCGTCTGGTGCGACAAGTTTGGTCGGCCTTTGACTGATTCACCCAGCTAAATGCTGTTGTTTGAGACGCGTTGGATAACTGAACTGAGTCTGGCAGGCGCGTTCCACACCTCTCGCAACGTTCGGTGCGAGCCATGTTGTTGTAAGGACAAAAGTAATTAGGACAAAGCATCTCTTCTATGGTGATTGGTTCAGAGATGGCGTGTCGAAATGGTTGAAGAATGATTTGATTATAAGTGATGGCCTGAATATAGTGCAAATTAATGATTGGGTTGAATTATTGCAACAAAGTTGCTTGAGCATCGACATGTATTAATAAATATGTGAAGGTTGCTGCAATGCAGAATGAAAACTGCCAGCATGATCTATCATCTCAAGAGCAAAAGGGGGAGGCGCCGAGGACCAGAGGAACAAAGAGACAAGACCTATCATAAACGCCACTCTGAATACACACAATGCATTGATGAAAGAATCAGCGAGGATGAACTTGTCCATGACATGAGTACTGACAATGGTAGGTATTCATGTGGAAGGATCCTTTTCACATGTCACTGGTGGTTGTCCTCAACTTTGATTATTGCGCGCAGTCTCATGACAGATGACATTATCTTATTTGCAGATGGGTTGTTTCGCTTGAGACGTAATTGAGACCCTTCGGGCCCTCCTCTGTACATACCAGTAGGCCTCAGCAAGGCTGTAGACGATCCCTTCATGCGGCTATCAGCGCCCAAAGACCAAGCAAGCCATACAAAAGTATCGCTTTTCAGGCATTCGGCCAAGAACCATTGTTCACAGTCGCGTGGTAACTCTGAGTGCCCTTGAAGCCTTGAGATCATCGGCAACCTCCTTCGCTACCCTTTGGCCGTCCTCTATCCCACCGTCGAGGAATCCTCTCCAGCCCATGGCCCAGTCCGCACTACCGAACCACATGTTTCCTTGCTTTTCCCGAAGCGCCTCCAGGTATCGACTGACCTGGTTCGGCTTGAACCACTCCCAGGCACCCCTGGCGAATTCATCATTGTGCCAGTTGTGGAACACAACCCGCTTGAGATCCTTGTCCTCGGTGCCGGGAAGAAGCTGCTTCCATGCCTCCAGCGTTGCGCCGATGTCCTCTTCTGCTTGCAGATGCACGCCGGGGAGCGAGCTCCCAAACGCAACTAGGTGGGTGTTCCCTGCCGGCGTCGTCCCGTCGCCGAATGTGTACGTCAGCTTGCCGTGGGGGTAGTTGAACGAGCCCAGCGACCGCAGCTCAGGCTTCGCGACCTCAACGTGGCACTTGACCACGTGGTTTGCGTGGCCCTCGACACTTGCCTGTGTTTTGAGGGGCTGGAGCGCGGGAGTGAATTGGATCGAGTGCAGGACGTTGAGCGGAATGGTGCAGATGACTCTCTTGGCCTTGAAAACACTACCATCCCGCCCCGTCACCTCAACCACATCACCTTTGTCGTGCACGCTGGCGACAGGCGTCGAGAAGCTGTGGCTTAGTCTCCCTGTGCCGTGGGCCTCGTCGAACAGACACCGCTGCAGCCCACTCTGCCCGCACTTGAGCTTATACGTCAGGCCCATCTCGATAAAGTCCCTGTAGTCCCAGTTCGCGAGCGCCCACCACCTCAGCATCTCGAAGAAGGACGAGTCCTCCCACTGGCCACCACACGTGATGGCCAGGAACCCCTCGAGCATATTCCTCTCGAGCGGGCTGAGGTCGTCCTGGATCTGATCGATACGGTCCTTGAGCGACATCTTGTCATAGATGGCCACGGCCTCCTTGTTGCGGAGCGCATCGTGCGGCCAGGGGATCACGGTGCGGCCAAGCTGGCCGTCCACGTTGACCAACTTCTTGAGGCCGGACTCTGAGATGACGTCTTCCTCCTCGTGCGACATTAAGATTGTCGGCTTGTGCTTGGACATTTTCACAGCGCACTTGTTGATGCCGCCCTCCTTGGACATGGACACCTCGAGGTTGCCGAGGAGATTGTACCGGAAGAGCTCGCGCCAGATGAAGGGCTGTGTCCAGTGCACCCATGTGCCGCCCATCTCGAAGGGGTAGCCGTCGATGTTTGATGACCATGAACGCCCGCCGATTCTGTCACGTGCCTCGATCAGGAGTGTGTTGTGGCCTATTGTCGTTAGGTCACGAATTGCTGTGAGACCTGTGTATCCTGCACCGATTACTGCGACATCGTAAACTGTGTCTTTGGACTTGACAGTTGACTGAGGCTGTATCACTCCAAGACATGGGACTCCGGCCTTGAGTCCAGTCTCCGGTGTCCATTGGTAGCCGTCACGGCTTGTGTGGCCTGGTGGGTTGGTCATTGCGCTGCTAAGCCGGCAAGGCTGAATGAATGGTGCGGAAAGCCGAGTTGCCGTGCGTCAATTGAGTTCGAGTGGTTGCTGATAAATGGAGAGCTGCGATGTTCAAGTTGTGCCTGATGTGCTACAGGACATGGTGTGCCGTTGTCCTGATGCATGATTTCATATTTATATCGTGTTACTCAGACGTTTCGTAGAGTTTCTCACTTTCCTTTCCTAATTCGGTATATGTTGTTATCACCGTGATATTCGGCATTTGGACGTGAAGATGAGCCGTCTGAGTCGACTCTCGGGAGGCACCGGTTCGCTTGGCCACCTTAGAATCTCCCTTTACTGCCCTAATCTGGCAGACCCCTAAGGCTGAGAAGAGGAGCTATCAGTCCAAATTGGCGCGACGATAGCGGCTGACTTACACTCAGGCGTCCTATCGGAGCCGGGTGCAGCGCGCTAACTGTCCGGTCTTGCATGGAAAGAGACTGGCCCTTGGTTTCGAGTCTGTCTAGAAATTGTTAAGGACACAGAGAGGACGGCAGTCGCACGGCAATTGCAACGGTGGGACAGGGGTCATTTTCTCACTTTTTTATCCATATCGGGCATACGATTCAGAGTTCACTAGCCTTCAGCTCAATCTCCAATCACGTCCGGCATGGCACTGACAGGCGCGTGAACGGGTTGCCACGTTCTGCTGTCCAGGGCACCGCTGTGACAACCTCCACACTAGACTAGATACTACTGGTGGATTCCTGGATAAGGCTGGGACCCGACCACATCGCCATGTCCCGTGTCGTCTTCCGTTACTCCTCCTGCTTGCGTGATAAGACAGAGATATGCACCGTCGCTCAAAAGAGGCTGTATAATGCTCTGATACAAGTTGGTTTCTTATCTTCTCGACGAGGGCCTTGCAGATTCAGCAAGCGTGGCGCCACTCTCCTATAAAGTCGAACGAAGAATGGCGAGGTCTCACATCTCGACAGCTTCGGACGACAGTTAATCCTATTCCAAGGCGACCTACTCACATTCTGTGAAGTCTAGATTTGGCGACCGGTTATCGATCCACTTCTACATTTAGACACAATGGCGTCAGAGAACTCGGTACGCAAGACAGACGAGCTGTCAAAATCCGAGGAAATTGACCTGGCCGCCCTGGAAAAAAGTACGTAAAGTTACCCACTTCGTGGCCTGATGCAATGGGCCCATCGCCATTGAAGTAAGCACAATTACTGATCGTGCTCAACATCATATTAGATGCATCCAATTCCTTCGGCACGGTCGAGAACTCAACGGCCCCGTCCCGAGACCTCGGCCTGCTCGCCATCATCGCCATAGGATGGAACATCTGCAACAGTTGGGCCGCAATCGCGGCGACGCTGGCCATCTCCGTTGCCTCCGGCGGACCGGTGACGCTGATATACGGCATCATCATCATATTCATCTTCGGAGCAGCATGTGCCCTGAGCATGGCTGAGATCGCGTCGGTGCATCCCACCGCTGGAGGACAATACCACTGGACGAGTATTCTCGCGCCGGAATCTGCGAGCAGAGGACTGGTGAGTGGGCCTGCATAACGAAGTGCGAAGGCCCCGTCTGAATGTTGACATTGTGGAACAGAGTTATTGGTGTGGCGCTGTCAATGTGTTTGGATGGATCGCGACGTCAGCTGGATTCATCATCACCTTTCCAACAATGGCCCTGGCTTTGGCCTCATTCTGGAATCCCGGATATACCGTCGAGACATGGCACGTCTTCTTGATTTTCCAGGCCATGAATTTTTTGATGGTGATGTACAACATCTTCCTCCTGAAGAGGACCATCTGGCTGCAGGACGTGGGATGTAAGTGGTCCACTCTCGCAAGAGATGTTGCCCAGCGCCGACGGCTCCCATCGGAACCACTGCTAACGTGGCGTGAACTTACTAGTCTTCATGTCGCTCATCGCCTTCTTCGTGATCACAATTACCTGCCTTGCCGAGTCGAATCCCAAACAGAGCAGTGACTTCGTATGGAGAGAATTCGTCAACACCTCGGGCTGGTCTTCCGATGGTATTGTCTTCCTCACCGGTCTTGTCAACCCCAACTTTATCTTCTCCGGTCTCGACGGTGCCATACACCTGGCAGAGGAATGCATTAACGCTGCAGTGGCCGTACCTCGGGCTCTTGTCTCGACGGTGGTCATCGGATTCGTGACTGCTCTGGTCTTCGCCATTGGCATGTGCTATAGCTACCACGACTTCGATGCCGTGCTTGCTTCGCCGTAAGTGTAGCCTATCTTTATCATGCCAATGTGGGACTTGAACTGACGACATGTGCTATGACTAGCTTCCCTGCCCTCGAAATCTGGTACCAAGCCACTTCCAGTCGAGCCGTCGCCTCGTTCTTCCTCGTCACGCTGAACGTCATCACACTCTTCGCCATCTCCGGCGCGATACAAACAGCCTCGCGGCTTACATGGTCCTTCGCACGTGACGACGCCGTCGTGTTGGCACCTTTCCTCAGCCGCATCCACCCCCGCCTGGGCGTCCCCGTGTGGTCCCTGATCGCCAACAGTGCGTGCGTGTTCGTCTTGGGATGCGTATACCTTGGCTCTTCGACAGCGTTCAACGCCCTGGTCAGCACCGGCATCATCCTGCAGCAACTCAGCTTTGCCTTCCCTGCCGCGCTGATGCTGTACCGCCGGGCCAAGGGGACTCTTGAGGAGGTCATGCCTGCGGCCAAGACTGGGTTCAAGTTACGATACGGAGTCGGTCCTGTTGTTAATGTCTTGACGATCATTATGGCTCTGCTCGCCCTGGTTTTCTATGATCTTCCTGTTGTTTTGCCGGTAACCGTCGGTAATATGAGTAAGCTCTCGCCGTTCATGTGTCCTATCTTGAGACGCCTTGACTGACAATATATCATAGACTATTCGTGTGCAGTGATTGGAGTGATGGGTCTGCTTGCATTGGCCAACTGGTTTGGTTATGCAACGAGGAAGTATCAGGGCCCGAGGCTGGAGCACGTCATCTAAATTGCGGAGCGAACTTGAATGGCGATATGGTAGTGCAAGATTTTGCCGCCGCTCTATCTCAGTAGCAAGCCTATGAATTGATATGAATGACCAAGCCTCGAACCCCCCTCGTGTAACATGATGTTATCGATTCACAAACCACGTGATACATCTATGCAGGTTCCGTGATCAGCTTAGCCGCCTCTGACCATCACGACGATGGCTTCCCCGCTTTCTTTGCAATATTTACGAACCGTGAACCACGCTATCAACACCGATCGTGCGTTGTGAGAGAGCGAACCAACACCCGATGGAGCCATTTGGAGCTGCAGCCAGCGCCTTGGCTGTGACTGAACTAGCGGCAAAAATCGTCAAGTGTTGTACAGAATACTGGATAGATGTCTCCAATGCAAAAGCTGACATCAAACATCTCTGCAACGAAGTCGAAAATCTCTCTGCCATCGCCCAGAGTGTGCGTAAACTCTAGGAAGAGCCCCGGGGCGCCAAACTTCACACAACTCGAAAGCTCAAAACTGCACTAGAAGATGGAAAATCCCGGCTTGAAAAACTGGGGAATAATCTCACTGTGCGCAGCGACAAAATGCCTCATCGTTATGGAATCCATGCGATGTTATGGCCATTCAAGAGTAAATATGTCAAGACGGAGGCTCAAGAGCTCGCGCGATGTGGGCACGCGATAGAAGCAGCCTTACAGGTTGACCAGACGTGAGTGGGTGGCTAAGCCCTCATGTTGGGGATACCTAGGTATGCTAACAAGGCCAAACCCAGAGAGATCATCCTTGACATCGACCTGAAGACTACGCTTAGTAAACTTCCCATCGCGGAGGGAGCTGCCTTTGATTCTCACGCCGAAGAACACAACCCTACCTGCTGTCCCAATACCAGGGTCGAGCTCCTAGAGGAGATTGACCTGTGGGTTCGAGACCCGACGGCTAAAGCAATGTTTTGGCTGAACGGCATGGCTGGGACAGGCAAATCGACCATCTCACGGACGTTGGCGCGCTCAGCACTGGTAACTGGTTGTCTTGGTGCGAGCTTCTTCTTCAAGAAAGGCGAGGGTGATCGCGGCGGCGCGTCCAAGTTCCTCACCACGATTGTGGCGCAATTGGTATCTCGCGAGCCAATGATCGTCCCACACGTCCAATCCGCCATCGATGATGATCCCTCCATTATTGGAAGATCGATGGAGCAGCAGTTTGAAAGGCTTCTATTCAAACCACTTGAGAAGGCTAGTGAAAAGATTGCAAAGGACCGCACGTTATTATTTGTTGTTGACGCGCTGGACGAATGCGAACAAAGCGATGATATCCAAAATCTCATCAGTCTTTCCTCGAGTGCCAAAGACCTACAGCACCCCAAGTTTAGGGTTTTCCTCACCAGCCGACCTGAGTTATCGATCCGTCTCGGCTTTACTGCCACTGATGCCCAAGGCACGTACGAAGACCTCATCCTTCAGGAAGTGCCCAGATCGATCATCGAACACGATATACAAGCCTTCCTTGTCGTTGAGTTAGAAGAGATCCGGAAAGCATACAATAGATCTGTGGTACAAGGTCGAAAACTGCCCACTGGCTGGCCAGGCGAGGCAGAAATTCGGATATTGGTCGAGATGGCAGCCCCCTTATTCATCTCTGCTGCAACAATCTGCCGATTCATCGCGAATCGCAAAGGTGGCATCGCAAGCGGAAGGCTCAAAAAGGTCTTGGAGTATCAGGGGAGCAACGAGGAGTCGAAGCTGAATGCGACATACATGCCTGTCCTTACACAACAGACTGACGACTCATCCCCACAAGATCGAGAGGTTGTCCTAGGAGATTTTCGTCATATCGTCGGTTCAATTGTGGTTTTAGCCGACCCGCTCTCTGCACCGGCCCTCGCACGACTGCTCAACACAAGTCCAGAGAAGGTGTGGGAGAGACTGGATCTACTCCACTCAGTTCTCAATGTGCCATCCGAAGCTGAAGCGCCAATCAAGCTCCTGCACCTGTCTTTCCGCGATTTCCTGCTGGATCAAATAACCCCGAGCCACTCGTTCTCGGTCAATGAAACGTACACACATAGATGCATGGCAACACACTGCTTACGAACCATGCAAACGGAGCTGCGCATGGATATCTGTCAACTGCAAGAGCCTGGGACTCTCTTAGCAGACGTTGACCCAAAGCTGATCAACGACGCCTTAAGACCAGAGGTGCAATATGCCTGTAGCTATTGGGTGCATCACTTGGCACGGTCACAGGCGACCCTTTCCGATGATGGCGAAGTACATGGATTTCTCACCAACCATTTTTTGCATTGGTTGGCGGCACTAAGTTGGATAGGACAGTCTCGGAACAGCAGGACGATCTTGCGCACGCTACGAGATCTGGTCGATGTAAGTACTGAGCGTCGCTTTCAGACGATCAATTCTAACTCAATCAGGCCGATGCAGGCAGTGATCTCATTGCCTTCTTTTAGAGGACGCATGGCGCATTGCCTCTGATTCGGTCAGGGGAGTCGAACTTGCACCTCTCCAGGTCTACTACTCCGGCCTCCTGTTTGCACCGACGAGGAGTGTTGTTCGTACTACGTTTGAGAGCCAGATCCCAAAGTGGACCATTTTGTACACGGAGGAGCAGGGGAACGGGGAGAATATATGGATGCTTGACCCCTTTCGCCGTCCAGTCATGTCGGTCGTGTGCTCGCCCGATGGCACCATCATGGCTTCAATATCAAGGGACACAGGCAGGACCATCCGACTCTGGAACGCCGAGACGGGACAATGTATCCATGTGCTCGAGCGCCACAAACGCCGTATCAGGTCAGTAACATTCTCACCTGATAATACTACAATGGCATCGGCATCACCGGCTACAATCCGCCTCTGGAATGCGAAAACAGGGGAACATATACGGACGCATAAGGGCCACAGTGGTCTTATCCGGTCAGTCACATTCTCATCAGACGGCAAATTAATGGCAGCAGCATCGACGGATAAGACAATCCGGCTCTGGAAAACACAGACAGGCAATCTGGAATACACCTTTGAAGGCCATAGCCACGATGTTTAATCAGTTGCATTCTCACCCAACAGTGATATTCTAGCATCTGCATCAGTAGACAAAACAATACGGCTCTGGGACTTACAGACAGGTGATCCCAAAAAGACAATGGAAGGTCATAGCTCCACTGTTCAGTCGGTTGCATTCTCACCCAATAGCGACATCGTGGCATCGGCGTCTTCAGATAGGACAATTCGGTTCTGGGATGTAAACACAGGCACGCAGACGCAACTGCTTGAGGGCCACAGAGGAAGTGATAAGGGTAACATTCTCACCCAATGGCGCTACCCTGGCGTCAGCATCAACGGACAAGACCGTCTGGCTCTGGAACACTAAGAGCTGCACATGTTATCAAATATTGGAAGTCGGCAGTCAATGGCTGCAGAGAATTTCTTTCAGTGAAGATGGCTCCTCGCTGTTCACTGACGTTGGCACTTTTGTAATATCTGACAAAACACCCCCTGCGAGCACTAGTCTCGCTGCTGAGGACAGTCTTTTTTATCAGTCGGCCAACCATATTCAGCTAGTACATCGCTCTGGTTATGGGATCAGTCAGGACTCGGATCAGAGCTGGATTACTCAGGATGGTCGTAATTTACTCTGGCTACCATGGCCTGTTCGGCCACTTAAATCAGCTATACACGGCTCCGTGATTGCAGTAGGCAATAGGTCTGGAAGTGTTACAATATTGCGATTCCCATGGGACAGTCTTTCGTAAACGTCTAGCGCTTTTACCCCTTCGTCTTCCAAATATGCTGTTGTGAACCTGTTTTGTTTTCTTAGATCTCTGCAGAAAGGGTAGTTTCAGTGGACCATGCGCAGCTACACCGTCGAAGTTACCCTAGGGTACTAAGCTGTCTGATGCTTTGTCTAATTACTTGGCGAACAACTTTGATCTATTCATTGCCATGTATTCAAACCAGCACTTGAGAACATAGTTCAGCATATCAAAATCCGGGGCCAGGGAAGGCAAGCTGCAAAGCCCCAGCGGAGAATAGAGTAGGGTGCTTATTCAAGATACAATGCATTGTCTGGCCCTGTGTGCGCCCCTCTCGCCCTTTGGTCCTCCTCTGGCCACCTCTCGCCACTTGGCCCTTTGAGCAATCTCTGGAAGAATTCTCCAGCAGTAAGAATGGCTTGAGGTGGTCGGGAGGACTCACCATTGCAACAGCTTTCCTCTGCAGTTACCGCCAGTGAGCTCCAGCGTGAGCTGTTGAAGAAAAACGAGGATGGAGATGCGCGGTGGCTCTCAGGACCTCGACGAGAATTCGCGGGACAGACTGGCAGACTTGAAGCAGCGCCTCCCTCGTGGCGTCCGTACGAGATGCCGGTGTACTACCTAGTATCATGCCTGAAGTACTTGATGAGGGGACGGGGATGCCAACGCCTGTTGTTGAAGACGTTGTACTAGATGGGACTACAGAGATCCCGACTTCTGTATGCGATCCTTTTTCCGGGCCCAATTCGGGGCTGATCACTAATCATCTTTAAGGCACAGCATCACATGCCTTACTATAGAATCGTCGCCAACATATTTGAAAAGCTGTGTAACATCATGATAGAGCCCCTGTAGCCTGCAGACCACTAGTGTGATGTCTTGTAGGATGTTGTCTCATGGCGGATAGTCCCCGAAGCGGGTTATCCTATAAGAGGTCAGGAAGCTATCCTGTAAGAGGATATCTCACCGAAGGTTGGGCGCGGTAGATGTTGTGGCCGCGTGGCGGATACTATCTTGAAGGCGTTTGACTTGCTGGCGGTGCAGCATTACTCGTTCGCGGGCAAGTTCATGACAGCTCTCTGTGACGCTTGGCTCATGCTGCGGACCCAGCTGAACAAGATCTCCCTTCATCATATCCAAAGTATACGCGTAAATCAGTTTCACGGAGTATCATTGTCATGCAATACGCGTGTAGCGCGACCGCCTGTGGCATGCCAAGAGCTTACCCCTGCGTATGATCCATACCAAATGCCCCTACATAATTACCACTGAGTACACTCACTGACAGAGCTTCGGTGTCCTCGGGGGTATTCAAATACCCAGTGCTTACAATCGTTTCTAATATTTGTTTCGCATCTTGTGCCTACCTTTCTCGATTGATAATCGCCACAGCTTGAGGCATATAATATTCTGGTTCGTCGTTCTCGCTGCTTGTGCTGGATCCTCAAAGTTCTAGCAGCCCGCCCGGGAACAGAATCTTGTACTCCCTCAAGCGAGAGTATCCGGCAGTTTCCGACGTCTCGACCGGTCTCGCAATACCCACGAGATGTCATGACAGCAACCTGAGAAAAATTCCGTCATAAAGTAAACTCTCCTTGTGGGGCGCGCCCTGTGCCCTGCAAAATAACAGGAGGACGAGGACAAGTTTCGAGTCTGCGCCTCCACACCTGCGCTGGGCCCCACCCGGCGCCCAGACCCGATCGCCGCGATCTGTCGGAGGTGTACACAGAGTCGTGGCGGCTGCAAGATTCATGCACGCGCTAAAAGACAAGCGTCCAGATTCACATCATTCTTACAAGCTTTCCGCCAAATCCGACTCCGGGCCCCGCTCAACCCCCAAACGAATACTGAGCCGCCCGTTTTTGACGACATGCCGGCTTCAGCCACGAGCGAACAGTTACTTTGCAAGCCAACAGGGACCGGATGGCATGATCGATGGGCTCTGACAAGCCGAAGAAATGTGAGAATGCACCAGTTGGCGCTGGCCGACTCGGCCTATTGCCGAAATACCTCGGCTCAAAGCCACAACTCCCACCCCCTGAGCTGAGTCCTCGAGTGCCGAAAGCCTGATCGCGCAGCGCGCCTGCCCCCGGTTTGGGTCATCATCGAGTCGAGATTACACGCCCTGGACTGCCCGCTGACTCAAGATTCCCTCACAGCTTGTTATCACTGCAGAAAGAGGAGGATAGTGTGTGATCTGACAGAGCCCAAGTGCAACAAGTGCGCTAAGAAGGGGCTCGACTGCCCCGGATATGGCATCAGATATCGCTTCGCCGACAAGAAGACAGCCTCACCAGCCGAATTTGAGCCGGCTGAAAGCTCCCGGATTGCCTCGTCCTCCTCGTCAGCCTCCTCGTTCGCTGTGAAGCGCCGGCAACCTGACCTGAAATGGGTTGACGTATCTAGTCGAGTGAAGAGGGCGAGGGGGAGTACTGAGCAGGGGCAAAGCAGAGATGCCACGACGAATACAGCGCCTCCAGGGCCAGCCGGCTTGGATATCGCTCTGCATCAGAAAGACCTTCAAAGTTCTGGTCCAGGTCGATGGCCCAACGGCCGGGGAGGCCATGATCACCAATTTTTTGCCGCATATACCGGGGACAACTCAGTCCACGGGACCTCGGAATCCTCGTCTACTGACGATGATGAAAACGACGTTATTGAAATCACGCGAACCGGTGACTTTGGCACACTGGCCCGTCCAGACTTCTCACCGATACCGATGTGCCTACCCTCATTACTCTCAAACCCAGACCCACGCATACGTCTCCTCTTCAAGCACTGTGAGTCCCGCCTTTCTCCGCTGCTTTGTCAGCCCACTTCCTGAGTCACTGACTGACACTCGGAGAATAGTCTCGACCCACGTCTCGCCCGTAATGCTCATGTACGATGACGAGGCCAACGGGTATAGACGCCAGATACTTCCCCTCGCACACGCCGATCCCATCGTCGAGCGCGCCGTGTGCGTCGCCGCCGCGTTCCACCTGTCTCGACAGGTCCCAGAGCTACGCCTCCCTGCCGAGACTGGCCGTGCTGCCATCGTCAGCAAATTGTCATCCGAAGTCGACCTCAGCGACTCGACATGGGCCACCATCATCCTCCTGATTGTCGCAGACCTGGTGACGGGCCATGAACATGTACTAACGCTGTACAAAATGCTGATTGCTTTCCTGGATGCGAGAGGGGTAGGGGAAGAGGCGGAATTACCACCGCTACAAAAATTCTTATATAACCAATCCAAATTGTGAGTGTCGTATAACGTCAAGGTCTTCTGCAACATGCCACAGGAAAGGAATGGTCACTAAGACGAGCAGGATATCATTTTTCGCCTATCCAATACTGGGCGAGTCCAAAGCAGTGGCCGACTTCTCCAAATTCCTCAACGAGCTCATGGCAAGCCGCGTGCAGATGGCCCAGCGCCAGCGCCAGAGCGTCGAGTTCCTCGTCGCCACCGACCAGCTCCCCACAGGCACCGAAGGGCTGTTCGACATGCGCACACGGCTGTACATGGAGATCACGCGGGCGGCAACGGAGATCTACGTCCTGCGTGCACGCAGCCCAGATGACAACCCCCTCGAAATGGCTGGGGACAAGAGGCTGGAGACAACCGTCCTGCCACTGCTCTCCAACCTAGAAGCAACGGAGACTGCCATGGACGACACATATAGCCCCATCGAGAGCATGCCAGACCGAATCGCCCACATCCGAAGCCTCTTCGAACAGGTTGATCCCTCCGCTCCCGGCTCGCACACCATTGTCTGGCCTGCGTTTATTGCGGCGGCTGAATCTCGCGAGGAGGACAACAGGGAGTTCTTCTCGTCGATCCTGAGGCGGTTGTGGCAGTCGACTGGGTATGCTAACGTGCTCAAGGGCTTGGACGCGCTGCCGGAGCTGTGGGAGAGGCAGGATAAGGGCCAGAGGTGGACGGCTGCTTTGCAGGAGCTCAAGACTGTCGTTATGTGAGCCGACCACGGCTTGCGTGCTACTCAATTTAGCATTGGTGATATTTTTTTCATTATGTCGAGTCATTAGAGATATCCACGAGAAATAAACGCCACATTCAACCCAAAAAGATACCAGCAGAGATGGGCTCCCCTTCCATAACGTACGAACGAGACGACCACGTCAGAAGATGTCCGTGACAAACCTTTCGTTCCTCATCCGCTTGACAAAATCATTGACCTCCTCCGGCGTATAATCCTTCCCATTCCTCTTGGCCCCAGCAGCGATCAACTGTCTCGCCACCGCCCCAATCCCCTTCGCCAGGCTCTTGCTCCCACAGATATAAAACCTCGCACCCTCAAGCCACAACCGATCAATATCCTCCCGATCCCTCAGCATCCGGTCCTGCACATACCTACACCTTTCTTGCCCCCCCTCCTCACCCTTGCCCTCCTCGCGGTGCTGACTAAACACCCACCTAACATCCACAGCCCCCAGCGCCGCCCACGCCTCCAGCTCCTCCCTGTAAAGCTGATCGCGCCCCGGCCGCCGGCACCCCGCGAACAATACCGCCGGCGCGAGCTTCTTCCCGCCCTCGGCGATGAGCGTCGCCCGCTCCTGCACGAACCCGCGGAAGGGCGCGATCCCGCTGCCGTTGCACATCATCACTACGGGCGTGGCGGCCATGTCCAAGGGGAGCCGGAAGTACCTGTTTGTGCTGCGGACGGACACGAGGACGCGGTCGCCGCGGGCCAGGGAGCGCATGTAGCTGCCCGCTACCCCGAGGAAGCGGTGCTCCTGCTGCTGTTGCTGTTGCCCGCCTCTGATATCTGTGGAAGAGTCTCCGCCGTTGGGCTGGTACCAGGCTGGGGCGTCGAGGACGGCGTATGTGAGGGTTGCGGAAGTGGGTGAGGCCAGCGGAGAGGATGAGATGGAGTAGTGCCTTGTTCGCATTGGTGGTAGCAGGGAGAGGAACGTGGCGAATGGCAGGGGGATGTCGGCCTTGTGTCTCGTAAGGAGATCGAGGATGGTGATGCGCTTTTCAATTACTTCCGAGGCGAACACCTCCGCCGAAAGGTAACTTGTTAGGGTCTCCTTCACATCCGGGGAGCCGCACACCGAGACCAACGCCTCGATGTCCTGCTTCGTCGCCGGCTGGGAGATTTCGACGTAGCCCTGGAGCAGGTCGAAGATGGCGATTGGCTTGCCTGTGGGCAGCGAGGTCGTCGAGCCCGGCTTGACTGTGATCATGCCGTCCCACGGCAGGTTGAAGTGGTTCATGACCCGCCTGACGTACTCTTTAGGGTTGAGGGGCAGCACGGCGAGGTAATCCCCGGCTGAATATGTCATGTTGGACGGGAGCTCGATCTCGATGTGGCGCTTCTCCGGCTCGCCGTCGGCGGTGAGGACCTTGGTGTCAATTACGTTAGCCCATTGAACATTCTGCTGGAGGTGAGCGGCGCGCTCCTCGGTGGTGAGCTCGATCTCAATGGTCGGGACGGTGGAGAATTGGGACGAGTCTTCCGCGGACGTCAGGTATGGGTCGAGTGCAGGCCATAGTTTCCCGCTGGTCCACGCCTCGAAGTCGCCGAAGGTATCCTGCTTGCTCACGTCTGACGACCCCCGGTCTGTGAGTCTCGCCGCGCTCAAGGCTGGGAGGATCTCATCTACCAATGTCGGGATCTTCTGGAACGTGGAGGCCCAGTCGCTGTGACCACACCCAAAGACGGCGTACTTGAATCCCTCGAGCTTCTTGTCCTCGCCTTCCTGCTTCAGACTCTCCAGCCATGCCACGAAACGAGCGGCATCGTCAGTGGGCAACCCCTCATACGAGGCTGTGATGACCACAGTTGGCTTGTCCTTTAGCAGCTTCCCCATCGCGGCATCCAGTGTCTGAACACTCGCCGTCAATCCCCGTTGAGCACACTGCCCGGCCAGTTTCTGAGCCAGGGCTTGACAAGTACCCGTGTTCGAGCCGTACAATATCGAGAGATCCTGGTCACCAGCAGTCACCGTCTCAACCGCCTTCGGTACACCATCCTTGTGCTTCCCGCCCGTGGCCCTGTCACCACTCAGCCTCTGGAGCAGGATCGTCGGTGTGATCCCCTCCCTCAGGCTGGCCCGCATGTAGAAGTCCTTAGGCTTCAGCGTCAAGGTCTGCACGACCTGCATCTCATAGTTTGGATCGTCCAGCCGCATATCGAAGTTCTGCAGGATCAGTGCCACCGCCAACACGGCCTCCTGCCAGGCGAATGCACGTCCGATACATGCCCTCATGCCCGTACCGAAGGGCTTCCACGCGTTCTTGGGCAACTTCTCAAAGTTGTCATCTAGCATCCGCTCGGGTCTGAACTCCTCGGCGTCTTCGCCAAATACCTTGGGGTCCTGCATGATCTTTCCTATGAGGCAGACAATTGACTTGCCCCGTGGAATCTCGTACTTATGCTTGCTATCTGGGTCTATGGCCCCGATGTATACATGGTCTTCTGTGTTCTCGGGTCGGATGGCGCGGCTGAATGCCGGTGCAGTGGGTGTGAGGCGCAGGGTCTCGCGGAGCACGGCATTGATGTACTTCAGCTCGTTGACGTGTTTGGGCTCGAGCTTTGAGTCGCCTACTATGCGGTCGACTTCGGCCTGAGCGGCGAAGTAGGCGTTTGGGTTCTTGAGGAGCTGGAGGAAGGCGAAAGAGAGCAGCCCGGATGTCGTCTCATGGCCTGTGTTTGGTCAGTTTAGCCTGCAAAACCGGTTCCACTCACAAGACACAACTCACCTGCGATTAGGAAGGTTTGCATGTTCGCAGCGATGAGTTCATCCCTCATCGTCTTCCCGGTCTTGGGGTCCTTGCCGTTGATCAAAGAGTTGAGCAGATCCTTCTTCTCAGTAGGGTGATCCCTGCGATACTGGACCAGCTCCTGTGAGGTATCCTCCATGAACTTTACGCTCTGCTTGACCTCTTCATTGTAAGAGGGGAACAACCTGGTGATGAGCCCGGCGAGCTGTCCGGAGCTATTTGCCGCACCCAAGGTAGTGTTCATGGCCGTAACGAACGGGTGCATTTCTTCTTGGTAGAATGAGTTGAATCTGAAGTCCATAGCACACAACGCGATGGTGTCCAGCGTTAAGCGCGAGAAATCTTCAGAGGCTTGGATCTTGTGCGTCGGGCCCTGCCTTGCCCATTTGAGAACAAGCTGTGAAGCAATGTCGTGCATCTCTGTGGCAACTTGGTCAGCTAGCTGTGCCAATACCATGCGGCTCTCAAATTGTGTCCTGACCATCAAACATCTCAGCCACGGCCAGAGGGCCAAAGGCGGGCATGAGAATACGGTGAGCCTGGCCCCAGTCATCCTCCTTCTCACTCTTCTGTGTGAACAGGCCTCGTGGCTTGCCGGAAGAGTCCGCGGCGCTGGCCAGCTTCCCGCCGAGCAGCTTGTAGAATCTTGTTTCGTCGCAGAGCTCGTCGAAGAGGTCAAAGCCACTGACCATGATCGACTCTCGCCCCGGCGCTCTCACCTTGAAGATAGGCCCGTGAATATCGGCGATGCGCTCGAGGGCTCGGAGGGGGACCTCATCCTGTAGGTCGAATATGTTGCCGACGAAGGGCAGGCCTGGAGGGCCCCCTATTTCAGTGGGAACAGCCATTGTGTACCCGTTTCCGGTTCTGCTTGGGCACCCTATTGATGGGGGTTGAAACGCACCAATCTGAGGAGTGGTGCAGCACAAGTCAACAAGTCAGGACCAGAATCAACAAGGTCAAAGGAGAGAAGGAAGAGTAGCGATGAGGTGGCTTCGGCATAGCTTGGAGGATGACATTTAAGAAGCTCATGCGTGTCAGGCAGAACTCACGTCCGAGTGGCTTATATGCAAGCCGGATGGAATACTGGTCGAGCACGGGTTCCACGAGCTCCCCCTGTCGGGGTGTCGAAATGGAGCTAGTTCGCATGTGAATCCCTAGAGCTGGATGCACATGCATGGATCAGCTCTGCAAGAGGCGCAGTCAGGGAGGAGTCTGGTGGCCGCCGTAACGAGAACGAGAACGATGACGACGGCGCTACTGGCCGCTGTGGCTGACTGGCAATCAGGACATTCAATCTTCTTCGCACAACCTTAATTGAATTGCCAGATCATGTTGAAGTACTGGTTGTCACGTAACTATCGGCATCATGTATAATTTGTCAATCAAACTGGCCCACGCTGTGCCGTCAAACGCGCAGTGTTGGGCGTCGAAACGGCATTTTCAGCCACTACTGGTCTGCACGGTGATGTTTTCCCCCAAAAAAGGTCCCCCACAGCAACTGATGCGAAGGCTGCAACCTGTTGCAGGGTGGACCCTGTAAGCGGCCTAGTACGAAGCTTGTGTTTGTGGTATCAAACGGGAACGGGGCCGGGGTTTTGGGTTCGCATCCTTCCAACGGGGCTTGCCTCCGCCGGCTGACTATCCTCCGCACCCTGTTCAGCACTTGAATGCTAGGCATGTAGGACTATTCGTATTCTTCGAGTTCCTCTACGAATCCGGAACAATAGTAAGTGTTCTAGAAGGACGGGGCAAAGTATCTTTCTAGACAGGCATATGCAATCATAACGGCAGGCTTGGATGTTATTATCTCATCTAACCAGACGTACTGTTGGGGAACACACATGAAGACATGTCATACGCTACACCACTAACCGGCGTATCATCGGATCAGGTCATCGACGAAGCGTTGGGTTGAGTTGCAAGACATGGCTACGGGGGGAAGACAAAGCGGCGGGACGAAGTACAAGGGAAAGAGTAGCGTTGTTGGTTCTTATTCATACGCGTTTGAAAGTTGATCGTCCTCTTGCGGCTGTAAACTTAACCAACAGCCGGATGGGGCTTTGAATTGCTTCACTTGTGCTGTCATTTGTACAGAGAGGCATGGTGCGATTGCGATGTTGGATTCAATTTGACACAATCAGTACTCAAGTGACAAGAGGGCCACAGTGACTCGAACGACGACTTGCAAACTAAAGACATCTTCCTCAACTCGCACATTACCACATCAACTTCCGCACCTCATCTATCACATCCGACCCAAACGCCACCACAGCAACCATACACCACAAGTACACAGCAACAAAGGTCAAAATGCATCTCAAGTTCTATGCCTTGGTGGCTGCACACTTCTTCCTGACAGTCTTGGCGGGCTGCTACAAGGGAGGCGAGAAATTCAGCGACCTTGGAGATTCCACAGCCATCAGTGACGCGCTTGACCGCATCTGCGACCGTATTGGAGGGAAGGAATACAGGCTTGGCGAGAAGGTAAGTCATGAATCGAAACGTAATGTCGTGTGATCAGCTGGTGAATTCTAAATCTGAACTTATTCCCTACGCCACAGGTTTCGGACTGTGAGAATATCGCCGGCCACAGCATTGACGTCTCCGTCAAAGTCAAAGAAGACTCGGACTCGGCAGAGGGCGTCATCATTTTGTACAAGGCCGACTGCTCCAGCTACATGGAAGAAGTAAGTTCTGCAATACGCGGCCCTCGAGGATGGGGAAAGATAATAACATCGTTACTTCAAAATAGGTTACAGATTGCACATATGGAGGAAAAATGGATGTTACGGTAGTTGGAGGCCACCAGGCCAGGGCTGCGGTCATGGTCGACCCCCAAAGGGCGCAGTGTTAACCACATGATACCCACGCCCCCTCTTCTGGAATTCAAACACAAACAGCAGGACTCGGACTGCTAGGCCAGCAACGTCTTGTATGACCTGACACAACAAGGAGAGGCTCATTACTTCAACCCCTCCACGCTCTTGTCTTGCCGCCTTGAACATAACACGGTGTAAGAATGCTTTTAGCCATGGCGATGAATAACAAGTAATGATTTTGTTCACCTTGAAATGGATAGTCTGCTGCCTTTTCCAGCGAGTGAGTGAGTTCTGATAATCTAACATGAGACTCTATCCTAGTTTCGTAAAGAACACATATCGTTAGACCTCCCATATCCCACAAGTCAGTCCCTTGCATCGAACTCGTCTATCACACTAACAGGTTTTACAAACTTTCCAAGTGGCCGATACTTCAGATGATGTATACCGAAGCCTTCTGGGCCACCAATCTCAACTCCCCTTTCGGAGCCTGTCCACCTGTCGCTCGCGGCGATTCCCAGAACAGTGACAAGGAGGCCGTACCTGTACTCCGGAGTGCCGATAGCCTCCCCATTCTGCGCGTCAATGACCGAGATCAGATCAGGCACAATACAGAGAACGTCCTCCTGCTTCTCCAGAGCCTCACCGTCACCGTCCTTGTTGTCTTCCTCGCATACCTTGATAGCGGCAATGTTCTCGTTCTTGAACGGGATCTTGATCACACCCTCGAACCGGCTTCTTCCCTGTCCCCGTTTCAAGGCGCCAGTGTTCCCTTCCTTGGCCTCGGCCACGTCCATGCCCTCGATAAGACACTCCCCATAGACATGTCCCATCCTCAGCGTCCTCGTCACACCCACTATTTTACCCTTCCACAGGACCTTGGCCGCGCCGCTGCCCCCAACTTCCTTGACGATCTCCTCCGCGACCTCATCCACCATGTTCGCGCGCCTCGCCTTCTCAACCGCCCTACCAATCCTCCACGCCGCAGATATCGTGTGTTCCACAGCCCACCGCCTCGTCTCAGCACCAGACACAGGCCCCTCGGCACACCCAGCATGCGAACCCATCTGGCTGATCGCAGCCCGCAGCGCCCTCTCGACCTGCAGGTCCGACGTGGCGCTGGTCATGATGATAGTGTTCCCGTTCCCGTCACACATAGACAACGGACAGAACACAGGCTGCCGCTCGTTGAACACCACGGGCGTGGTCTGCCATTTGGTCGGGTACGCCCGACCCATCCAGTCGCCGTCCACACATGGCAGGCCCATGTTGGCGGACGCGCCCAGAATCATCCCCTGCAGCCCGTTGCCGCCACCGATCTCGAGCGCGATCATGTGCGTCGCGCGGCCGTCGGGTGGGAGAACCTTGGCCAGCTCCGTCTGCGCCTGGATCATCTCGTCGCCGGCGAGCTTCTCGATGCCTACTGTCGGGCTGCCCATCCCGCCGCCGCAGCCGACCCGGTCTGTGTCCTTGAGGTCGTCGGGCGAGACGACGCGCACGACGGCGCCTGCGCGCAGCAGCTGGCGGAGGCGGACCATGTGCGAGTAGGGGGAGCCGCCGCCGCCTGTGCCGAGGATGTAGCAGCCTGTGCTGATCCAGGTGACGTCGGTCTCGTTGATGAACCACACGCGGTTCTTGACGGTTGGCCGGTACGTGTTTGGGTCGACGTCTGCTACCTCTCGTCGAGGCTCTGGCTTCTCCGTGTTGTGGGGATCTGCTGATGTGGTTCCATTTGTCCGGGCTTTCTTCTCATACTGGTTCATATCGTTAACAGTCTGTTCTTCTTCCTTTGCGGCCGGTACGGTTGCGAGATCCGTCCTGGAAAAGTCGAAATCGCCCGCAGCACGGATTATGAAGCGTGTCTTGTTGGCGATATACTGCAGTGGGAGCGTCTCCATCTCGACGATCTTGACAGACTCGAGGGAGGCGCCTGCGGCGACTGTCTTCTCAGTGGCCTCCGCCGAGATTTTCTCCAACAGTTTCTGTGTCGACTTGCTCTCGGTGGACTTCACCGTGTCAACGACAGCGCTGACTCTCGCCATGGCAGCTCCAATGGCATTAGCCACTTCTGAGAAACGAGGCTTCAGAACCTTGCTTGCGCCCTTCAGTTCATCCGGTGATATAACGGCTCCTCCACCGACAAGAAGTACGGGCAGGTCCTCCGGCGAAGTCTTCATCATGTCGATAACCTTCTCCAGTTTCTGCTTGATGATAGCTCTTGTCTCACCGAGCTCCTCATCAGAAAGCTTGCCTTGAACAAGTGACGCATCACCAATTTTCACGTCAGGCCGAGCCAGGACAGTTGCATCCGTCGTTGTCAACACGCTCCCTCCAAACACGACGGCTTCTTCTGTGAGCTTGTATCCGACAGAATCTGGGCCCACCGTTGTGGGCGTACCGTTTTCCCCTTTGCGGACGATTGAGCCGCCTCCGAGACCGATGCTTTTGATATCAGGACACGAAAAGTTCATTCTCACGCCAGCAAGATCACTATAAGCCGCCTGCTGCCTCGGGAACCCGTTGGCGAGGAGCAGTCCGATATCCGTCGTTGTTCCACCGATATCAACCACTATCATGGCCTGGCCTTCCTGTTGTTCCTCGCCCTGAATGAGGAAAGCGGCGCCTCGCATCGAGTTGGTCGGCCCGCTGCTGAACGTCCTGATGGGCAGCTTCGCGGCAATCTCACCCGCGAGCAGGGTACCGTCATTCTGCGTGATGAAAACCGGGCAGTCAAGCCCCAGCTTCCTCACTGGTTCCTGGAAGGACCTGATCGTCCTCCGCGCAAACGGCAAGATGGCAGCGTTGAGAATCGCAGCATTCTCCCTCTCCAGGAACCCGAGGTTCGCAACCTCCTTGCTCAACACAACATCGACGTCCGCGCCAAGGACCTCACGCACTATCTCCGCAGCCCGCTCCTCCTGCCGGTACACCGTATCGATAGGACTGAAGACCCCGTTGACGACCACAGCGCGGATGCCCTTCTCCCGGATAACCAGGCACTGCTCCCTGATCGCAATTTCATCCAGCTCTTTGATCAGCACCCCGTCGACCTCGAGCCCGCCGTCGACGCTGGCCCAGTACCCGAGCACCAGGTCGCGCATGTCATCCGGCCAGTCCACGCATGGCGGGGCATGCTTGCCAAAGGGCCCCGCGAGCCGCAGGACGGCCACCTTGCACAGCCGCGCGGCGTCGCGCTCCACGACGGCGTTGACGAAATGCGTCGTGCCTATCGTCACCGAGGCGACGTCTGCCGGTTTGATGGGCGGGTCTGACGTCGTGAACATGTGCGTGATGGCCGCGTTGATGCCGTCGCTCGGGTTGGTTGTTGTGGGCGCCTTGTGGTGGGCTAGGATGCCCTTGTTGGGCGATTTGGACTGCGTCGGGTCGATTATCACGCCGTCTGTGTTGGTGCCGCCCACGTCGACGCCGATCCGAAGGCGTTTGGTTGTAGTTGGACCGGCCATGGTGTTGTTGGTTGTGCTGTTGGTGCAGCCGGTTCGTCTTGGTTCCGGGATGTGTATTATTTCGAGGACTCGTAATTTTTAAATTACGAGATTTGTACCAATTCCCAGCGGTTCATCAATACTGGTATTGAACACCGCGAATGGCGCATTATAAAGCCTCTCGTCGCGATGCCGGCGCCGGAGGATCCATGGATCGCGGAGATAACCGGCTATCTGGGACAAGCGAATGTTCAGCGCCGCCCCGCTCTAGGCAGACTACCAAGGTACCGGTAACGGTAAGCCAAAGATGCGACCAAGATCAGATCAAAAGAATTCAACTCGCAATATTTACTATATTGTATTACAAAAGTTATATATCACATACACTCCCAAGTAGTACTAAGGTATACACGTGAATTTGTCTGTTCTTCTATACATATTTTTTTTGCCGGAGCAGAGTGCGTGTATCAAGCATCAGAGAACTCGGTAACTTTTTCAGTGAAGAAATATATCTTCAAAATGTAGTCCCAAGTCCTTCCAATCATCGCATTCCTCTGTTTCGCCGAGTCTCATTGGGCGGTCGGTCACCGGCGAAGTCTTGCGGCTCTGAACCCAAGCCGGGCCAACGATTGTATAGTGTGGTCCGCTGCCTGGAATCTTGCGCAAGATCAATGGGAGACGCGTTCCGTTTATTATGACGCATGCGTCTCCCCTGCGAGCTGTTTTGGGCGTGATCGCGTAATAGCCCTGGCCGAGAAAGGCCATGCGTCTATGATGAGACTTGTCCGTAACAAACTTCGAGACCATCAAGGCATCCCTGCTCTGTTCAGCCCGGTCTTTCAATAGCCCAGATTCCAGAAGCTGTGCAAATGCGTTCTGGGACTCCAGCCATTTCGATTCATCGATATCACTTGCTCCGAACCCGAGGGCGTCGAGGAATGCTAGACCGATTCCGCTCTCGTGAGATGGATGGCTGGAGGGCGCTCGTTGCTCTGCCATGGCTTCCCATATCGAGATTACTTGGTCCACAGCCGTGGATGGATTCGAATGTCGAACAACTTCCTGTGATACGTATCTTATAGACTCGAAAATGAGCCCCCTAACAGAAAGCGTTGTATTCCCATCCAAGAGGACGAAGAGTGGCTGGTCACACGTTCCAGACCCGTCTCTTTCCATGGTTTTCCGATTTGATGGGTCAAACCAAGAGTGAACCTCTCTTCCGCAGTCCCATCGTGGGACCCATGATGGGAATAGTGGTACTTGGGAGTCCAAGGTCTGAGCCTCATCTGTCATTTTATCCTGTGGCTCGACGAAACTCAGAAGATCCAAATCTGAATTCTTTTTCAAGTATTTGATTGCGAAGTCTCGATACACATCTAGGTGCGACGTGCCCTTGCGATAGTCTGGCTCCATTGCGGGCATAGCAGTGTCAGACGTGGGCAGCGCCATCGTGGCATATATTCTGTCTTTTGGGTCCGTGACTTCCTGGCGTCGAATGTAGTGAAGCATGTTGAGAGTTGTTGTGACACTATAGTGCAATGGCGACAGGTTTTCCGGTATCTCCCAATGCCCCGAAAGGACATAGCAGCGATAGCCTTGGAGCAAGTCGACCCAAGGTATTTCGACGCCTTCCCATAGCAGATAGCAACGAGGCCCGAGTGCTGCTTCCTGAATAACCCATCCTCTCTTGAACCAATCCAGTTGCAACATAGTTGTCCAAGCTTTCCGCCACTCATGGTTAGGAAAAGCGTTGGGCCGAAACGAGCTGATTGCTTGGCAACTTTCAAACACACCAGAGGCTTCATTTTGTTCTTCATGGGTCGATCGGTGGCTGACAGCACTGGTACCAGGGCAGATGAGGGTGCAATTAGACGTCTCATATATTTGGCCCATCATGCCTACTTGAAACTCTTTCTCCTGGTTGTCCGATTGATTGATACAAATTGAATCGGCCCATAGCGCACGACGCTTATGCTTATATCTTGTCTGGCGAAGGGCATCCCGGAGACTCGTCGTGATTGGTAATACCTTTCCATCCAGGAATATTACCTGATCCATTTTGTTCGCTCCCCAGACGTAGGAAATAGCCTCGTATGGGTAACTGTACCAGGCATCCCTGATATCGACTATCTCAAGAGTACCACAGAGGCTCGAAGTACCCTCATCTGGTTCCAGAATAAGGCGCCGAATATGTTTGGTACTCGGAAGTGCTTGATACTTGTATGATTCAACTTTGTTGACCCCCTCAATATTATTTACCTGGCCCTGATTATGATCTCGTTCGTTGCTAGGAAACATTGTGGACGAGTTGTAGCAGTCGAGATTCTGACGCTATTGATCTTTGTGCCATATGTCCAAGAAAACGATTTCGCAAGCTTGATTTTTATCCAGAGGCAGAAGGTGTGCTGGAAGGCTGTTTTTGCAAAGGATTGCGCCCGGTCGCAGGCGCTCGGCCTCTATTTTCCCGCTTTTACACAAGGAGGCCTCCTCACAAATCCTTATCACGTGAGCTGTTGAGCCCTGCTGTCAGCCACATTTGCTGCAGCTTCTTTTCGCGTCAGTCAACAAGGCCAATGACAGGCCGTAAGCCCCACACGCCTTATTCGTGTACCAGTGATTAGGATCCATGTGATAGTGGTATATGATCAGGTCCATCTCAGCCGGCCTGGACTTGCGGGACACTTGAGCCGTTCATTCTTATGATCTCTACACGTTTGGCATCGTGCCCATTTGACCAAATCCCTTCATTTGCCACTACCGACTGGGTACATTCTTAATAAATTAAATGGATCTTCTTTCAAATACCGGGGATTAGCCGAAAGGGTTTGGCCTGGGCGACTCGTGGACACCTTGACTATGACATCCTACGAAAGGCAATGTGGAAACATATACGGCGGAGTCCGCGAGCCAAACTTCAACGTCGTCTCCTACACCTGGGGTCGGTGGATGCTAGCACCGGGTGAAGGGGATTCCCCAGCGCTTCATATAAACAACCTCACATGGGAGCTCCCCCGCGTCGACCCGCGTCATTTTACCGCAACAGACTTCTCCCGAATGCTTTCGCATACATCTGCCACCACAGGCAATCGTTTCGTATGGTTCGATGTTGCGTGCATCGATCAGTCTGACGTTGGTGCAGAGACTCGTATGATAGAGATTTCTCAGATCCCAGGAATCTTGGCGAACGCAAGTGTGGTTTTGGTTTGGCTCAGTACTGTTCCCACGCACGCGTTGCAAAAGAGTTGGGATTCATTGGAGCTGGTGTTAAGGCCTCAAAACAATGGAGCTCATCTTCATGGGAATTTCGAAAGCATGACTGAGTTGTATCACGCTGTACGTACCAATCTGGGCGACCCGCGGTACTCAAGCATGTGGATTTTGCAAGATGAAGCAACGCGGAACGATGGGCTTCTCGTCTCTCGTGAGGGGGAGCTTGTCGAGACTGATACGATTCCATGCAACGTATACAGCATTCATCGTGGCTTGAGAATCATATCTTCAATACTCAGCAACATCTCTGCCGACTTCAACGAGGATGTGTTGGCTGTTGCGATTCAAATCAAGATGCTCATTAAGAATGCCGGTGTTCTGGAACCAGCAAGTAATCCAAACTTGTCATATATCTCTGCCAAGTACCGGTCAGCGACTTATCAGGGGGATCGAATCTTTGGGATTCAAGGATTATACGGTATCCAGATCGGATCGGTATCAGACTCAACCACACCACGCAGCTTTCCCGAACTACAAGAGGAATTCGCAATAGCTCTCAACAGGAAGTCATTCTTTCTGGGTCAGCTATTCGTGCACGTGGAGATCCCTCCACCAGGAAAAACATGGAAAATCATGCCAACCGCTCGAGTCCCCAAGGGATTCGACCAGTGGACTCCCAGGCACCTCACAGATGACTGCTCCTTGGACATCCGCCCAGGTGCGACAGCACATGTCAGTGCCAAGATAGTCCCTTTTCAGCACCTCATCGACTTTTGGAAGGTTCGAATCAAAGGTCTTCCTGAAGCAGAGCGCAATGATCAGCTTCTAGTGGTCTTGGATGATTATATACGTCAAGGCGAATCTTCTACATCAAATGTTGACGCCACTACAGCGGATGCCCAGTACCCTTCCAGTACTTTCCGGCAAACGCAAGAGACGGTAGATTGGTTGATAGGGAATATTGGGTACAGCAAGCTGTCAGTTCTCATGTTGGGAGGCCTGAGCTTTCGGCCTGGCCTCTGCACTGAATGCTTCGGTTTGTTAATCCTGCACGATGAACAAGATAGAGATCGATGCCAACGTGTTGGGTTGTGTAAGTGGGAGGGGAACGACTTTTTCGGAAACATGGGCATCTCAGAGGAGGCGAAGTCAAAGATGCCGCAGTTTAGACAGAGATACAACGGCGTAATGTCTTAACGGGGATTTTCATGTCTCCGAAGTATGTGAAATATTCCTAGCTATCCGAGTCTCACCACAGAAGTATTGCATTCTTTCTGAACCGTTATTAGCAGCGTGCGCTCATTGTTAAACGCTAGCTACTGAAAATTTACCAATGTAGGAAAGCGCCACATACACTTTGTACGTACGGGGATTAGAAACGAAACCACTCGGAGTCTCACTATAGCATCAAGTCTGATGGAAGCCCAAAAGAAAACTCCTCTCGCAGCTTTTCGGCTCCAGGGACTCTTCTCCCTCACCGCGCTGATTCAATGGACGAGGTAGCATAAGTATTTCAAAGGTAACAGGGGTTAGACACATCCGAGTTTCGCTCTCGAGACCAGGTAGTACGTACCAAAAGGCGCCCAATTCGGCTTTCTCGGCCGCGAGCCGGCCCACGTGTAACTCGGCCCCGGAGGCTGCCAGACCCCGAGACGAACCACACACCCGGATTTGAGAAGTTTCTCTACACGAAAGTTTCTAAAATGCTGCCGATTGGAGATAGATGATCAAACATGATCCATAAGAACGTCTCTCATGTTTACTATCTCAGTCTGATTAGGTTTCGTAAGAATACGGAGGCGCTAAACGCCAATCTCGAGGCAAACCCACTCACTCAACGTCTAGCGTAGAAGACGGTATCGCAGCAGGAGCCCCATTTGATCCTTCCATATCGGCTTTCCATGTTGTCCCACCTAGATGACATAGTCTATAATCATGAAGGGATTCAGAGTCGAGTGTGAGTTTGGGCCACGCACGCCAAGCTTGGCATCGAGTTGTGCCGTTGTGTACAGACCGAGGAAGCATTGATAACAACTTTATTATTTAAACTTTTTACGACCGCATAGTCAACGGAAATTGTCCCGAGCCTACAATAACAATTGCGCCTTTTGCCAAGGGGCGAATAGGTTCACCCAAAGAGCACTAGTGACTTGTCACGTCTAAACTGCAGGCGCCGGCGTCTTCACACTGGTCTTAGATCGGGATCAAGAAACGAGTCTCGTACGACTATATGAGGGCGCTGTTGGCCCATCTCGACGGTCTGTCTACACCTTCAGCCAGTCCAACCGCCACTCGCCATGCACTCATTCCTCCTCACACTCACCGTCTCCCTCGCGGCTGGCGTGGCCGCCGTCCGCCCGTTCATCGACTTCCCGGACTCGGGCGCAGACTTGTTCTGGGCGGACCTGCCCGCGGGACAGCTGCCGCCGCTGGATGAGATCTGGGCGCTCAACGACTTCCAGTGGGCCGGGCGGCATGTCATGAACACGTCAACGTACCAGTACTACACGGCCGGCGCGGCGGGCGAGTTCTCGTACCGGAAATAATCTTGAGTCGTACGGGCGGGTGAGGATGAGGCCACGGATGTGAGTGACGCGCAAACCTCCTCCCCGAACACACATGGCTCTGTTCTTCAGGCGAAGTCCCACTACTACTTGTGGCTCAGGCCATGGACAGCACTCCTGACAATGCCCACTCGTTCTCCCACTCCCAGCGTCCGCGGCGTCACAGATCCCACCGCAAGTCTCCCCACCACCATCCTAGGCCACAACTTCTCCGCCCCCTTCTACATCACCTCCTGCGGCCGCGCCCAGTTCACCCACCCAGACGGCGAGCTCGGCCTCCTCCGCGGCGCCCACCGCTCCGGGCTGCTCTACCTGAATGCCGCGTCGACCGACCAGGAGACCCTGAACGCGAACCGCGGGACGGGTCAGGTCACATTCCAGCAGCTGCTCCTCGACAACAACATGACCAAGACGCAGGAGGACTTTGACCGCGCCAAGGCGACGGGCGCGAGCGCGATCGCGCTGACGGTTGATTCCGCGATGGGCACGAACTGCCACCGCAGCTGGCGGTTCGGGGTGAATGGGCGGGGCGGGGGGCCTGCGGATTTCTTCAGCTGGGACACATATGCGACTTATACGAGCATGACGGACCTGCCTGTGATTTTGAAGGGCGTGCAGACGGTGGAGGATGTGCGTGAGGCGGTGGCGCATAATGTGCCGGCGGTCATTCTTTCCAACGTCAGTGGGATGTCACTTTTCATTCTTTCCATTTCAAAACCCTGGTTTGGGCTGACACAGAAATAGTACGGCGGACGGGCCGTCGACACGGCACCCTCGCCGCTGGAGGTGGCCATCGAGATCTACGAGGAATCCCCCGAGCTCTTTGGCCAGATCGAGATGCTCGCGGAAGGCGGTGTTCGCTTTGGCACAGACGTCCTCAAGCTGCTGGCGCTCGGCGTCCGCGCCGTCGGCCTGGGGAGGCCATTCTATTTTGCTAACCAGTACTCGACGGACGGTGTAACTCGGGCAGCAGACTTGCTCAAATATGAGGTGAGGAGCGGACAGGGACGCGGATATTTGGTTGTTGCGGCTGACTGATTTGCTCTATTCGCTCCGAACAGGTTGCTCACGACGCTGCTAACATTGGGCTTTCGGACATTCACGCTATTAACGCGTCATTCGTAAGTCGTTCCTCATTGTCAAGAGATGTCAGCACAAATGTTCTGTTCTGACCATTTTGCGCCATTTCAGATCAAGCTCGGCTTGCCTTCTGTGCACAATGGCTGGTACTCATAGGAGCACAAGAGCCCATTGCGGCATTCATACAGCATGTATTGTGAATTAAAGTAGACCACACTTAGAGCAAGAGTTCTAGGTAATTTGAATGTCTGTAAACGCCGGCGGGATTCCAGAGCTCCACTTGCAAGTGCCCAGACAAACCCCCTGAGCCCGTTTAGGGTGTAATCACGGAGGAAAGTCAGTATAGTATAGTAATCAAATAGGTTATATTCCAGTATACTTATTATCTTAGCAAGGCCCCTATTTTTAAATTAGTAGTAGTTCTTACCTATAGGTAGAATTCTCTACTTATATACTACTAAACTAAACCTTAGTAAATACCTCTTACCCTACTATAATCTCCCTACTAAGTATAACTTCTTTAAGAGAAGATCTATATATATTTTACTATTCCTACTAGTATTATAGCTAATAGATATACTAACTAATAAAGATTAATATACCTACTAACTTCTATTAGTATAACTATAGTAGCTATAATATTTAATAACTAAATCTAATAAGTATACTTCCTAATAACTATTACTATAATAATTAATACTTTAGAACTTAAGAATTAATAGATAGTTTAACTATAGTTATCTTCTAATATTATTAATAATACTAAGGAGAATATTATTAGGCTAAAAGCTATAAATAAGTTAGTAAATATACTTTTATATAGTAGTAAGATATATTTTTATAATATATTTTGAATATTAAAATAAGCTTTTAGAAGTCTTCTCTTATAGCTAGAAAAGAATATATCTTTAAATAATATAAGGTAGCTAATAGTAATATTATAGCTTATAGTATTCCTTTAGATTTATATATATAATAAAGTTTAATAGAATTATACTTATTAGTTTCTACTATACTAGTTAACTATTAGTAAAATTATATAGAACTATTTAAAATACTTCTATATTCTATATAAAGTAATTATATACTTTAAATTAACAAAATAACTTAATAAGTAATATAAGCTTTAAAAGAAGAATATATACTTTAATAAATATATTAATATAATTAATAGTATATATATTATAGCTTATATATCTATAAGTAAATAAGCTAGGTAATAAAACTAGAAAGGTATAGTATTATAAAATATATTTACTATAACGTAGTACACCACCTATCGGGATAGATCACCTAGCGGGACACTTTTTTTACATATAAAAAACATCTGTGCTAACCCTATCTATTTCCTTAAACTAGGCCTAATTTAGATAAAAATTTAACTATAGCTAGAGATTTATATAATAAAGCTAAATATAAAATCTAAAGAAATTAGAATTTAAATAGAATTAATTATTTAAGAAATTAAAAAAATACCCTTATAAATCTATTTTTCTAATATAACTTAATAAAAAAAGATTATAAAATTCTAAAACTTTATTTTTAGCTTTATTATATAAATTTCTAGCTATAGTTAAATGTGTATCTAAATTAGGCCTAGTTTAAGGATATAGATAGGGTTAGCACGGATGTTTTTTATATATAAAAAAAGTGTCCTGCTGGGTACTCTATCCCGCTAGGTAGTGTACCACGTTAGTTAAAAGTAATAGGTTATTTATATATATACTTATTAGTACTAAAAGCTTAATAAATAATTATATACTCTTTAACTTTACTATAAAGAATAGCTTTATAATCCCTTTAAGTAGGTTTTATTTTATAAATACTAGATTTAAGCTATAGAAGAGTATTCTAGTACTATTTTTATTAGTATAGTACTATTTATAAGACTAAAGGGAGGGAAAAAGAAAGCTATATAATATAAAAGAGTTATATAACCTCTAATATACTTAGCTTTATATTATAGTAATATAGGTATTTAAACTATTAAAAAAGAAATAGAAAATTATTAGGGTCTCTATATTTAAGTATAATATTAAAGTATAAATTAGCTTTATTTATACTTATATAATATTATAAAACTTTTTAATTAAGTTTAATAAGTAGAGAAAGAGAATATCTTTAAAGATACTAAGAAAAGCTTTTAGTAAGCTATTCTATATACTTATTACTATAAAGTAAAGTAGATAGTTTATATAATAGAACTTAAGGTACTAAGGAAGGTAATAGCTATAGAAATATAGTTAGATTATTATAAGAAGTATTATAGTAGTTATAATTAAGAAAAAAAGGAAGGAAATAGTAGTATAGTCTATAGAAAATATTAGTAGTCTACTAGTTAGATATTAGTAAGTAGTTAGTTAAAAGCTTAGAGTTTAACTTTAAAGTACTTTATTAATAAAGATACTAATACTTAATATTTCTTAGCTAAACTTAAATCTTTTAACTTTAAAAAAGTTTTAAAACTATTTATTAAGTCTTTTTATATATAAAAATAAAGTTAGAATTAAATTTTATTAATATATTAGAGAAATATATAAATTTTAATACTTAAAGCTTAAATATATCCTAAAGTCTATAGAGCTTTATTAGTTATAGTAAAAAATACTAAATTTCTTATATACTAAGTAATACTCTTATATTTCTTAATATAGAAAAAAGATAAGAATTAAATAATTATATATTAAGTAAAGTAAATTATAAGCTATAAAATATATATTTTAAAACCTTAATATAATATATTTTAAATAAAATATATATAAATATTAAATATAATCTTTAAACTAATAAATAACCTTTAACTATATACCTCCTACTAGTCCTTTACTAGCCCTTTTACTATAGTTAATAATACTTATTTCCTTAACTACTACTAAGGTTCTATACTTATAATACTATTATTTTATCTTTTAAACCTTCTTCTATACTATTTTAGAATATAGCTTTAAAAGGATTCTTTATAAACTTCTATAGGTAAATAATAATTACTTTATTACTATATAAACTTAGCTAACTATTCTTTCCTTTATAGTAAGCTTATAAGTCTTCTAATACTAACCTAATATTATCTACCCTTATAGACTTTATTATATAAATAACTATAGTTATTAAATTATTACCTAATATATTATTAATATCTTCTTTTACTTATTATACTATTAAAAGAAGAATTATAGTCTTAATAGAAAATAATAAAATACTACTAACCTTTAAAATATAATCTAGATTATCTAACTTCTCTAATATAGTATAGTACTACTTAGCTATTAATATACCCTTAAACTCCTTCTCTTCTTTATTAACTATACTAAAATTATTAATAGAAGCTTCTCCCTATATTAGAGTATTAATTTCCTTATCTATTATTTATTTTTACTAAAAGATATTTATATATATATCCCTATTCCCTAATAGAATAGACTTAAGCTAAACTATATTAAACTAATATTTCTTTATTAAATTAAAGTTTTACTTTAAACTTATAACTCTACTAGTTTCCTTATTAAATAATATACTAAAATATATTAGAAAGATTAGAAATCTCTTATATCTCTTCTTCTCTATATTATATTTACTTTTAAGTAACTTAGCTACTTATAGTAGTAAAGAATACTTCTCTAATAAGACCTAAATAAGCTTATCCTAAATAGGTTACTATTACCTATAATTTAATAAATTTAATAGTTCTTTTATCTTATACTTTTAAAGTAGCTTTATAAAGTAATTAATATATAGTCTTATAAGCTTTAATACTACTTTATATATTACTATAGAGGATAATAGAGTATATTTTTACTTTAATATAGATCTTATAATTAAGAGGGTCTTTTATTTCTCTAAGTCTACCTTAGTTAAAAGTATAGTTAGTACTAATTTTAGCTAGTAATAAGCTTAACTAATAGGTTTAATAAGGATAGTAGGGATAGTAGCTATATTAAAGGTAGGGTTAAAGGGGTTATTAAGTATACTTTTATTATTAGATATAACTTATATAAGTATATTTAGTAAAATAGTATTCTTAATACTTTTACTAGCTTAACTTATAGTAGATCTAAGTACTATTATAGTAGCTAATAGATATATATACTTATTTAGTAATAATATAGTTAACTTAGAAGATAATAACTTACTAGCTATAGTAATAATAGTATAAACTTCTCTCTATAGATTAACTATATTAAAATAGGAAGGTGGTAATAGATTTAGGGCTAAATAAGTAACTTCTAGGTTAAGCCCTAAATAGGTATAGTTATATATATAAGTAGCTTAGTAAGAAAGTTACTAGTCAGGGGGTTCAGACCACACTGACTTTCCTCTGTGATTATACCCTTAATATTGAAGATACAACTGTTTGAAATCCGCGTAGTTAGTGTCCCAGTGGCCGGAGATACCTCGCGGCCCTGAATTTAGGTAAGATGAATAGTGTCTCCTCTTCTAGAGCGTCCTCATGGAATTTATCTCTCCTTATTCAAATATGACCAGTGCTAACGCTGGCTAAGGTATTTTGATATGTGTTGGCGGCGGGGGCGAGACAGAGCTTGCTGCAGCCCGGCACTTGGTCTTATCATTACCGGGATCGGCGTCCTCCGCCAAGTGCCGCCCGGCATGCGGGTCCTTTCCGAGAGGAGAAAGCATAACGGCTGTATCCTGCTTGAGCCCGCCGGACAGGTCATTTCTTTGTCAGGCATAGGAGATGTGGTGGGATGGTGCCTATGTGATCATACAGTCTCCATTTGCCTATCTTTTATCCCCTGGTCTGAATCGTACCAGTCGCCTGCCACTGATGGGGCGATATCACTGCCTTCACACCCTCGGGCCATGAGGGGCTGACATCCCCGATGTCTCACTTCCGGAGCCATGAAGTAATACCACGGTTTCTCATAATTCCACCTTTCACCTGAAATCCTACATCAATCTCAATTTTTCACCCTCTGCACTGACTGCCTGTCGTATCTTCCTCGGCCATGGACAAGAGTGGTGTCAAAGCACGACTAGGGGTGATCCAGGAGAAAGTACGGCTCCATGGCGACGAGACACGGCATGAGCAGACCGATGCCTGGTCCAACAGGGACCTGATCCCTCTGCCCCCAGAGAGGAGGACCTGGAGTACGTCTCACGCAAGGCTCAATCTATCCGAGAACGATTGCTGACAGTTCCCTCACTCAAGACTGGTTTCTATTCTTCGGATATTGGACCATTTCCAGTCTCAACATCTCCAATTGGCAGTCTCCAAACACATTCCTAACACAAGGTCTCTCCGTGTCCCAGTCGATGGGAATCATTCTCATCGGACGCCTCCTCATCTCCCTCTTCTCGACCCTAATTGCCTGGTGCGGACTCACCTGGCACATCGGCTTCACAATCCAAAACAGATTCTCATGGGGCATGCGGGCCAGCTACATACCCCTGCTCCAGCGCATCCTCCTCAACTTCCTCTGGAACGCAATCCAATGCTGGAACGGCGGGAGGCTGGCAGCCGTCTGCATCACTGCCATCTGGCCCAGCTTCGCCGAGATGCCCGAGTTCCTGCCCGCGAGCATGGCGGCCGTCACCACAGGGTACCAGTTCGTGGGCTTTGTCGTGTTCTGGGCGGTCTCGACCCCGTTCTTGTTCATCCGCCCCGAGAAATTCAAGTGGCCGTTCCGCATCACCAGCGTCTACTGCGGCATCGGCATGCTCTGCATGATGACTTGGGCGCTGGCGACGGCCAAGGGTGTCGGTCCTCTGATGACGCAGGGGCAGAACGTCCCCAGTGGGTGGAGGAACTCGTCGTGGTTGATGATGGCGGGTATCAACCAGATGGTTGGGGGTATTGCTGCAGGCATCACCAACTCGAGCGATTTTGGTCGTTATGCGAAGGGTCCGAAGCACTACGTCGGAGGCACGATTTTGTCTGCTTGGATCGTTGGAGTGCTCGTCTCATTCATTGGTCTGGTGACGACCTCCGCTTCACAGAAAATCTACGGTGAAGTCTACTGGAACCCACCGGACCTTTTGATGGTTATGATGGACAACGGCCACGGGTCGTCGAAAGCACGAGCGGGCGTGTTCTTCCTAGCCTTTGGATTCGCACTGACAGCCTGCTTCGAGAACATCTGTGGCAACGCCGTGGCTGGAGGAATTGATCTTGCCGGTCTGTTCCCTCACTACATCGACATTCGCCGTGGCGCCATCATTACCTTTGTGGCTGCTTGGATCTGTCAGCCTTGGCAACTGATCAATAGGGCAGCGACCTTTGTCAGCGTGCTGAGCTCATTTTCCGTCTTTTTGAGTCCCATCATTGGCATCATGGCGACGGACTTCCTCTTACTCCGGAGAGGCAAAATCCGTCTCAGCCACTTGTACCGCACCAACGACACATCATATTGGTATTTCCACGGAGTCAATTGGAGAGCCATTGTTGCGTGGCCATGTGGGTGGGCTCCAACGATCGGTGGTCTAATCCTAACGGCGAGCGGAAATACAAGTGGGCCTAAAGCATTGTATCAGCTTTACTATATGGCCTTTCTGGTTGGTAAGAGAGCCATCTTGCCTGTCTATCTCGATGCTAACACAACTATGCAGGTTTCTTCATTAGTGCATCGATTTTCTTCGCTCTCAACAAACTCTTTCCAGTCCCTGGCATGGGCGAGTATGACGAGGTTGACTATTATGGCACGTTCACGAGTCAAGAGCTTGCAAAATGGGGCGTTGCTCCCTGTGAGCAGATGCCTGAGGTTGACGGAGACGATGGCAGTGAGTCGCAGGTTCAGGAGACATTTGACAAGAAGGATTAGATTGGGCGCAAAATCCGAACAGAGAATATAGTTAATACAATTTCAGGTCTGTAATTGAAATACTAAAGTAAAACACCACCCAGCTTGACCAATTTCCTACCTGGGCAATTCCTCAAATCCCATTTTCGCCATGCAACTTTCATCCGTCAAACTTGATCTCGCATATCCGCTAGCCAATATACACGCTGCTGTCTTTCACGACGCCCTCGGCTTGACTCTGACCCTAAGCCCAGCTGGCCTGTAATTAAACCAGCCATCCTGGTGTCCGTCCAGCTTCCAATCGGGGTCCACCAGCTCAAAGTCACACTCCCGGATCAGCATCGCCGTGACGATCATGTTGAACTGCCACGCCCAGTGCTTGCCAATGCACTCCCTCTTCCCGTTCCCAAACCACTTCTTCACACCAGACGGCAACTCCTCAAACGCCTGGCCCAACATGCGCGCAGGCTTGAACGCAAGGGGGTCATCGAATACCGAAGGGTCACGGTTTGCACCCGCGAGCACAAGAATCATGGGCTGGTCGTGCGCAATCTGATACTTGCCGCCCGCGAGGAACACAGGGCTCTTGTCCACGTCGCCGCTCGGCGCCTTCAGGCGCGGCACCGGCTCGATGTTGAACCCCGGGGCCGCGAAGCTCAGCCGCAGGGACTCTCGGGTGATGGCCTCGATGTATTTGAGTTGTGGGAGGTGCTCGGCACGGATCTGCGCCGCGTCGCCCGCTGCCCCTGCGGCGCCCGACCAGGACCCGACGACACGGTCCAGCTCCTCCCTGGCCTTGGCGACGCACGTCTTGTTCTGGATGAGGTAGTAGATCTCGGTGCCCAGCATGCACGGTGCCGTGGAGCTGCCGATGGGCATGCTCACGATCTCGTCGATGATCTGGCTCTCTGTCAGGCCCTTGCCTGTCTGGGGGTCTTTGCCTTCCATCAGGGCCCAGAGCATGTCCCTGCGGCTTGTGGGGTTCTGCTTCCTGTGTTTCATCATATCGGCGGCGAAGTCCTCCCGCATGACCTTGATTGCGTTGTTAAACTTGCCACCGTAGAGCAGCCAGTTGAGGAACCCTGGCCTGTTGGGCCTCTTCATAGCCTCTGCGGTGCTATCCTCCATACCCTGCAACATCGGGTGGCTCTCAGCAGCATTGATACAGTTCAGCCTCCTGCTGAACATGGTCATCGCCGTGGCCTCGAGGTTGAGCCGGTTCAGCTCGTCCATCAGGTCGACTCCGCCCTCGGACGAGCCGAGTCCCTTCCACTTCGCGATCAACTCGCCAGTGCAGCCGATGATCTCGTCGCACCCCTCCTTTACAGCAACAGGCGTCAGACTCGGCGCCATTATGCGGTGCGCAATGCCCCATATCTCCTCGTGGTCGAATGCCGAGAACAGCGCGTCGTGCACGGCGCCCCGGATCTCCACGATGGGCCCGCCCACGTACTTGCGGAATCGCTTCTCGTCGCAGATCTCCTCGGCCAGCGCGGCGCCTGCCACAAATACGATCGTCTTTCCGAGGACCTTGATCTGGAATATCTCGCCATATTTCTCTGACAGACGCTGCAGGGATAGCCATGTGTTGGAGGGGCTGACGTCTAGGAGGTTGCCTACCAGCGGGAGACCTTTTGGCTGGGGGATTGGCTGAGACATGGCTGATGTGGGGGTGTGGTGCTTGTTGAGATAGTCTCTTGTTGTTTCACGGTTTGTTTGCGTATTCAGGGGTCATAATCTCGAAACGAAGGGCTTGCTCTCCGGATTATTCGACCGAAGTGATTGCATTGTAGGCGACTCGAAGAATATTCGGTGGGCAGAGAGGGGTTGTTATGCTCATCGATTTTCGTGTGCGCCACGGTGACTCCGTCTGACTACTCTTTTTTTTGTCTTACTCCGACCAACACATTACTGCAGCTAACCGATCTGGCTGGCTGAAGTTCAGCTGTGGCGGGAGATCATCCTCGAGGCACAGCTGGGCGACCCGCACCAGTTGACCGCAGTGGGGGTTGGGAGCTATGTGCCTATTCTGCTTTTTACATAAATGATCGCACGGCAGGTGCCTAGCCTTTCTGCAGGCCGTGTTTACAAAACCTGCCCCTTTGAGTGGTTTCGGGCGGAAGTGCAGAAAATGCCGAGTGACCTGCAGTACCCTAGGGTAGATGAGCCAAGAAACGGTTGGATGCTGGTGTGACACAGTCATATTGTATCACTCAGCACATCGTGGTGATCTTCTCCAATCGTGTCCAAGGGCTGGCTTGGAGTAATGCACATTGCTTATCAAAGTGCGTGCATACCCTAGGGTAGCCTATCTGACAGCTCATACTCGAGACAGATCGGCCACATCAGCCAGATGTTTTTATACGTGCGTTGGGGGAGAATGCTCGACAAAGAGACTATGAGAACGCCATGTCTTCGAAACTTGAAGTGGTTAGCCAATGATACTGACTTCATGTCACGGGGGAGGCTCAGACTCCTCGCGTTACGGGACAACCCACGGAATCTGCCAGTCGATGATTCAATGCTAGGTATGAAGAAGTACTGTGAAGCGAGTTGAATCAACCGCGACGTCACAAGTCAAGCTTTGAGATCGTCCCAGGCTGTCTATTTCACAATTTCGCTATTTTCCTCATCTATACTGATTGTCTTGTGGCACATGTATGACTTCCATCGGGTAAGATGAATTAACGAGATAATTTGAGGTCATGTGGTTTGGTGCCGTGTGGTCCGGGCCAGTGTCAGATCCATAATGGTCAGATGGTGGACCATGTGAATGATATGCAGCAGGAAGCGGTGTCCAAGCTGGGTTCGGCTGGGTGAAGTTCATCGGAACCCAGAAGACACCATTACTTGGGTCTGCATTGGCGAATCCGTAACCATATGATGGTTGACCGTCGGCTTGATACACCACAGGAACCTGAGCCCATGCGAAGCTCGGTTGGGTTATGCTCCCTGGCACCAACGATCCACCACTGCTTTCGCCTATATTGGCGGCTTCACGCCCGTCATGTAGCCGACCGCCCATTTGGTTTACCACAGATTTGGGGGCATGTGTGTTTGCCAGGCTTGGGTGGCTAACATTCTTGGGCTCCCACGGCCCACCGTCGCCTTGGTTTGTATTGGCGCCTGACCTCCCCTTCGACGATCGCAGAGACGATAAGAAGGATGAAAATGCCTTGGGCCATTTGAATCCAGCAAACACAGAAGGAAAGACTGGCGCACAGCAGCATATGATGCTAGTTGCCATCTGAGTAATATCCCAAATCGGGTCCACAACACTTATGTCTCCAATTTCAGAATTGTTAGCACACTTGTTTCCCGCGATGCTGGTGCCACCAAGGACCAATATTGGGACCTGTAGTTACAATACTCACATGCCGTTGAGTATGCTTCCCCAACCTTGATAAAACCAATAATGCCAGATCTATAACCATGTCAGCTTATCATGCATGTATCGATATCGATATAAGCAATGACGTTTTAACCTACAGGCTGCCCACCGAAAACAAGATGCTAAGCCTGATCTTTTGATAGAGGCTCATTTTAAGGGTATTGACGATCCGAACAGCCAGGCCGATCATCACAAAGTCAATCACAGAGTTGAAACTCTCGTTGACAGCAAAGAATATAGGCATCTTAATGCATTTCCCACCGGGCAAACTCTTGTCCCAGACATGTACCACTGACAAACACATCATCCACTTCACAAGATAGACCGAAATGGTCCATGAACTTGTGAGAATGCCGATGAACCACAGACAGCGGACAAAGCCTTTATGAATCCAGAAGATGCGGTAATAGAACAAAAGCAATGTTAGTTTTGTCAGCAGTTGGTTAGGACAGAATTGTGGCTGCATTGCCCAGCCAACCTGAAGTCTTGGTCAGTATGGCGTTTCGCGAAAGAAGCAAGAACTGTAAACTTACTTTCAGCACATGCATAATAGTCTCTGGAGGGCTCTTCTTGAGTTCAGTCAGGCTACGGCCGTTGAGGACCGTCAGGACTATCGGGAACTGTAACGTCAGCACTGGAGAGTTTCGACGTGGCACTCAGGACGGGAGCACGGGTGAGACGAACGGTACAGAAACATTAGAGTGTAGACCAAAAAGAAGAATAAAGATGCCAGAGCTAGCCAATTTTCAAGATTCTCCTTTCCCGCTGTCTTCTTGGGGGCTGCGAAGCGCAATCCTGTAGCTATGCAGCACATTGGAATGGCTATCACGCATAGGATGAACCCTCCCAGCTGCTCCGAGTTTTTCCACACTTCAATAGCCATCTCAAATTTGTGTCGAATGGGTAGAATTCAATGACAGACCAATCATGTGCCAGAGATAATGTTGCGGCCAGACAAAGTGATAATCATCGAGGAGGTTCCGAGATTCGAAAAGATTTCCAACAGACTGCACGGTTGCGAAGCGTAACTCCGACCGCCTGTCGGGATGCGTATCTAGGGGCCGAATCTAATACCTAAGTAGCTTGAGTGGTGCAAACTTGTCATGGTCTCTGGTTGTGGGTCGTCCCCCTACTTCAGGGAAAATCATCTTTTATGAGAGTTCGAGAGAACTTTATGGGCGGACAGTGCTTAAAATATATTCAAGTGGGGAATATGTGCAGCAGCTTGCGTAGTATTCTTTGGGTCCCATTGGCAGTGTGTCCGTTGATCATGGTGTCCTCTCTCGTCGACGTCAAGCAAAGTCGATGGGCTCCTGCGCGGTAAGTTCGTACTTGTAGATCTTGGCACATATAGAGTAAGGTATGGTCGCAGTCGCATAAATTGGTGAGGCCCCGAACCAATGTGCAGCGATGGGTGGGCTGTTGGCAGTCAGAAGCGAGGGAAGCATTCCACTGCTGCGCCCCCTCATTAGCATCGTAGCGCCAACAGTCAAAATCCAAAGCAACCAAAAAGCGCACCATCGGACCGATGAAACCTGTTGGTACGCATCTACCAGAGATTCTGTGGAGAGTGGGTAGTATTTATGAATGCCCCCATCCATACCGACACATCGATCTTCCAGCCTCACACACTAGCGTCGAGGCGCAAACGCCGGCGAGCTGAGCATACCTGATCCATCTTTTCTCAATCAGAGTAGACAATGGCGCCTCTCTCTCAAGTATTTGGACAACGTCCTTTCCCCCAAAGCCCACTTTCACCGAGAAAGATGTCCCAGATCTTGAAGGAAATGTAAGTCACGAAGAAAATCCCTTATCGACACATTTTACCTAAGTACTCATCGAACCGTGGCGGTAGGTTTACCTCGTTACTGGCGCCAACACTGGTCTCGGCAAGGAGCTGTCTTGCATGCTGTACTCCAAAAATGGCAAGGTCTATGTGACGGCACGTTCCGAAGAAAAGGCTAGCCAGGCAATCAAGGACATTCAAGCTGCTGTGCCCGAGTCCTCAGGAACGCTCGTGCCACTCGTGCTCGATCTCGCAGATCTGAGCACTATCAAGGCCTCCGCAGAAAGGTTCATCGCTGCTGAGTCAAGGCTTCACGTCCTATTCAACAATGCCGGCTACATGGGACCCGAAGGCAAAGCAGAGCGAACGGCTCAGGGGCATGAGATGCACTTCGGTGTGAACTGCTTGGGGCCTTTTCTCTTCACCAAGCTGCTGACTCCAACCTTGGTTGCCACTGCCCAAGACAAGGAAACGGCACCTGGTACAGTTCGTGTCGTCTACCTAACTTCAATGGCTGCCGACCTCTTCAGTGACAACAACACCATTGTCGACATGGATAACTTGGATTTCCATGTTGAAAAGAATGCCAAATACCGTTATGGGGCCAGCAAGGCAGGCGACTGGATCTATGGGTTCGAGATGTCCAGGCGCTATAAGAGCGAGGGCATCATTGGACTCGGTGTCAACCCTGGGAATCTCAGATCAGACCTGTTCCGTCAACAGGGAGCGATTTTCAAGACCTTGACAGGCCCGGTGAATTATCCAGTTGTAAATGGCGCGTACACTGAGCTATGGGCAGGTCTGTCGCCAGAAGTCACTCCTGAGAAAGCGGGAGGCCTCGTGTACCCCTTCGGACGCTTTGGGACGATCCGCAAAGACTGGGAGGCTGCGACGAAGTCTGAATCGGAGGGTGGCAATGGAAGCGCGCAGAAATTCTGGGATTGGAGCGAGGAGCAAGTGAGGAAGTATCTTTGAGCGGCAGTGGATCACGCATGCGTGGAAGTAGACGCCCACAGCTCACGGCAAGCAATTACGCATGCGCAGTATCAGCAGTTGGGGAGCTCAGTGCTTCATTGCCGGTCTTGCAGGCTTCATCACCGTGGACTATTCTCCAAACCAATTTGGGCGTCAAATTTCTCATGTACCTAGGTCGACTTCTTTACATCACAAGATAATTGGTTTCCCACCCAATCTTGCTCAGCTGCTTCTTTCTCACGGTAGTTCGGCTCCTGACTGTGAATCACATGGAGGCTTGAAGATGAAATTTCTATTTCTAAGGGACGATGAGAAGATTCCACCACATCGTGACCAGGATTAACTTGAAATCAAGTCCACGTTTATCCTCACCGCCCGTCGGCTTGGCCTTGGTAGGAACGGCTGACGCCGTCGGAGGCTAGACCAACGGGAATGTAACTGTGTCCAACAACGGGTGAAACGTTGATAACCTCTTCCTCAGACCCCAGACCAAGGACACCCGGCCGCTGGTCTCGCTCACTCCCAAGATCCAGCACGCCCCACTTCAGTTTTCCAATATTCCTGCGCGACCTCATGAGGTTTTCAAGTCGGATGCTTGGATCTTGTTGATGCTCGAAGTCGTCATCTTGCCTCTCCGGTATTTCATTAGGCGGACAGTAACTCGCAATGGCCGCCGAGTCGGTGCCGACAATGACGGAGTTCATAGGCAAGCGGCGAAAGCTGAGGATGACGGAGTGCTGCAGTGACTGCGACTATAACAAGACCAGGGATCATGGCTCGAATGGAATACCCCATGTGAATGTTGACGTCCTTGAAATCGAATTCGGGCTGCCAGAGAGAAACGCCTACATCCGAGTCCAAGTTAATCTCGATATGCCACACATGGGTGTGTAACACGGATGCGTGCGATGAACAGTCGCCTAGAACGCGTAAAAGGACGCTTACCTCCGATTGGCACTACGTATAGCGTCTGAGTGAGAATCCATCCAAGTAAAGCTTTGAGGGAGACGAAAATGATTCCCCAGAAAAGAGGGAATTGGAAGGTATGGGTGGGTACTTGGTGCGCGCCATGCTTGGAGCTCACTCGCAGATGCTGGGCTGTCATGGCGAAATCCGCCCAGTACTTGCCTTGAAAGATGGTCGAATATAGAGAACTAAAGGTTAAATAGTATATCGAAATGCCGAGTTGAGGCAAGTTCGCCGTGAGGCAATAAGTGAAGAACTTCTCTGCAATCGTTTTGTGGGGGTCGAATCGCCAGCCGGAGTAAGATAAGAGGATGAGTCGATTTCCTAGGCTGTCCCCAAATCGGCATCAAATCTTGAAAGACATCAGTGTGACCGCTGTAAATGAATTTTGGAGACATAGGTAAGCACTCACTTTAGGGATGAGGAGCCAAACGCGAGAAAGCAAGCGGTGCCACCCACGAGAAAAGTCCCAATGGGTATATAGGTCCAAAGCCACATGCGCCTGCTGACCACCCTTCCCAACCTATCTTTCCACACTTTGGGCCCTGTATCGCATATTCTCGAAATCTCTGCGCTTTGTATCATGAAGACTTTCAAAGCATCTCCCAGACACTGACATGTCTCCTTCCACCAGTGAAACCAAGATGCCACGACACTCAGGATGGACCCCAGAAGAACGCAGAGCAGGCTGGTGAGGAGGAAAGGACCTGACACGAAAATTTTACAGGGCGCTGAATAGGGTTCAGATAGGCAGTATTTGGCAGCCAGAGTCTGGTATTGGGGGTAAATTTCCCCGTCTGCAAACACCAGGTCGGGGTTTCTATACGGAGATATTTTCCACGTCATGTTCCAAACTTTGGGAACCCCGGAATCGGTGTGGATCGAGGGCATATTCCACGCCTCACTGCCGTACCAGCTTGTGCTGGAATGTTTGCAGAAGGTCCCAATCTCGTTTCCGCTGTTGCCAGTTCGGTCAGCGGTGCAGAGGGCGGAGAATGACCACAGTGTGTTGACAGCCTCGGGTTGGTATTCACCGAGAGTCTTGTTGGTATAGGCAGGCGGGGTGCCGTTCCATACTTGAGCCCCCTTCCAGCCTTGCGCATCGACATCAGGCCTGGTTTCAACCACGAGCAACACGTTGCGATGACTTTGCAGGCCCTTTGGGTCTTTCATATACGTTCGCAGGCAGTCTTGGACCTCCAGCCTGGTCCAATTCGTCGATGCCGCCCGAAACCCCGGAAGGATGTCGTCAAAGAGGGATTGAACTTCGATTGTTCTTTCGACCCCCATGTCATCCCAGTCTCTTGTTGTATTGAACGCTGTTTCATCCATGAAGGCCACACCAGGATACACAAATTCCGCCCCTGTCGTGAAGGCTTCGCTGACCATGAACATAGAATATGTAGTCGATGTGTACACAATGAATGTCGACGAATGGAAGAATACTTGAATAGGTATGCCGGTCGCGACAAGCAAAACCCAACAGAGCATCCGCCATCGTGAAAGCTGTCGTAGGTTCCGGAAGGAGTGGACCCCGACATCCAGGGAATGACCTCGTGAATGAGCCTTGCGGAGATCCTCAACTGTCGGCGAGGACACAAGCCTGATGAAGAAATCGAATGAGACACTCATTCCGATTGCTGTAATGGCACAGAGAAGCTGTATGCATTGGTTTATGGCCTTGGCTCGACTGCACTGTCCAGAATAGAGCTCCGTGATGCGTGATACACCTCCATTGACAGCGGACAGACTGACACAGACTAGCAAAGCGACCAAGATGCATGCCGACAATGCGTGGAACTTTACAGCATCTCGGTGCCAGCTCACTGAGTGTTTGGACGTCTGAACAGATTTTGCTGCCAATGGTATATATTTCGGATGAATACCGCGCATCGCTTATTGCGGATCTATGGTTGACTCGTTGATAGCGTTATAACAAGGCCTGAAAATTCCTTGTTGTTTCTATCATATCAGATTGCAAGTCGCCGCAAGATAGACTCTGGTCTTTTCCTAGCTCTTACCAAATCAATATCTTACGAGCGCTTCAACGCAAACATGGAATGCCGTGGTTGTTCTTGAAAAGGGTAAAATACGGCAGTGGTATGGGTGAGTTATCTCTTCCAAACCCCTACTCAGCAGGATAGACGTGGCGTCGTTACACGTGATGTATAGAGATATGGGGCGCGTTCGAATGCAAAGAAGTGGCGGGAGTATAATGTAGAGCAACTAAGCAAAGCGTCTAGTGTTTGTTCCTAGGCCAGTATCAGCTGACGAGTGCTGATACATGTAAGGTTGTCTTTGGGTTGCGGATATTACGAGCTGACATTAGTGCTATTGTACATGGTGATAGGCCTATCAGGCTGCCAGGTAGACCTATCCCAGAGGGGGAGCGAGTCCGCCTGTACGCAGACTGGCAGAGTGGCACAAGCAGCACCGTTGGGCGGACCCCAGGGCTAATACGCAGGATCACGCCAGCCACGCTATGGTGTGGCGGATGTGTGCAACCCATCCACGGAAATGTCTACGTTATGTCCGGCGTTCCACAAATTATGCGCATTCGGAGTCAATCTCCGATCCATAACCAGTGGTGAGACCTGTATTTGAATTCATTTCTGTAATCATTGATGATGTCAGAAACAAGTCTCGCGGCAAAATAGGCTACCACCTCTGACTCAGACTGCAGCAGTAGTAAGCTGACGAGTCGAGTCCATAGCCCTAGCTTCTGCAGAAGCTGGGTCAGGATGATCGTTTCTAGGGAATTTTAGGTTTTATTGAGAGCCTCCGGCTTGAAAACTACACATTTTAAGTATTTACTTAAATACCCCAGTGGAGGACTCGCCCGAATGAACCCCGGGGCGACTTAAGCGTGATTTCGCAGTTGGTGTTAGGACAGCCGTATCAAAGCCCGATCCATGTCAAGATGAATTCTTTGTTTCTACTCTTGTTAAGCATGGCAACAGTGCCTGTTTACCCGTGGAGCAGGAGGTGCAGATATATTCCCGAAGACCAAGAATGGCCAAGTCCTGCCACCTGGGCCCGTCTCAACGGGACTGTCGGTGGCCGGCTGGTTGCAACAATTCCCCAAGCCAGCGTGTGCCACACGTCTCCTTACAACAGCTATAATGAGACTGAGTGCGCAGCCTTGGCAGCCAGTTGGAATCAGACTAAGACCTTGTACGAGACATCCTTGCCTAAGTGTGACAATGATACTTGCGAGCAGGCCGTCCATTATCCAAAAGGCCACGACCAAAGACTTTTGGATATTGGCTAACATGTCGTCTGCACACTACTTTGAAGTGAACCATATCCCGCCGAGATAATGAACCCCTTCTTCCAGAACCAGTCGTGCGACCCGTTCACTCTCGCCTCTACGCCCTGCAGGCTCGGTAACTATGCCTCCTACTCTATCAACGTTACTGGGCCCGATGACGTCGTCGCCGGAATAATGTTCGCAAAGGAAGAAAACATCCGCCTAGTTGTGAAGGCTACTGGCCACGAGTAAGTGAAGGCTACCGACCTCAGCGCCTTGCGTTGTAGTTTGTGCATCAGTAACGAGATTCGGGAGTAGCTATCTAGGAAGATCGAGTGGCCACGGCACGCTCAATCTTTGGACGAGAAACCTGCAAACTATCAACCCCATCCAAAACTACGTCAAGTCGTATTACTCAGGTCCAGCTATGAAGATCGGATCTGGCGTTGTTGCCGGCGAGGCTTACGAGGCTGCTTATGACGCCGGCTATCGAATCGTTGGAGGCCTGTGTGGGTCTATTGCCCTTGCTGGGGGCTACACTCAAGGCGGTGGCCATTCCATGTTATCAACGGCCTACGGCATGGGAGCAGACCAGGTGTTGGAATGGGAAGTTGTAACAGCGGATGGCAGACATCTGTTCGCGACGCCAGAGGAAAATTCTGACCTTTACTGGGCCCTCAGCGGTGGCGGGGGCGGCACCTTCGCCGTAGTGCTCAGCATGACGGTGAAGGTATATCCGGATGGTCCGGTCGCGGGTGGTACACTTAACGTTCCAAACACCGACGATACAGCATACTGGGCTGCTATAGAGCTGTGGATACAGCAGGCAGAGGCCTTGGCCGGAGACAGGAATACGATTATATATGAGGTGCAAAATAACACCTTCGATGCCTACGCCATCACTCTGTTGGATCAGCCCAGGGGGGCTACGGACACGCTTCTGGGCCCCTTCCTCACGAATCTGACGCAGCTCGGCCTCAACTATACGTTGGAAACAACCTATTTCGACAACTACAAGGACCACTTCGCTAAATACTACGGTCCGCTGCCCTTCGGGGGCGTGACGCCAACGACGATCTTGCAAAGTCGGCTTGTCCCAAAAGCAATCACACAGGACACCGTCGCTACCAAAAAGCTGACGGAGGCGTTCAAAACCATTGTGAGAGACGATAAATTCTTTGTTCTTTGTGAAATTGCCAATGTACCCACCGCAGGTCACTTAGACAATGCTGTACTGCCGGCCTGGCGCCAGTCCATCACCGGGTGCAACATGAATGCATACTGGAACTTCACAGCCCCGATCGAGATGAACTATGATTTGAAAAGGATAATGGAAGAGACTTATACGCCTCTTTGGGAAGCTGCTACTCCTGGTGGGGGCGTTTATCTCAATGAGATGAATCCATGGTACAAAGGTGACTGGAGGACAGAGTTGTTTGGGCAGAACTACGAACGCTTACTGGCGATCAAGCATGCTGTTGATCCAAGTCATCTATTCTGGGGGAATTTCACCGTTGGGTCAGACGAACTTGCTTTGGATGGGACTGGAAGGCTGTGCGAGGTACACTCGTAATCATCAATAGCTTTTAATGCGTGTCAGTGACACTCCACGTATTCATTTATGTCATTAGCACTGCACCCATAGGCCGAAGCATCCGAGGAGCTTGACTACTTGGGTATTGGAGCAGCCGTCAATCACAATCGACACATTCCTACGGGGTTGTCTGAATGTCTTAATTTGCGGTTCCTTGCTTACCGTTGCCAAGTGGGTGTATAGAAACCGAGGTTCAGAATCTCATCCATTTCCAAGCTTGATCTGTATCTACGCTGTGAACACCCAATGCTGCTTTATAGTCGGAGGTACGGCAAAGTTCCTCGGATCCGGCGGAACCGCGGGGCGCTGGATTTGGTCTCTGTTGGAACCGCTTGTGCGGACCTGGTTGGTCGCGTGGTGGCGCCGGAGCGGAATGAGCGCCTGCGGCTGGGCGAGGTGGGATATGTGCACCAGGTGGGTGACATGGTTATCCCCTTGGACTCGCTGCACGAAGTGGGTTTGCAGGAGCCCGAGGGGAAAACCATTTGGCGTCATGCCTATGGAGGACTGGACTGCCAGGGCCGTTGCCGGTGGCCTTCATCCGGCTGTGGCCGCCTTGGTTGAGATCATGGACGATCCGGATGGACCAGATTATCCCAGGCTCTTGAAAAGAATCCCTCAGAGTGCATAGGATCGAACTGATAGGATATATAGAGTTTCTATTTGTAATAATTCTAAGAATGAAAAATCAAAATAATATTTTCTTAAAATCATTTTTATAATAGTATATTTAAAAAGTTAGATATTCAATTATTTTAAATTTGCTTTAGACTTAATTCTGCTTTACTTAATTAATAGTATGCCCTTGGAATCTCGGCTGATATCCTTATATCCGCTAAATGTGCCACTCTGCGAATCAGCTCATCCCCAATGCTCACCGGCAATGTCCCGCGGTGATCTACCACTGGCAGTCTATCTATTAGTACCTGGATATGCGTGGAATCAAGGCCAACTCATCATCTATTCCTCGCCACCAGGCCACCAGGCAAGACATACGTTTCTGATGACTTCCAATACTATCTCATACATAATACAGAAACGCTAACCTGCTCACACACCCCAAGACGGCGCAGGCCTCGGCCCAGTCGCAGGCGCAGACCCAGGCCCAATCCCAGGCGCATTCGCGCCAGAAAACACAAAAGACGCGCCACTCCCACCCCCACCCCCACCAGGTGGCTGAGCCGGCGCCGTATAAAACGGTGGCCTATCATTCCCCGCCCCGTCCTGCGACGACGCCGCCGCCGCGAACATCCCAAGCGGCCGCGACTGCGCCGAGACAAAGGCCGGCGAGACTTCTTCTGCTGATGCTGGGGGCTGTAGTGTTGCGCAATTGTTTTGTCCATGGTCAGTTAAGAACCATCACGGATCCGGGCGCATTAAGACTTTCCCAGAAAAGGTAGGGTAGCCTGGAATATGGGAGGGAGATCACGGGAAGGAAGAGAAGAAAGTAAACCTTGCGGACTCACAGCAGGGGGCTCCCCAAACGCCCAATCACACCAAGCCCTACTCGCAGCTATATCCTCACCAGGCATAATGATCCCCCCACCACCACCGCCCGCGCCCTCCATCCGCCTCATTAGCCACTCCAGCTCCGCAAGCGGCGGCCTGTCCGAGGGGAGGTCCGCCAGGCATCTCAACAACAAATGCAAAAAGTCCTCATCAATCCCACTCTCCGCGACCAGGTTGAAACCGTGCGTATAAAATGTCGCCACGGGGTTGCCGCCCGAGTCACGGATGACGGTCGTCGGGCTGCTGTCGAATAGCGGGTTGGGCAGTCCTGTGGTGGAGTTGAGCGGGCCGATGGCTTGTGGTGGGTAAGGGGGCAAGGCTTTTGTTATGAGGCATTGCATGCAGAGGGCCATCTGGAAGATGTTGCTCCATTCCCCGTATCGGCCTGCCACCCTGTGGCGCTGGTGGGCGGGGATCGTCTGTATGTAATCCCACTCTTTGTGGTATTGCTCCTATCACGATCCCAAGAGAGGTTAACCATCCGGCTGCCCTGAAAGAGGCAGACAATTCGCGTGGGCCGCAGCAGCCCTGCCCATCAAGGGGGATTGATTCTACACGTACCGGCAACAGCTGATATACTTTCCCCATCCGCCGCCAACCCCATATACCCTCACTACAGGGCAGATACGTCAGCATCAGCCAACAGTAAGCATCGAATAGGCGGGCAGGTAGTGATGGTGTACACACGGATACTCAAAAATCGGATCATCCATCGCCCTTCCCAGACCAAGATCGCCGATCTTAAAGATAGGTGCGACCGTGTGCTGCCCGCTATCTGTATCCCCGATCAAGACTACAAGCATGGAAAACACCACAGTCAGCATACATCGCCATTGGCCCCTCGTAGGCACTTGGGCATCCACGGAAGAGAGAGGAACAACATTACCATTCTGAGGATCAAGGTCAAAGTGCACGAAATCCCAGCCAGGCGGCGGCCGATTCGACCCGGGGTCCGGCTGCGCCAGCGCCTCGTCGAGATCCGGACCAAACTGGTCGCCCACCTGCTGCGCCGGCACCACTCTCCCGTCCGGGAGCCTGGTCAGGGTCCTCGGTGGTGAGTACAGTGCTATGCAACCCCTGACAACTGGTGAAGAGAAAGAGTCAGTAATGTTTATAGATACTGCACTACCAAAAGAAAAAAAATCGGGCAGACTCACGACAAAAGAAGATGCGCCACATAACCGCCTGAGGCACGCTCCTCCTCTCCTTGGCCAGCTTCTGGGTGAGCTTATGCATATCCCCGCCCTTCATGAACTCAAACGTCAACATCGCCTGGTCGCCGTCGATGGGCGCCCACCTATCCCTCAGCGCCTGGAGCGCGGCGTCATCCAGGCCCGCGGTAGGTATTATTTCCCTCCCCCAGGCGAGAGGCTGGACGATGTGGGCGGACCGTTTGAGGAACTATGGGGGGTGAATTAGTTGTCAGCAGTGTGAACTTGAAAGTAGTGCGCCGCGGCACGGCCTCTAATTGTCAGTGTCCAGTTGACCCAGGATGTACTTCACGAACCAGATTGTAGGACCGCTCCCCAGACATGTCGCGCCCGGCCTTCAGCACCGACTTAACCACGACCTTCCGACTCGGCCCACTCTCGTCCCCGCCGGGCCACACCTCGAACAAAGTCGCGACCCCGTTGCCGCCGACCCCGAGGAGCTTGATCAGCCTGACTCTAACCCCGAGCTGCGCGAGTCTATCCCTCACGGCGTGCGCCGTGGCCTCCGGGTCGATACCTGGCCGGCCGCCCCAATCATTGCTCCCGCCGCCGAGCTGGTCGAACCCAGCCCGCGCCGCCCTCTGCGCTGCGATGGTCGCCCGGGCATCGACTTGGTAGCACCCGTCCCACTGGGGGTCAGCCGGCTCGCGGAACAGCGGCGGGCGGTCGGGGTCGTCCCAGGGCCTAGCGGGGTCCCGCGAGAGGCCCCTCCTGTGGTACTCGAAGTAATTGCACGATTGGTGTTTGACTGTGTCTCGGAATTGCTGCCAGAATTGCTGGTCGTCCCTGGAGGGCGCGCCTCGTACCCCATATATGGCGTCGATTATCGGGTCCGTCGCTGCTGCGGCCCAGCCTCTTCTTGCTTGAACGGTCCCTCCCCGCCCAAGGGCCCCTCGGCCGCCACCATCGCCTATGTTTCCACGAGGCGGGATACCGCCTCTATTTCCTCGGACCCCGACGCCGCCTCTGTTCCCTTGACCGCCATCGCCTCTATTTCCTCGGACCCCGACACCGCCTCTGTTTCCTTGACCGCCGTCACCTCTATTTCCACGAGGGGGAACACCGCCCCTATTCCCTCGCCCTCCATCCCCTCTATTCCCGCGTCCTCCCCCTCCACGTCCTCCCCGGCCATCATTGCCTCTATTCCCCCGACCTCCACGACCACGTCCGCCTCGGCCCCCGTCGCCTCTATTCGCCCGACCGCCACCTGGGAGCATGCCTGTGTTCTGGGTGTAGCTTTGATTTGAACCTGAAGGCAGCCCAAGAATTACGATGACAATTTGGGCATCAAGCTGTTGGTACAGTTTTCGTACTTTCGATATCGACCCTGTCAACCTGGCTGGCTTTGGTACCCGTTTTTTGCTTTGTAACACCGTCTTCTGTGGCCCGAGTAGAGACGACAAAGGTCGGTCCGCGGCCAATTCATTGGGCTGGCCGGAAGCAGTGGCTTGTTTTTGTCACGGAGGCACAAAGAGAGAGAAAACCATCACCCTGCCAATACCTTTAGAGAGGATTCGATATTATTGCATATTCCGCGGTAACATCTAAAGCGTACTTCAATTGACCGCTTGGTCCGCATGAGGCTTCGTCACTTCCTGACTAACTGATAAGTACACCTCAATGTGAATGCTTCAGTCGAGCATAGAAACCCGCCCGAAACACTGTGAGCGACGTCTTTGCTAGCAAATGTGCAGAGACACCGCGACACGACAAAGCATGGGACTCCCTGTGCTCCTTGACTTTCTCCATTAAGCAGCAATAACAGTAAGGGCTGCGATAAAGTATGCACGCAAACGTAGTCAGCACCAAGTCTGGAGAGAAAGCCAATGGCAACCCAAACCTCAGGCGAGACTGCAAAAGCTGCACGACACCAACCGCTGACAGCACAAGCTTCCAGAGTTACTCTGACCGGAAAAGCACCCTGTCTCGTCGCCAGCCATCCACAGTCGCGCTTGCGCTGAACAGGCGGTCGAGCACTCACGCAAGCTAACAAACCAGGTCTGGCTATGCCGACGCTGTCTTCTGGGACCGCCGGGGAACAAGGTGCGAATACGAGAACCTTGTAGATCTGTCTGTTCGCGAGTGGCAATGTATAATCAAACCATCTGTCGATCATGCCTTAAGCTTACCCTATTTATACCGTCCGGTCGGCCCATCCTCTTCTCAAATTTAAAAACAAGCTCAGTGGCGACAGCAAGCGCACTCAGTAGTGTTTGGCTCGTAGTTGGCTGGGAATGAACAGCACAACCTCGCGCACTAACCACGAGTTGAACGCCCTCAGTCGATGCTAGTGGATCCAGCAGTCTGCCATGCAGAGCAGTGTAATATTATGATAATGCGATTGAAATTCCGTGGTGGATGACAAAAAAACAATGACAGCATAAGCACTTGCTCGATAGTTTCTTCGACGCCCGAGATGATGGCGCCGGGCGACTGGGGGCGGCCGCAAGCATGGGGCCCTTGCCTTGCCGGGATCAACACCACCGTAGACTTGAGTTTGCGGTGACGGACATGCTTAGCCCCGAGGCGTGATGGGATTTGGCAGGCCAGGGACGGCATGACCTGCATCAAAGGAAACGGGTGATTGGGGCCGTGTGTTTGGGATGTTTGTTGTAGAGGCATGCCTGACAAGAGGGACAGAGGCAAGGAGCTGGCTGTCCCACTCGCCAATGATTCACCATTCGTGGGCTGTCCCGTTATCATGAAGAGTTTGTACACAGGTGTGGTGCAGTCCACCTCGGATTCGTGGGGAATGGGGAGTGCTGCAGGCGAAGTGGTGCTGAAGATGCAGGGCGACTTCATCAACTGGAAACAGACTGAGCAGCCATGCAGTCCGAGTCGAGGCGAATCCTCTCGTCGCCCCGGAGCGCATGTCCCTCGGTGGGTCTGGGATGGGGCAAGAGTGGATTGGGGGCTGAAAGCTGAAAGCTCCAAATCTCCACAATCGAAGCATGAACAGAAGAGTCTACCCTACTCTACCGTACGGGGTGGTGACTGGGATCTAGACTTGAAGGACACGCAGGCCCGGGTTGTTGCAGGGAGGCCCGCTGCCCGCTGCCCACCATGCCCACATGGCGTTAGAAGCCGTTGGGAATTGAGTAGCACAACACCTACATGCGTTGTGCTGCTCGGCATGGCTTGTCATCCTGCTGGATTGTGAGACTTGCGGCTGTTGGTGTTGGCGCACGAGTTCGCATTGGCGTTCGCAGTGGCAGTGGTTTGCGGGCAGTGGCGTATGTACCTCGGGGATTAAGAGCCTCGTGGCAAAAGAGCATTTTCCATGGCATCGCGAGGAGTTGCACCGCAGCGCAGCGCACCGCACCGCAGCCGTGGCCGTCGGTCAGCACTTGAGCACGCTCGGACGTGTCAAAGTGGCCGGAAGCCATACGCATTGGGCCGTGGGCTCGTGTTGCCGAGCCCGTCTCGTCTCGTCCTGTGTCGCCTGGGCGCCCTGTGTGGCCCTCTGAGATGCGTCCGAGGTCTGCCCAGACGCTTTAGCCCTACAGCCTTACTGCCGAACCGAAGAAGGGAGCAAACTCTCCGACCGTGATGGAACAGCTGCAGGTCTGCACGGCGTCGTGTCGAGATTTTGACAGGCTGACAGGCCGGGTCAGAGCACGTCGATTCGACATGCGGGACATGGCACTGCCAGGGATGACAGCGCGAAGGGAGAAAGGAAATGTTGCGACTGGTCGAGGCAGATGAGGTGGGATTGCCCATGGGGCACCGAATGGGGGATTGCTTGTCTATATGGGGGCCCAGATATTAATCGATGCCACGTCAGCGGACAAGCCACGTTTTCTCGAATGCCGGAATGTTACTGCTACTGCAGTTGCTCCTCTGAGGTGATGAAGCACCCGCGCGCAAGCTGCGACGGTGAAGATTCGAATGAGATGCGATCTGCAAGCGCTGGCAGGGCATGCAGCAATCTGGTGTGCAGAATGTGCCCGGATGGATCTTGGGACAAATCAGGGTTCTGCAAAGTTTACTCTGGTTAGTGCAGACCAGCAGACTCGCTCCAGCAAACCAGGTGGCATCTCTCGCATTCGCATGCATCGCCAATGCATCCGTCCCATCCAGATGCATCGCGTACCTGGCGCTAGGACAGATCCCCTCTTTCTGGCCCCCCTTTTCGATGCTTCGGCATCCTGCCAGCCTGCTCGTGTCTCCGATGCTTGTCGGGTGTGTGTGCTGGCTGGAAGAGAAGCCCGGCCACGGACAAGACGGCGAAATGGTGCAGCTGTTGGGCGATCATTGTCAGAGCGACCAATCTCAATGAGCAGACCATTGGGTCGGCTGGTCTCGGTTATCTGCAATTGCGTGTGTGCCCCTGGCCCACGGAAGACGAGAAGTGGAGGGGGATCCTCTCCGTTGGTGCTCTCTGTTGACGAGAAAATAGACTCGGGGCGGGGAACTCGGTCACCCCAAGGTTGGGAGCGAGAAGTCTGCGATAAGACCAAGTGCATCTGTTTCGAGTGCTGCGGTAGATAACAAATCCAAAAGAATTGGCCATCGTGACTGCCACCGAGATGAGCCTCCATCTTCTGCAAGCGCCCGAAACGGGAAGTAGGTCAAATGAAAACAGAGCAGGACCCTTGCATCTGAGCTACAGGGATACTCGATGCACGCGACAGGGGAAGATGGGCCAGAAACAGGGTTGGACCCCACCCTTGGTTTGTCGTGCGACCCTGCCGTTCCCCGCCCTGCGTTTTTCTCTTTTTCTTCCTCCGTTCTTTCCATTTCGGTGGTGGAGCCGCCCATTGACCCCAGTCCCGATGGCCCAATGCGGCAGGAAATAAATCATGGGCCTGCCCCCTCTCCCCGTCTTTGCATCCCCATCGCTTCAATCGGGAGCCAGGGGATGCCACGTTCGGATAGCTGGACTGGCACCCTGGCACTGGCACCTGGTCCCACGCGACAGGTCTTGTCTTGTCTGTCCTTGCGGTCCTCGCTGCGATCTCTCTTTTTTCCCTCGCTGGTACAGCCTGGCAGGCATATGCTGTCTAGGCTGGTAGAGGCAGGGACGCTAGGAGGCCCAGGCAGGGGAGGGAGCACAACGTGGCCCAGTTGGAATTTCTAGATTTTCCCCCGTGTGCAGGCTGATGGGACAGTAATGATGGCCTTAATTTTGGCGACGGCTGATGAATGGTGGATGAAATGGGGGCGATGTGATGTGTGATAGATCAAGATCAAGATGCTTCCAGTGTATTTCCAGGTGATTGCCTTTTTCGTGTGTGCTCGCAATGATCTGCCGTTTCTTCTTTTCCTTCTGATACGTACTGTTTCAGTCATCACGTTTTGGCAGGCACATGACGGGTTGATCAACCGGCCAACAATAGCAACAGCCGCAACACCAGAGATTCCCCAATCCCCCGCACAAAAGATCGTCGAACCCAATGTCCGTTGTGCAAAGCCGCACAGTCATTTCATGTCAACGAAGAAGCCATCAAGTAATCAGCCAACTGATCGCTGCTTTTCTCATTTCGGCAACCAGGTCTACCTGGTTCTTGGTTCCTGAGGACAGCCAACCACCAGACACTGCCAGACTGCAGCAACAGCACCATCCCAAAACGGCAGTACAGACAGGCCGTATCTCCGTCCCCCACCGTCCCCCACCGTCCCCATAACAAACCTACATCCGTATCCGTACCTGAGCTTGACAGGCCGTGACCGCTGTCTGACAGCCAACTGCACAGTCTGCCTGTCAAATCTGCGATCTGCCAACCTGCCAAATCTGCCAATTTGCCCATCACACACGTGCTTCACTGGTACCGTAATTGGACAGAGCGTTGACGAGAGCTCCAGCCTGCACACTGAAACCACCAATTGCACCTGCGCTTGCACCTGCATTGCACTAGGCAGGAGCTCGAGCTCGACCTCGACTCTTTTTTTCTTTTCTTTTCGAACCTCGACCCATACTAGGGCCCGTCTGTCCGTCCCCAGTATTGACCTTCGACCAGTGTCACACCAGCAAGACCAGCAGACCAGACAGGCACCCACACCCACACCCACACCCCACCACGTCGTCGACTCTGAACCCCATCCGAGGCTTGATCTCTCTCTCCTTTTGGCGCCTGCCCCCTTGGATATCTCTCTAGCTCTCCCGCCAGACCGTAGCTCCGTGCACTTCCACCCATTCTGTGCTCTCTTTTCGAGTCTTCGTCCTTGCGTCTGTCTAGCCTGTCTGCATCGAAGCGCCACAGTTGCAGAACTGACAGACCAACAACGACGGCCGACGGTCAACGGTCAACGGCACAGCAAGCAGCTTTTCGAAGGGCTCACACGCACACACCAATTCGATCCCACCCGAGACGATCCAACCCTACTTGGCTTTCGTTAACCTGCAGTCGTTCGTTTCATCCGCCCACCATTGCAGCCGGTGCCACCGCCGGTGCAACCACCTGTTCGCTCACCTCGCCGATCCCGCCAGCGCTGCGCTGCGCTGTGCCGTGCTGTGCTATACTCTCTGCTGTACTTTATTTTATTTGGGCTCTTATTACTTGCATTGCATGCATGTCGTGTCCAGCCAACTGGCCAGTTCGACAATCTGCCCTGTTGCTGCTGCTGCTGCTGCTCTGCATGGCGCCCATTTCGCGTCTGCTCTGCAACGGCTGATCTCCCCCTTGCTGTTGCACTCGCTGTCGCTACTGCTACCGAGTACTGCTATTGCTACTGTCGCCGCTGTTGCTACAGTCTGGCTGATCTTTGCTGATCTTGCTGCTCCTGCTTCCCAGATCACTAGGATACTCCGTACCCAGGTAACTTTCGCCCAGCACCGAGAACCTGGGACGACCTGACCTGGGATCTGTAATTGGGGCCTGGGACACCCCCATCTCGAGTCATTCGTTAGTCCCATTCCCGACACCAGACGAGCGAGATCCGCGAAGGGGGGGCTTGCCTGTCTTGCCTGTCTGTGCGACCACACCGCAGACGCAGACACACACTCACACCCACGCCCACGCCCAAGTTTCCCCAGTGGCGGCGCGCCCTCGAGCCCCTCGAGCCCTCACCAGCCAGCCAAGCAGAACGCCTCCTCGAGCTACCCTCTCGCCTAGGCTCATTCGACCGGCTTTGACAGCTTGACGGGACAGACGGACTGCCTGCATGCGCGCGGCGCAGCACTCGCATAACACACTACCCTCGGTGCACACAGACAGGCACCGTACCGTACCGGCGCAGGTACTGCGACAGGCAAGCATAGGAAACACCACCCTCCCGCACAGCCTCCAAGCCGAGCTATGCATCAGATGCAACATATGCACCAGATGCATCATCCCGACCCCGACTACGACTATGACTACGACCTTGACCCCGACCCCCCTCGAAGGAATGCCCACCGGCAGAGACCAGACCTTAACATAAATACATTCGCTGCTGCTGCCGCCGCCCGCACAGTCGACCCGCCCGGCCTTACAACCCCCTTGTCGCCTCCCCCGCCCCATCATCTGCCCTACAAGTCCTCGTCTAGTAGGAGCCTGCGATCCTCCTCCGCCGCCTACGCCGCAGCCGCCGCATCTACATCTACCGTCTCCGTAAGCCACCACACGACCTCCTCTCCCTCCCCTTACTCCCACCTAAGTTCCTCCACTTCACGGCGCCACCCTCCCGATTCCTCGAGAGGCAAGCAGGCTGCCGCAAACCGCCACTCCACCGCCCCCTCGTCCCCCTTCGCTAAGCTTTCCGCTCAGGCCTACGCCGCGCTCGAGAGGGATGCACGACACGCCGACCCGGAAATTGGCACACACGACCCGGAACACGGCTGGGCCAAGCACTCCCGGGACAATCACCGAGCCTACGAAACTTTCTTCGACCCGCTCTCACCCGACGACATGACGAGCAAAGAAGATGACTTTCCGACTGAATACGACCGCGACAGGGACCACCACCTCGGCAGCCCCAGTGCCACAACTCCCCCTTCCGCCCGACCTCACCCCCGGCCGCGAGACTCCCACGACCTCTCCCTCTCGCCCCGAAATGTCACGCGCGACTCGCTCCTAGGGAACATGCTCCTGTCCCTCGACCAGTTCAGCATGGGACAGATGAATTGTGCCCAGGCAGGTGGGTCCCAGCGCACCATGTCTGGTTTCGCCAACGAGTCAAATAATTACTACGACGACGATGCACCCCCCGCCGCTCGAACAATGACTAGCACATCGAGGGCGCCGCCCAGGCGAGGCCACGGCCACTCGTACAGCTCCGACTACGAGGACAACTCGAGCACCCTCTCAAGGGGCCAGCGGAGCAACAGCAGCTCCACCGGCTTCCAGTCCAACCTGGGCAGGATCGGCAGCATGCGCGAGTTGTCCAGCCACCGAAACACAAACGGCGCAGCACAAGGGTCGAAACCGTTACACTCAAGAGGGGGCAGAGGCAGCAAGAGCAGTAGCACAAATAGCATCGACGCAGGAGGAGGGTACGGCGGTCAGCGCCGGGCACACGGCCTGGGCTCGAAGCGCTCCTCCAGTTTCGAACTCGCCCGCAGCCCTCCATTTGGCGTGCACTCCGACCACAACCACCAACAGCGACAAAATTCCTCGCACCACCACCAGCACTCGCGGCGACCGTGGCAGTTGGAGGGGTTCGACTCCTACGCCGGCGATGAGGACGACTATGATGCCGCGCCTACCCCAACTGTGCCGGTCGGACCTCGCCGGCTGCCCAACATGCCGTCAATGCCGTCCTTCCACCGGGCCGAGCCCATGGGCGAGCCCCTCTCCCCTGTCCGCTCCATCAATCTCGAACGCAAACGCAGCAACAAGTCCTCACGCAGCACAAATACCAGCCGACAGGCACAGTCCAGATTCAATGCTCGTGATGCACCTCCTGTCCCCCCTACGCCCGCTCCCCCACCCGCGTCCGGGCTTGCGCTCGAGCTAGATTCCGCCCCGGCGCCACACGTTGGCTATGAGAAGGCCAAAGAGCCCGTGCACCACCCGCCCGCCCCAAACTCTGTACCGCAGCCAAAGGAAAAGCCTGGTTTCTTCAAGAGGATGTTTGGCGGCGGCTCAAAGAACAGTGTCGTGGCCGCTCTGGATCAATCGGCAAACTCGAACGGCCTTTCCAATTCGTTCAATAATTCTACCCCGCCTGCCGCCGCCATGGGTAGCAATAACTCCAACCAGGTTTCATCGCAGTCCAAGTCGGGTAGCAATCCGCCCTCGAGGGGGTCTCAGAACCACTCCTCGCATGGCCTCCAGAAAAAGCCCTCCAGCTTCTTCAGACGACGCAAGAAGTCGGTCTCCGTCGCCGATGCAGACCTCCCTCGTGTGCCTCCCCTGCTCTCCGCCCCCACAATCTCCCCTGTCCAACTTCCTCCAGCCCCTCAGCATCTCGAAGTCCTCACCCCGCGCGCGCAACCAAGCCCTGTCACCAGCCTTAGGAAGGCGATGGACCCGTACCTAACGCACTCAGGGTCATCATCAGGGCTGGCAACACCTCGTCAGCCGCCTGATGACTTGTCTCCATTGCATCCCTCAGAACCTGATGGCAGCCGGTCGGCCGACCGGCACGTACGGAGCTTCTCTCCCGACTACGAGCCGGACCCGATGGCAACGATACGATCAGTGCCATCCGACTCGAGGTCAAGGGACCCCAGTAATTCCGCGACTAATGGACAAAGAGGGACAACTCCGTCGGGAGACCCGCCGAGGCCATTGTACGGCTACGAACGTACCGGCTCCTTTTTGCACGACAGCAGCGGGAGCGAGGCGAGCCCTCCAAGAATGAGGAAACCGGAGTTCCAGTCGACTGTAAACGACACCTCGATATCTCGAAGCGACGTGGGCCGCGCGTCGCTAGCCCCACTTCAGACGAACCAGCTCATGTCCCCATCTTCGACGCGGGACAAGAAGATGGACAGGCTGACCCAAGACAGCCTCAGTACAATCAAGAGCGAGCGTCACACCAGTTTGCAGCTCCCAATCGAGGGTGCTCTTGCTGAGCCGAAGCTCAACACACGTGCTTCCGCAGCCAGCATTCCCAGTCTCATGGTTGAAGACTCGGAACCGAACTCCAAGGTGACAACCCCGAAGCCGGACCTCAATCCACTCGACGAGCCCTACTTCGTAGTAGGCGACCCGACCGAGGATGATAGGTCCAAGGCGCAGAAGATATTCGACGGCAATGAGGAGTTCATACTGAAGGACAAGGCCGCGTCGTGGATGGGCGAAGAGGGCTTGATCCGGCAACGAGTCTTGCAGGCATACATGGACCTATATGATTTCAGGAACAAGAGCATCGTGACAAGTCTTCGGGATGTGTGCAATCGCTTAGTCCTCAGGGCAGAAACCCAGCAGGTCGACAGGATATTGGTGGCATTTTCCGCGCGTTGGTGCAGTTGCAATCCGAATCATGGATTCAAGTCCACCGGTAAGATTATCACTTTCTGAAATGGGTTGACCCCAATGCTAATCGCTACCCGCAGACGTTATCCATACGATTTGCTACTCCATCATGCTCCTGAACACCGACTTGCACATGGCCGACATCGAGCAGAAGATGACCCGAAGCCAGTTCATCAAGAACACGATGACGACAATAATACAGGCTCTGGGTGACTCAGTCCCTGAGATGTTCAACAAGAGGGGCAGCGTGCTGCCAGGCAAGGGGCTTCATCTTGAAGACGGCGATACACCTGCCGAGCACGAGCGATCCAGCTTCCGCAACTCCTTCGTCAAATTCCCCATGCGCGCTGGGTCAGCACTGGGTGATGCGCCAACCGAGATCGACGATTGCGGTCCCCTGGTGAAGACCCCCTTCGAAGGTTCGCTAAAGGCGTGGGAACAACAGATGGAACACGTGCTGAAGGATACTTATGCCTCGATCAGAGACGAGCGATTGCCACTGTTTGGGGCCGAGCAGCCTCAATTGGAACAGCAGCATTCGGGTGGTCTGTCTGTCATGGGAATGCTCAAGCGCTCGCCTAGTGTTCTCAGCAAAGCCCCTTCGGAGAACCCGTCGATGCGCGGCCGAGGCCCAGACTCGATGCGCGCGAGCAATTCGCGTTGGTCCTCCAAGAGCAGGTCACGGCCGCGCGGGTTTGGCAGCGCGGGTTTCTCTTCTAGCAGAACAAGCTTCGACGACGGCCAGTCGATGTGGAGTCCTGTCGAGTCCAACGCAACTTGGAGTCGGGCTTCCCTGGGTAGAACTCAGACGTCCATGTCCATGGACTCCTTCGGGTCGCATTTCACGCGTGGTGGAGGCTACCAGCAGTCCATCGGGTTTGCCAATGCTCTGAGCCAGGCCATTATCCGGGAGGACCCCACAGGCAGCGTTCAGTCCCTCGTGAGCGACGAGCCGAAACCCACACAGCTGCTCGACGACGAGTCACTCGAGCTCGCCGGGCCACCATGGGTGAAGGAGGGCATGGTTGTCCACAAGCATCACCTAGATGGTGTCGACAAGAAGGCCAAGGAACGTAACTGGTCCGAGGTCTTTGCCGTCATCCAGAAGGGTACTGTGAGCATCTTCTCCTTCACGCCTAACAAGTCCACAGGTCGTCGGGGTCGCAACGCGTCGAACGTGAAGAAGGGTGCAGTGGTCGGCGGTGGCAACTGGCAAGAGAACGCTACTTCTCTCGGCTCATGGAGTCTCCGACTGGCCCTTGCGTCGGCGCTACCACCGCCGGGGTACTCCAAACAGAGGCCTCATGTGTGGGCTTTGTCCCTGCCTACGGGTGCTGTGCACCTGTTCCATGTTGGCACTCCGGAGATATGCAAGGAGTTCGTCACGACTGCCAACTACTGGAGCGCCCGGCTTAGCACGCATCCCCTGATCGGCGGTGTCTCGAACATGGAATATGGGTGGAGCGATGCCATCATCAACAATGCGCTCGTGACGGCCATCAACGAGAACACTGGCTCCACGGCAGCAGGTACCACAGGGGGCCGACAGCGCAGCAATAGTGCCGTTGGGCGGTCGAGCATGCACTCGCGTGGCAGCAGCTTCCGGTCGGTCGGCTCGTTCGACTTTGGCAGCTCCAGCACCCGGGGCGGCGACCCGTCGAACAAGCTGCCCGGCGACAGGATCACCATCTCGGAGTGGATGCCGCCGACGCAGTCAATGCGGCCCTCGAACTCGGGCGAGAAGGAGCAGCTCGAGACGCTGCTCAATTACGTCAAGAGCATCGAGGCGGAGCTGCAGCAGCACAACTCGCTGCGCAGCCCGATGCTGCTCGCCTTCAGCCCGCGGGGGGCCAACGTCCAGAAGGCCATGGCCAACTGGGAGCGCAAGAGCAGCTACCTGCTGCGCGAGATTGTCAAGTTTAGGACTTATGTCGACTGCCTGCAGCACGCCGAGGCGCGCAAGGCCGAGATCTGGCGCGAGAGGGAGGTGGCGAGGCGCGCGGCGAGGGGCAGCCTTGACCTCGAGGACGATACGGCCGAGGACTACCACGGGCCCCGGCACGACTGGGACGACGGCGGGAGTGACCGTGACGGGAGGGATAGTATGGATGAGATGATGGACGAGCCTGTTATTGAGGAGGGCGACTTAGAGGCTACGCTCAAGGCCCGGTCGTGATGGCCGGCCTGACAGAACAACCGAACGTGCATTGGAACATACGACCTGACCCATAAAGGGCCAAGAAGGGAAAACCTTCCCAGATGGCATCAACACTGTACACTACAAAAGCACAGGCCGTGCTTTGGTCTTGTCCATGCAAAAGCTGGGGACGCGCAAGGCACATATTTTCTTCTTTTTCTCTGCGATGATACCCCCCTTATCCCCCCGGCCCCCAAGGCCGAAAGATAGGGATGGATGGATGAATGCTGTCCCAGGGATGGCGGGTCTTGGGACCAACAATTGTCAACCAACCAAGGCTATTTGTTGTTGGTTTTGCTTTGCTGTGTATTTTACATACTCTGTACATTTGTATTAAATTCATAGCGTGGCGTGTGGAATGAACGGATTAGGATATCAAGAGAGGAACATTCAATGAGCGTAGCAGTGAGTCATCACGTAAATGCTTTGCCTGGCTTGCGTGTGTATGTGTGTGTCTGATACGCTGTAGTCGTACACACATGCGGTGAATCAAGCAGGCTGTACCACAGTACTCCGTAAGTGCGCTGCGCCGCTGCGCCTGCCGCCTCCCAACCCCTGCCTCGGGGCCGAAACGGCTTAGTCCAATCTCACGCCCGGCCGACGACGCTCATCTGCGCACAGAAGGTCGTGACGTCCCTCTGTCACTGTTTCGGCACACATAAGCCACTTCAATCCACTCATTATCAAGCAGTCCGTCCACTCATTTAAAACACCGCGCCCGCCCGGCCGCTTTGCACGAGACTCAACCCTACGGACTTCAAGCACATGCTCTCGCGCACAGCAAAAGCAACCATGGCATCAGCAGCAGGACGCACATACCTAGCCTACCAGCACGACGCCAAGCTCCACCGGCTCCCGACCACCGTCGCCGCCGTCCACGCCTTCCCGGCCCTCGAGGAAGCCAACCGCGGCCTCTTCAAGCAGGGGACCGAGGCGGACCACGTCGTCGTCACGGAAAAGACAATCTTCCACCCCCAGGGCGGCGGGCAGCCCTCGGACGTCGGCGCGATGACGGGGCCCCGCGGCGAGGCGTTTGACGTCCGGGCCGTCCGCATGGACGCCGTTCAGGACGGGCGGGTGCTGCACCTCGGCCGCTTCGCCAACCCCAGCCCTGAGGGGCAGTTCAAGCCTGGGGATGAGGTCGAGATGGCTATTGACGCCGACAAGCGCCTCCTGTACTCGCGGCTGCACACGGCGGGCCACGTGCTCGGCGCCGCGGTGCGGCACCTCCTCGAGAAGAAGGTCGCCGGCTTCGACGAGCTTAAGGCGTCGCACTTCCCTGACTCGGCGGCGTGCGAGTTTGCGGGGCTCATTGGCGGGGAGCACAAGGACGCCATCCAGGGGAAGGTGGATGAGTATGTTGCTGCTGCGATGCCGGTTGAGATTGACTGGTGGGATGAAGAGGACTTCAAGAAGCGCGGGCTCGAGAGGTTGATCCCTGACCGGAGTCTGGCGCCGCCGGGGGAGAAGTTCCGCGTGGTTAATATTGTTGGTGCGGAGGTTTATCCGTGTGGGGGGACGCATGTTGATACTACTGATTTGTGTGGGGTTACGCGGGTGAAGAAGATTTCGAGGAGTAAGGGGGCTTCGAGGGTTAGTTACACTGTGGCTTGAGGCGTGTTGTGTGTTTGTTCGGGTGTGTGCTTCAGCCGGGGGGAGGGCGGGCTTCTGTTTCGTGTGATGGGCAGTGGAACCGGTTGGCTTGATTGGGTTTTTTACACTTGAGTCGGGTACAGGCGTGTTGATGTGCATATAGAGATGGGCTCAGAATACATAGAGGGTAAATGGTGATACAGACATGGTCATTGATCAACCTTGGAATACGTGGCGGCAATGCCTTCGTCTTGTGCCCTTCCTCCTGTTTCCTCCTTTGTGGCTGGTTCTGACCCGCCCTGGTACAAATATCAAAGCCCGTGCCGGCTGGAGAAGAGTGTTGCGTGGTTTATTCGGGAGGCTGGTCCCGATCATGCCAAACACTTGAGGTTTAACACAAATAAGTGGTATCACGCTTGTCCCAGGCAAACACCACATTTCGGACCACCATGTCCCACTCGATCCTGCCTTGGTGGACCTCGGGAGGCAATGCACGCGTCACCAGCCGGGGAGAGACAGGATACTGCAGTCACTGATGTAGGTAATGAGCCGTTGGCCAACAGTTGGGTTAATCTGACTCTTTCCCTCGTGAATATCTACTCCTCCTACCTGGACTCTCATAGGTACCGATGGATGTCCTCTCCCGGCCTGTCTGATTGCCCGTCGAAGTTATAAAGTGGGAGTGTTCTAGGCAAATCCACACCTACCATATCTCAATATCCTCGCTTCCTCGCCTCGTTCACCTGAGATCTTGCTGCTGGAATATCAACATGGCGACAAATTCTTCCAATACCACTGTAGACGTCGAGGTTGGATGGCAGGCTGCCCCACGCACGCGCGGGACCGCAGACATCCTGTGGACCTGCGTCACCGTCATTATCCTCATCACCTGGACCAACTTTTATTCATCCGTTGAAATCAGCAAGCGGCGCCGTGCATTCACCACGTTTATGGCAATTCTCGTACCAGAACTACCAGCGCTAGTCGCTCTTCGGGATTTCTGGTTTGCTTACAGACTGCACCACTGTCTCCACCATCTTGTGGAGCGTCCAGGGTGGAAATACGGATGGACTCTGAGGAAGTCGTTTCTGGTTGTCAAGGGAGGTATGATCGCTGGAAACGCACGCAGATGCGTGTTCCATACTGCGAGTCGTACTTGTAGAATCAAAACATGGAAAGAGATGCTCATCGACACGGAGACATTCTTACAGCTGGCAGTCATGGGCAGTATTCGATACGAAGAGTTCCCCACAACTGAAGAAATCAAGGACAAATCCAAAGCGGACTGGTTCTCCAACGGCGCCACCTGTATCCAGCTGATTTGGTTTATTGGAAACCTAATTTGCAGATCATACACAGGCTTTGCCGTTTCCATGCTGGAGAGTATGACTCTTGACTGGGTCATGTTCGGAGTTATGGCTACAATGTTCTGGTGGGAATGCCCCCAGAACATCAATATACCCTTCACTATTCCAGTACACAATCCTCCTATCACAGCACCGTCGCCAAACCGGGATCCTAAGGCGCCAGTGGGAACATTGCTTGACTACATTGCATTATACAAGGTGAAAAGTTCGCCTCTCGGTGAAGTAAACGAGGACGGCGATGATTACGGGGTACCGAGCGAGCGCAATTCTCTTTGGTCGCCCTCAGTGGGGATCGTGTGTTTGGCCCTGCCGATTGTTTTGCATCTCACCCTTCAAATCTACTGGTTCAATTACTACCAATGGCACTCTGAACTGTACCACACTCTTTGGAGGCTCTTCTTTGGATTCCATACAGTGGCAGAGGTGGCACTCTTCTACCTTGATCCCCACATGCGACACTGGAGTTCTCGTCACATATATTTCGAGTATGTTCGACCACTCATGCTGGAGGCACGAAGAGATTATGAGTCAGACGAAACATCTGTTTCAAGATGGCTCACTTTGGCCAAAGGCATGGGAATCTACAACTCGACTGATCCGAAGCCCTGGCTGCGCGCTACGCAAAAGACGTGGCATGATATTGACTTGAAGTTGCTGGTGGTCACTGTTTTTGTGATTCTGATTTGTCAGTCTGGAAAGCTGGTCATTGCCCTCATGGCATTCCAACATGCCCCCAAGGGCATCTACTCAGTCCCAGACGTCCAGTTTTTGCAGGCTTTTGTACATGTGGGCGGTTAGCAAGAGGGCGGGAGTTCAGGCTCTAGTATGGCAAGATTATGGGTGTTTGTTGAATTGCTGATTTTATACTGGTCATAATTCCGAGCTGGATTCTCTGAAGATTGACATTTACTTGGTTGTAGCAAAACGGAAACAGATCGGGGACTCACGTCCCCAAAAGCAGAGGGTATACCCAAATTGGTTATCCTGTGTGATTTCATCCTATAGGGCCTTATCTTTCAACACGTTGTCACAGGAGGTTCTCCAGTAGGAGGCTATCTTATAAGAGGGTTCTTGTTAGAGGCTGTTCTGCAGGGCGTGGGTGTACTCTCCGTTTCTCCGGGTGCGAGTCCCGATCGCAAAGAAAATCTCGCAGCTAAGACCCAGCAAGTCTGGCATTTAACAAACTATGATGTCCTTGTTGCTAAGCGTCTACTGCTGCAGGAGGCGATCATATGGTTTTATAGGTACAGACTCTAAGAACGAGACTGCTTTTGTCCTTGCGCATTTACATAAGAAGCTTGGGGTTGAAAAGTGAATTCTTCTTGGACGCGATCCCATGACCACATTCACCCTCTTTCCGGAAGTGAATAGGCGTACACAATCAATTCACTTGAGGCCAGACCATCACAACTACGTCTATAAAATACCAGCCAGGGCTTCTACAAAGGCTTCAACCTTCTTCTTTCATCCACAACCTCAAATTCGACTTTCCGGAGCAAAGCAGCCAAGCGAGTCTTTTCGGATCTCGTGCCCTCTAGCTCCCCAACCACACTCAATCCTCACTTCAGTCTTTAAAACCCTCTACAGCAAACTCCATTGTGTCCTCTACTGCCAGATGACCATGGCAGAAACAAGTCTGAGTACCGCAATCCCCATCTGCTACCTCATCGACAGGTTGCCAGTGGAGCTCCGCCTCAACATCTACAAATACTCCTTCCAAGGATCACGAGCCCAAGCTGCCCTCGCTAAAAACACCGAGTCCACTTCTCCCGAGCAGACAGGTGGTCTCGTCCTGCAGTCCTCCAAGCACTTCAACCTCCTTCACACCTGCCGCACAATCTACTACGAAGCCCTCGACACCTACTGGTCGCAGACTATCCTGCAGCTCAACTCCCCCGCCCTGGTCTTCAGCAGCCTCCGCGCATTCGACCACATCAAGCTCAAGATCGACACCTACTCCCACCGCCTCTGCACCGCCCTGCCCGAGGCGGCAAAGGCAAACGTCAAGCACATCAGGGGCATGGTGCTCCCGGCCTCCCGGAGCCTCTGGCTCAAGAAGAACCCCACGCAGACGGCCTCGGCGCTCCTCGGAACATTCAAGAGCCTTGCCACCTGCGAGATGTCCGCGACCCTCGCCCACCCCATCGACGGCCTCCTCTCTCACTACGAGGACCTGGAGGATGACAACTACAGCCGGTTCAGAATGACTTGGGGAAAGGGGCCATCGATGTTCCTGGAGGATCGCTATGGCATCCCCGACATTGGTGAGATCGCCTTCTTGTTGAAGGGCAAGGTCAAGTACTCCGTGCGCATGGACGCTTACGGCATTGAGAAGCTGCTGGTGCCAAAGAGGATTCGGGTAGGATGGCGAATTTTAACACCTAGCTTGTTGACGGTATTGTGGCTAACATATTTTTCAATGCAGCCTTTGTTCTTCAACATGTCAACCGGCATGGCATTCCAGGACATGACGGACAAGATGGACGACGAGGAGGGCTACGAGAAGGTCCTGCGGGTCAAGGTGTAGTCTACGAAGGCAGGGGCGGGTACATGTTGGGTGCTTTGTGACAACCAACGGGCCAGGGTAGTATGTACCCATGGACTACATGCGAGATGGAAGCTTGTGGCCCCAAAAGAGCGCGGAGGATCTTGGAGAGGTATATTGGTTAAGACCCAAACCTTGACCAAGAGGCACACCGAGAAACTGCTGGGCACATGGGCAAGCTGTATTTTGGAATGACGCTCCCGGGCAACATTCTGCCTGGCAGAAGCTATCTTCACATCGATTAGGAGTAGTAAAGATGACCCAGATGGGATGCCTATCACTATATCTCGAGTAGAGTGCGGTGCTCCTCATCCGGGTGCTCAAGAAATGGCTTGGCGATGTTCTTTGTTGACAGCTAGGCACTCTTTTTGGTACAATAATAGTATGTTGATTGATCAAAGCTGCCCGTGATGCCTCAAGTCAAGCATCGTGGCATTTAAGCCTGCGGCACGGGAGGCGGTCGCAGAGGTGGTACCCAGCTGGCCGGACATACCGTACTGTGCAGGGCGGTTGGCTCCTACAGCAGCCCCAAGATGAAGGCTTGCTCTTGGTCGACTGAGCCAGAGGCAAGGGTGGCGATTACAAGCACAGCGAGTAAGGAAATATCAATGACACAGGGGTCTAGGTACATAGCAGCAATTCCATTCTATGGTTTAAGATATACTTGAACTTGCTCCTTCTCCTCCCTTCCGCTCGAACTCCGTCCTCTTTTACCGCCAACTCCTTGCGCCTGAGTGAGCCCGTATAATACCAAAGTTACGCCACCCAACTCGTCACCTCCTCGAATGCTGGGGAAGGAGTACTCGGGTGCTGTAGATTCTGTCTCTATTTGCGGTGGACGGGCCATTGCCTGGATTATGATTCGAATCTCTGGGATGAAATCGCCAAAGTGGTGGACGGTTGCCGGCGAATTATTGGTGGTTGGATCGAGTGGGCTTGCCTGATTTGTAGGAGAGTTGTCATCCTACACCTTCGACACTTCGTCTGCATGGGCTCATGTCAGTGGATGTGCATTTTTCAGAGCTGGGATTCTCATACATCTTGAAGTGCGTCTTTTCTCGAGGCAGGCATGTCATGGGCTTGATGGGCTCAGTCCCTCGGACCAAGTATCTTGCAGCCTTGCACAGGAGAGTGTTGGCGGAGTCGATCCTGGGCGTCAGCCGAAGACAATGAATGGTCGGTGGACCTGGAGAAGATCTTGGGAATCTTGAACAGCCTTTGGCCGTTTTTGAGACGGTTGGTATCTTTGATGCCAGGGTGGAACAGGCGAGAGTGGATGGTCATCCCAGTTCTCGTGGCCCCTGAGATGGGTGGCCGACAGGGTAGCTGTTGGCACTCCAGCCGCTAGAGCAATAAAGAATAGGTGGCCTCGTGACTTGACAGAGTGACTGGAAGTGACTGCAGCTTGTGAGTAATGATTCTGTGGTCCTCAACACTGAGGGCTAGGATGCTGGCAGGATGTGGGTCGGTCAGGGCGGAACATACAGGGCTGTGGGCAGCATATCAAATTATTCCTCGTCACACAAACTGTCGAGAGCATAAAGGGCACCGGTTGCTGCCGCTTCGACAGCGCCAAGGGCGGCGTCGAGGCCCATGTGAGCGGTGGCACCGAGGATGCGGACGGCGTTGACAGCGGTGCGGACAGCTGCCTTGGCCTTCTTTGCGACCCAGGACTTAATATTGCATTTGCTCCTAGATGGCGTGATGGTCCTGGCAGTGAATTTGGTGGCGTCCCTAGGGGCGGTCGCTCGCTTGTAAACGTTGCGGCCGGCTTTCTTGCATGCGGTGCCCACGCTGTTTGACTTATCCTCGTAGAAGATGGCAGCGTTGTCTAAATTCTGCAGGGAGAAGATGCGAGCCATGAAGTTGCCAGTTCTAGTAAGTGTGCTTTCGAAGAGGGCCTTCACAGTCTGCCAGGGGAAGATGCGGGCCATCCAGTTGCGAGTCTTGGTCAGGGTGGTTTTGGAAGAGGACTTCTGGGGCTCGTCCTGGCTAGTGTCTGTGGCTGTGGATCGTTTGGTCAGCTTGCTGGTACCGGCATTATTTGGGATGCCGAGGCTGTTCATGGTATCAGGAGCGGAATTGGGGATGGAGCGGGAGACGGCGGTGCAGTTGTTTGTAGTGCTGACCGGGACGAGCTGTGCGCTGGGGATGGACTTACCAGGGTGGCTCGACTTGCTGGCAGATGCATCACCGCGGAGGGTGAGGTAGTACTCCTTGTCGCAGGATGAGGAAGAGGCCTGGACACACATGCCGTCGACCGTGCTGGAGGCGGCGATGGTGGTTTGGGACATGATGAAAGGGCTCGGTGATCGAGGGCTAGAACAGATGTCTGGGTCTGGGGTAGAAATGGAGAGAACCACAAACAAGGATGCTGGTTCCTGACGATGCGATGGAGTGAGGGAGATGGCGATTACCTTCGAGTAGAAGGCGAGGCAGTAGGGCAGGTGGATGCTTGGTTTCGTAGAATCTTGATGAGCGTCAAGGTTTGGCGCCGGCAGAGAATGCTACGGATTTGGGATTGCGATGTAAGGGCAGAGTGTGCGAAACTTGCTGCTGTGTGCAATGACGGCTATCAGTCGAGTTGAAGGAAGGAAGGAAAGGATGGACGAAATGGACGGTGGTGTCGGAGTTGGGACAAAGCCCTCGCCTGGTCTGAGCACGGCTGCCGGACGCCAGAGTGGGACCACGGTTCATAATGGTTGGGCGAGGCATGTTCAGATACTGTTTTCCAAGTGAACCACTGAGACCAGTGATAGATCCTGTGACAGTGTGCGAGGCCCGTTTGTGTTCCCAGCGTTTGATGCGTTCAAACCCGGGCTACTTGCCACCCCTGCACGAGCACATGTGCAGTGAATGATAATATGGACAGGCCTGGCTGCAAGGCCATACCTCCAGGTGAGTGGCCTGCTCCGAGGCCCCATCCCATGGAACATATCGCAAGATTAGCCACCGGTGCTCCGTATATGAAGGAATTGGTCGATGCTACGTGAGAGACACGACTTATACCTGCCTCTCGATAAGAAACGTGATGATTTGAATTCAAATCTGCGGCACCTACTATCTATTCCGGAGAAGCCTGTGCTACCAATCATTGCGCATCACAATGACCTTCTTGTCAGCATTGACCTGGTATATTCCTCCCGACCTTCCCGTTGCTCACGCATGTCTGCTGGATCTCGTTTGCATAACTAGCTACCTGCTTGTATGTGAGCCCTGACTCTTCGCTGTCCCGGCTTCCACAGATGCCAATAGCTGCAGTGTCTCGCTGTCGTGGTACAGCCTACCAAGAAACACGGTTAGCACGCAATTCATGCCCGGGTCACCGAAAGTGTTCTACTTACGAGAGCCCCCGAAGTTGCGGATCAGGCACCGGTGACCAGGTGGTCTTCCCCGAACCTGATTGATGACTGCAGTCACGTCCTCGGTCCGAGGGGACCCGTCGGATGTTTGGCAAGATACGGGATTTTGGTCAACCGGAATGTCGGCCGAGTTGACCAATCCGGATAGCAATTACTATGCGATCATTGCCTGTAGACCAACATCTTAATATTCCTTGCTATGGTCTCTTCAGTAAACAATCCTTGACTTCGAGAGAATCCGTAGGTGTGCGTCTATGGGCTGTGGTGTCAGTTCACTTGGTGAGGGACTTCTGAGGAGACTATGTGATCATGTGATTTCTTAACAGATCCCTTAGGAAGCCGCTTGTCGATGTGGAAGGACTATGCTTTTGGTCGAGGCTGCATTTGTGGAACCATTATCATCTACAGCGGGATTACGTTGAGGCTATGCTGATCCTCGTCTAGAACTACCCAGGCATTGCTTGACTATTCGTTGTAGCTACTTGCTTCGACGGTTCTAGTCTCAAGTTCTCAATCTTCAATATCGCTACAAGTAGTTCTCGCTGGCCCTTGCCCCGTATCAAGCTGGTGAGATCGACCTTCACCAGACACGATCTAGTCTGACGCCGTCAAGCGGATAGACGGCTAGGTGCGATGAGCAAGCAGGGAGTGTCGTCACTGATTTGGCCAAGCAAGCCTGGCAGTGGCAAGACATATTGTGACTGTCTTACGACGACGAGTCAGGCTCTTGTTCGGAGCCGTTGCTAGGCATTTTGAAGCTATGAGTCCTGCGCCAAGCCGAAGAACCGAGAGAGTGCACATGTGGGGCACCAGTACATGAGAATTAGTGGGTGTAGGGGGAGACTCCGGCAGGAGCACCGAGATGCTTTTATCGTTCGCTCTGATTCTCAGAGCCGGAGGATGCAAAGTTCCACATTTGGACGGCCACGTACTGGCCTTTCGAGCCCACTGTAGAGCCGGCAAATGTAGCATGCAGGTTGTTGGTCCTGCGCCACACAGATGCATTTGTGACCGTTGACCCATCTGCGTACCACTGGCAGGCCCGTTCCTATTTTCAGCCGTTCCATTCTCAATTGCGCCGCAATTACTTTCCTGGCCGGGTCGCCAACCGAACACTCACATTCTGCGCCACCAACGCACGTGCAGCGATCGTCTCGAAGCATGCACCAACGAGCATGGTGCTTCGTTTGGTTGCAGCTGAAACAAGAGGCCATGGCGGGCAGATCCCGTGTGGCGGAACTGACTGTGGACTAATTACCAACATGGAGGCCATAAGGCCAAAGGCGCCGCGACAAAGACTTTCCGCTTTGCTGTGGAAGGCATGCCGTCCCTCATATTCTATAATCAGCATATGGCCCTCGGCCAGGGGGCCAGCCTTTGTCCCAAGATTGTGGAGGTGGCCTATTTGAGATACAATGGCCTCCGACTTTGATGGAATTCGAGTAAAGGGTGCTGCACTTTAGCTACTTATGTACAGCCGCCAGGGTATGCTCCCTTTGGCAGCCCCTACTTGCCGTGGACATTGACGGACATTTTGACAATTTCAATCGCATATTTTGATCTAAACGATGCTCTAGTGAAGAGGAAGATTCAAATTGCCTTGAACTCTTCTCACCTCGTGAATTATCACTTGGTGCCCTTTCAGGCCCAAGTCAGGGCTGGCAGGTGACTTTACCAGTCGTTTCACTCATCAGGTTGGTCACGTCTCTCTGACCAACTGGGTCCGCACACTCCCACAGGCCTGATATAAAACCCATCCAGAGGCTTTGATAACTAATTTCTTCCTCATACAAATTCTTAGAGTCTGTCCTCTTCTTGCATATTTCGTTTCTCATAGTCAATCATTCTCAACTCCCGCCGCCTTCTATCACGTGTAATCTAGTTGGACAGCCGTCGCAACACTCAGACTGCCAGCACGGACCAGCCGATGCCACCAGGACCACCTCGTGATCTGAAGAACTTGACCATGGCTGACCCTGTCCGGAGTGATATCTCTCCACTCTTTACAGTGCTTCCTGTTGAGCTGCGCCTCCATATCTACGAGGAATTGTTTGAAGGCTGCAAGGTCAGCTATAAGAAGAAGCACACGGTTGGAGCCGAAACACAGCTCAGCATCTTGCAGCCCAGCGACCACTGCAACTTTCTGCTCACCTGCAACCAGGCATACGACGAGGCCATAAAGATTTACTGGAGCAGGACCACGCTCTACGGGGACCCTGACGATGACGAATTAACTTTCTTTTTGGATTGTATTGTGCCAGATTTGGCCAAGCCGTACATCAGACATATTCGAGGCCTCAACAGCCGAGAGTTACCCTACCGTCCCCTGGAGGGATGCCTGAAAGAGTATCAGAGGCTGCAGACCATCGGTTTCGAAGAGGAGTGGTGCATCAATGTTGCCGCCCTGGGAGACCGTGGTGCGTCTCCTACAATGGAGGATTGGGTGGCTGAATATTGCATGACCCAATCCGGCTGGAAATTCTCCACGCTCCTCTGCGACAATGGCCCCGCAGTGGTTGTTCGCGGAGTCTACAGGCTTGATATTGGGGTTTGGAGCCCTGAACTGTTAGCAGAGAAGTTTCCAAATATGAGTAAGGATTGTACAATGGAGCGCAAGGTAAGTTCATATGTCCACAATTCATCTCATGAAGTGGTCTCCGTGGCTTCGTGGTTTGAAGGGTGCTAATTCTCTTTTCTCCGACAGATCTGCTTCTACAATTGCAGCACAGATTATGGCTTCTTCGCTGATTGTTCGACTAATGAGAAGGACCAGGAGGCCGGTTTTGCAAAGGTCCTGGAAGACTACACGCCGGAACGAGAACCTTGCGGGGAGGGGGTTGAGGAGCATGTGGTTGGACATCATGCGTAATATCAAATAATATTTGTTATCGTCTTACTGCCTGGAAATGCAAGGACGGTTGGGCAGCGGGTGCAGCCTGTGGGGTCGTGCACCGACAAATGTCATATAAAATGTAGGAATATACCCTCATGTAGACTTCTCCGGCTGTCTATTTTGGAAACACTGGCCGTTATGCCGGCCTAAGAAAACTTATCAATCTGGGTCGACCCAGCACCAAAATACCTCCCTTGTTGCGAAATTTCAATGAACGAGCTGACCGTCTGGTATTTGCCATAAAACGTGTCTATCCATGCATCGTCCATGAGATGAGAATGATTTATAAGCCCATTACTCCCTAAAGGTTGTAAATGAGCAGCTCCGGTCCAGCCCTGCCTGACCACCTGGGCAGAATGAGAGCCAGAATGAGCCCGACGACCCAGGTTTGGTAAGTGACACCACGATTCTGGATATTATACCAAAGTAAGTCTTCTATTGGAAACACCCCACAATGTTATCCAGTCGCCTGGTTTCTTATCTGGAGCGATCCTGATCGTTCCCAGTCTCTCGTAATGGTCATTATGATGGCCCGCACCACGGAGAGCAAGGCCATGAAGCTCCACAAGATTTTCTTTATCTCCGGGATGCAAGACCAAACATAAGCTAGTCCAGAACCACTGATGGCATAACTTGCTTGACAATGAAAATGGGTGATGACAAAGCAGCCAAGGATTTGATGAGATGCTCCAAATATTTCATACAATATCCCATACACTATCACCATATCGCGGTGACATCATCAATATGCCGCATGTTTTGTACCAGAGCCCAAGTGGCTTACTAAACTCGTTTTTTTCTTTCTGTTTTTTCTTGAAGTTGTTCTGCAGTGAGGCTTCCCTAGGGCTTCTCCGGGAGGCTTTTCTCTTATACCTCGGGAACTTAGCAGATTGAGAAGTTGTCAGATTAGAGTCTATACTGTACAAGTTCTTAATGTAGGTGGGATGTTTTCCCACAGGACGGGCCCCCGGGGCGTCAGACACGATAGTGGCATAGCGGACAGCCGAGAAGAGGTCATACCTAAGTACTCCATAAGTAGGGAAAGCAAAGGACTGGTGGTGCAAACCTTTGGGTGGGTGAGGCGTTATGTATCATTTTGCCCCCAAGTAAAAAGACGGAACGCCTCATGTTGACCTGATTCCATCAACGAAAGAATTAAAAGGGAATGACCATGGGCCAGTCCGTCAGAACCCAACCGCACCCTAGCGCCTGAACCTGGAAGGTCCTGCAGTTTGCACCGCAAATAATCTGTTATGAGGACATGGTTTTGTAAGATATGTAATTATCGTCAAGGCAACTTGGCCGAGTGGTCTAAGGCGCTACGTTCAGGTGTTGGTCATCTTCGTAGTCTCGAAAGAGGCGTGCGTTCGAGTCGCACAGTTGTCAAATATCAATTTTTGCATTTTGACATTGCAGTTGGGTCGACTTTTTTTTATAGCATTCTTCGGAGGTGCTATGACTCGCTATCGTCTACCTAGGTACATTCAACACAGAATTAGTTGGCTGGTTAGGGCTGCGCTGGCTGTGAGCTAAGCTCGGCTTGGCAAAATATGTAAGCTTCCCAATGTATCCTTGGAATTACGCTATCATCCTCTGACACCACGGTGACTCCGTGGTCGGGATGGGACCGATGTCTCTTTGCTGTGGTAGCAGGGTGGATCCTTAATGGGAGAGGCCTTTGAAACATGATATCCAGTACCGTTTCTCTGAATTAGTCCCTGTGACAGGTTGCTTGGATTGCATCCACACCATTCGTGACTGGCAACCAGCCCATTTGCGACGCTGTCAACTTCTTATTCTGGCACAGGGATTGTGCTATCTTCCATTTCAGACTCTGGCTTGTTGGGGTTCTCCCCATTCATGTCACTCAAATCCCACGACATATTGAGTTGCAAGCCTGCCAGCCCTTCCCGGAGCCATGGCTGTTGTGCCGTCGGGCTCAGAGTCCACATTCTTGTTTTCTCCCTGAGTGAGGTCTTTTCGGCACCCTGATGGCTGGCTGATGTAGGGTTTTCCCGCTGCATCCGGCATCGTTGGTGGTGACGGTTCATATTGTCACCCCGGGAAAACGTGGCCCGACAAAGCACACACATGTACGATGGATTGTGTTTTTTGTGTTCTATATTGGCCGTCGATGTCAGCTCTAGTTTAGCGATGGGGCCGTCAAATCGCTTACGAGTGAGCATATGACGATTCAAGTCCTTCCTTCGAAAGAAGGTCTGCGTACAGTGGGGGCAAGGCTTCAAAATGTTAGTTAGGAACTTATCATAATAACATTGGAACCCTCGCGGAATCAGTTGCTCCGGGACCTCGAGTGGTTTCCCGGAGAACCAGAACAGTCAACTTATGCGTACGATTTTTGCGTCAATGGATCGCTTCGTAACCTTTGGCGAGATCGGGCGTCTTTCTGGCTCGTCTCCGAACGCCAGCTCGCGGCTGTGCTAGTTTAGCCCCAAATCCGAAAGCCAACACGACTCAAATGCTCACAACAGATTTGCAGCCTCCGACTGGTCTGCTTCAGTCTCTTGTCCAGCTCCCGAGGCAGCTACGTCAAGATGAACAATGTCATCGTAGGTAACCGGCTTCACGTTTTGGTTTTCCATATTTCGTTGCGCACTGTCGACGATTTTCCAAATCTGGTCACGGCCACCTATCTCTTGGAAGCTCAGCGCCATGGTGATATCGGTCTGACTGTCTGACCAAACGATCAGGTCCTCTCCTGACTGCTGAAAATTAGAGTTCTCGTGGACTGGTTCCTGTATTATTGCGCGGTACGGCGGCCATTCTGAGGAGACGTCGATGTAAGCCCGTCTCTCCTCATCATTGTAGATCCCAAAAGCTCTGCAGAAACCCGTTCCTTGGTCCTCCCAGCCATCGTCGACAGACTTGTAGATCTTGACACGAAATTTATGTGCCGTCAAATGTTGGCCATGTCCCATCTCGTTCCCAGGATCAGGTAACTTGAAGCTCTTGTCCATTAGTGCCGCGAAGGAAGGACATACGTTCAGCAATGCCCTCGCTGCTTGTTGCATGTTCTGACTGTGCTCCGGGACGTAAGATTCGATGCCACTCGCTTCATCAGCTTCCCTCTTCAGTTCAATCTCCCTGCATACCATTGCTAATATATTTGTGTACTTATTCTTCCACGCTTCGGGGTCGGATGGTGGGTTGGTTAGGAGCTCATCGCACATGGTGGTCATAGTGGCCTTGAAGTCTTCTTCAAGCATTTCAAGAAGAATGTCGAGGTCGTCAATATCATGATGCTGGGGGGTGCCATCTTTAGACGAAAAGGTCTGAGAATTCGAATTACCGGTGTCATGGCTGCGCTCATCGTTAGTGTCGGCCATCCTTGGCATAGAAAAAATAGCCAGCTGCTCTTGGTGTGTGGCAACGTGTCGCTTGAAATGCGTCAGGGAAACCAAGATGTCCCCTTGTTCGACGTTGGGTGGGACTCGGCCGTCTGTCTGTTGCCAGCGTCGTGATAGAATCGAGGCCCATTCGTCACAGAAGGGACAGTCTTGCGCTTTCAGTTGCGATGGGGCTAGCTTTCCGTGCTCGATGACTGATCTGATCTCTTCTTCGGAGTGGGGTCCGTGTTCACCGACGAAGTGTTGTTCCAGAAATTCCACGGCTTTGTACTGGACCCCGCAAAGTTTGCACATATAGAGCGAATGGTGGTGTTTCAACTCGTGGTCGAACCAGGTATCGCGATCACTGAACACCTTGTGCTCACAATCTTGTCCACCTGACGTGCATACGTACGCCTTGAGGTCTCGATAAGCATGCAATCTGCGCGTGGCCAGTTAACGTCGTTGAAAGGCAAAAGGAGCACTGCAGAAGTATGAAGGGGCACACCTGGCCTGCAGGGGCGATAAGGGAATTGTATATAAACGTACTTCCAGGCTTTTTCTCTGCGGAAAGACTGCAAGGTGAAACAGATCGGGCATTCAAAGTACTCGCCGTCCGGGCCCAAGTCTGCTAGACTAGGTAACCGAAGGCTGGTCTCGGTGTCGAAGGCTGTAGATGCTGATACCAATGATGCCGAGTCATCGTCATCATCGAGAGAAGACTCAAGAAACTCGGAAGTTGAAAGGTTCACTGGGGTCACGAAAGTCGTGGCTTTACTCGATTCTCGCACCGTGGGTGTATCCATGGTAGTGTTCGAGTCCTCAACTTGAAGCTTTGCTCTGTGGTCTCGAACGTAATTGATAAACCGCCGGCGCTTCGAGTTTGCGTTTCCAAGTCTGCATTTTAACCAAGCCGAAGTCTCAAAAGCTAGTTTGGGGTACTTTTCTTCGATATAGTTGATGTCGAATTGTGCGGTGAATGCATATTCCGACTGCTGAAGGGCTCGCTCAAAACGGTCTCTGGGTGTTGCTCTTCTGACAAGAATACCTATCCGAAAGAGAGCTTTTAGGCATTCAGAAATCATGCAAAGAATAGAGTCAGCCTCTTCTGTTGTGGTTGTGTACTCTGAGGGTGTGTCCAGTCTAAGATCATACGCCGGCACGTTGGTGATCACAGTGTCTTGGGCGGGTCCCGTGTCGACTTCGAGTTCCGCCCGGCTCTCGGAGAGCAGCGACAGCACTGAAAACCATTCAGCTGTCATCATGTGCAGGATGAGAGACCTGACTCACGATCATCCGAGGCTTCTTGCATATCATCGAGATGTTCACATATTTGGTCTTTTACCTCAGGGCTATCTGCGAGCCTCGACTCGAGAGACATCCGTTTGTGCGCTTGGTGGAGGGCTCCGAGGTTGCCAGTCCAGAGTTTAAATCTATCCAGCACGTCTTCTACCTTTCCCACCTCCACAGGAGACTCAAGTGCCTTTGACTTCTCAAGCCCATGTAGTAAGCTTCGTCTGACGTCCGAACAGCGTTCCGCGATACTTTTGCCGCCGTCGGAGTCTGCCATGATAGCAACTTCTTGGAATCGATGAATCTGCCAGGGGCCGGTGATGTTGAATGAACGAGAAGAAATGTATATTCCCACACGAGCAATCGTGTTCAGGGTCAGTTCAAGTTGGCCAAAATTAAGCAGAGGATCACGAGCGGGGGTGACTGCATCCCAAAGCAGAAAGGCCATGGTGTATCAGTGAGGATTTATGCAGCTTTCTGGGCCTATCGCTTATCACTTGTGTAACAGTATCGCGGGCACGTGTGCGGGGCATTGCTTGATGGCGACCTCCCATGCCTCATTCGCACATACATATCTCCGGACTTCACGCTTCTCTGTCACCTGGGCACCTCAAAAGCCACCGCTTGGCATCGTCCTCCCTGGCTTTCTGCCTGGATCCCAATTTCAACCAAGATCTTCAAAGAGGTCTCGATGTCGGGTCTGGAGGTAGCTGGTCTGGTTCTCGGAGCCTTCCCGGTTGCCATCGGGGTCCTCGGCACATATAAAGAAGTGGCGAAACGCCTCGGATTCTGGTCTAAAATTGCGGCTGAGCATAAGAGGTGCGACTCGCAGCTCAAATTTCATCGGATTGTATACGTGAGCAATCTGAAGAGATTGTTATTGCCTCTGGCAGGCTTGGACGACACGCACATCGACGAGTTGTTGAAAAATCCCACGGGAAAGTGCTGGACCGAAGCTCGGACTGCAGGGATCCTCGAGGAGCGTCTTGGAGACTCCTGCGAAATCTACCTCCAATGCATGACTGAGTTTCATGAGTGGATTGAAGCCATGAACCACGAGTTAGCGTTCGATGCGGCGACAAGACAACTATCCTACGGATCCGGTCTAGGGGTAAGCTCCCGTTCCACATAAACTCCGCCAGCTTGACCATTTGCGCTAACAAGCTGCCTGCCTAAGAAGTCAGTCCAGGTTAAATCAAAACCAGAGGCGATCAAAGACCATGCGAGATGGCACCTCTATCGGATAAAATTCAGCCAGGCGGAGAAAGAGCGCGAAGAAATCTTTACGAAATTGGAGAGCTGCAACGAAAGATTAAAGAAATTGCTACAAATCAGCGAGGACGATGTCGACTTGACCAACAAAAGAGCGGCAACTAAGAGTGTTGAGAGTAACGCACTTTGTCGGTTCTGGCGCCGGGCGAGCAGAGTGTTCTCAGCCCTTGCTCTCGCGTGGAACTGCACTTGTCGAACAGAACACTCCACCAGACTGCTACTGGAACACCGGACTGACACGTCCAGCGACTTCAGGCTGTTATACTCCAGGGATTTGGAAAACAACAGAGAAGCAAGGAGAATCAGGGTCACTGAAAAGAGCATAGACGTGGACGCCTCAGCTTCAGTTGGCATAATTCCCTCAAAGGCCGGCGCCGGCCCGGGAGGTAAATCTACACATAACCCAAACCACCGACAATCTACACCGATAAGATCAGCCATGAAAGCCAGTGCGTCTTGTCAACGTGGAAAAATCAGGTATGCATCGCCTGTAAAATGCACTCGTTCAGCACACACTATATTGACTACTGAGAAGGGCCACGGCTTCGACGTCGGTAACCATCACACAGGTGGAGAACCCATCGGCGGCAACACCGATCCCCTTGCCACTTACACAGCCTATCACCGACCTTTGCAGGTCCCTTGAGTGCTCAGAGGGGCGACTCTGTGGATTCATCACTGAGGAAGACTACAAATACTACGTCTATGAGGAGCCTGCAGTCCCTGGTCGTTCGGCTTCGCCCAGAAGCATTACTTTAGAACAGCTCCTGCAAGATGAGGGAATACCCCGCCCAACTAGAAGGCAAAGAATCGCACTTGCCTTCATCCTATCATCATCCTTTCTGCAGCTTCTGGAGTCACCGTGGCTGTCGGATTCTTGGCAGAAATCAGATGTGTTGTTCTTTGAAGACCCCATCCATCCGGGGGTCTTCAAACTTGACGAGCCACACCTCGACAACTGTCTCAAACAGATACCACACGCTATCCACTCTACGGAACATAGCCGCAGGATGCAATTGTCATCCTCGCTGGATATGCTTGGCATCGTCCTGCTAGAGCTGTGCTTCGGGAAGCTCTTGAATGACCAACCCTGCCGCGTCAAATATCCCGACACGGGGGACAGCACCGTCGAGAGAGCGCTTGATATTCAAGCAGCCAAAGAGTGGCACGGGGAAATAGAGGAGGAGGCTGGACACGACTATTCTGTCGCTGTTGGCTGGTGTCTGGGAGGCATTCTCAGTACGCCTCCGGACCGGTGGAGGGAGGAGATGCATAGCAAGGTTGTTCATTCTCTGGAGTCGTGCCACAAGTATTTACAGTAGCAGGTGTCTCAGTGGAAACTACAACGGACAATTTATTATTGCTCTCCTCCTAGCCATACGTTTTAGTGGTAATATTTGCCGCCACCAACTTAATCGCAAAGCCCTGAAAAAGACGATCTAATATCTTTGAAACAACTCGCACGTCCAAGGCTACCTTTATGTGTCTTTTATTACAATACGCAGCCTAATCCTATGACTAACAATGTTTGATCACAGCCAAGGGTGCCCTACATCTGGTGGTACATTGCCCCAGACTTTTCCAATTCAACCCCTGCCTAATCCTTCTCTCCAACACCCTGATTACAAATGCATGCCATTTCCAGATTCTTCGAGTCGGCCCGAATCTTTTTGTCGTCCCCAAGCCGAGAAGTAGCCCACACGACCGCCCACCACACATGCCATGCGCAAAACCTGAGCATCGCCGTCTATGTCCCTGGCAAACTTACAACGTCTGCTTATAGCCCTCCTCGTATGTTTACAGGGGGCGCAACCTCCTCATTGTGGCACTGCCGGAGTTAGTAGCCGATCCTCAGTTGCCGTGGGTGGATGCAGAAGGATTGCTCATGGCAGTGGAAGTCGTGGTGGCGCTAGGGTCCTGGCATTCCAGGTCGGTTGTAAATCTGACAAAATCTCGCCAAAGCTCGCGAGTGGTCTCGCTAGGCTGCATGATACCCTTCTCCAGATACAAATTCATCCTCGACCCCAGAATGCGCACCGTTTGGAGCTGCTGGTAGTTGAGCGTGTCCTCCCGGTAAGGTCGGGACGTCTCGCGGTCCTCCTGAAGTCGCTCAACCGTGGAGCGCAGCATCTCCAGATCCTCCTGGGCTTTGCGAAGCTGCCTGATTTCTCCAGAGTGTTGGGTGCTCACACGAGCGGACCGCGGGGAACTCTCGACTTGGCTGGACACCGAAGACTGCTGCACCATCGCCTCGGGGCTGGGCTGGGTGGTTTCCTTCGATGGCCCTCTGAATGTCCGGGATAGCTCGTACACGTTGTCGACGATCCCGGCTGGCACGGTAGCGCCCATTCGCTGCCCGTCGGTAAGAATCCCCTGGCTCCGTTGAACTGGTTTCCAATTCCTTCCAACGAGGCCGTTTTTGAACTCGAGAGTCTCCCAGCCTGAGGGCACGCTCATAAGGGCGATGAGGCGGTCAGATGTAATAGTCATCATCGACAGCTTTTCGAGGGCCTCTTGGCATTTCGCAATTACATCCGCGTATTTGGCCAATACTTTGTCGGCCAACCTGCCCCGACCCATTGTGTTCTCGATGTGCTCCTCGATCGTCACTATGACGACGTCAATTCTGCTCCGGGTCGAGGCATCAATGTCGCTGACAGCCTCTCTCATATGTGAGAGCACCGTTGTGTTCATTTCCAACGACTTCTTGGTAACCTGGGTATCGACAAGAAAGCACCGTGCTATGCCCTCAGTAAGTTGTCTGTAGGCTTCAATGATGTCGCACAACAAAACGTTGGTCTCCGTGTCGACCTGAAAGGTCTCCGGGGTGTAGTTCGCGGGTCCTTGTATGATCTTGAGCCCGAGGGTGGCCTCGCAAGAAACGTCTGGGGTGATGCTGTATTGCCTCAGCGGGTCGCCTTGCATAGCGTTGACCACGTGGGAATATAAGAGCCATATACCCGCGTTTTCGGTGAGCGATTCGTCGATCTCCCGAAGCTGCTCCTTGAATTTATCAAGAAGTTGGCTCCTCTCTCGAGAATTGTCCTCTTCTAGATTCATGCGCTCCGTAACGGGACCATTGTCCGGAAGACTCTGCTCCAGCAGGCCGCTGTCGGCGATGCTATGCTCGGAGGGATCGACGGGTGGTGCGTCTTCCTCACATGTATCGAGGTCGGCGACGCCATGCTCCGATGGATCGATAGGCAGGATGTCCTCCTTGATTAGACTGGTAGGCGTGATATCTTGCTTGGAAAGACCGCTGTCGACAACGTCATTCTCTGACAGGAGGCTGTTTGGTATTCCTTGCTCCAGTGGGTGGCCGTCAGTGTCGCCATGCTCCGTCGGACTCGTAGGCAGGATATCTTGTCTGACTAGACTGCCTGTCGGGTCATCCTCCCCGATCGGACTGGTAGCCGCCGCGACATCTTTCCCGTATGGATTGCTATCGGCAAGGTCATCATCTGACAGGGTGTTGGGAGGGACGTCTTGCTCCAAGGGATCATTCTCATCGGCTTCGCTCTCCGCCTCGGAGAGTCTCCTGGCTCGCACGCGTGCAGGCGGCGCGGATGGCCTCCTAGCCCCACGTAGCAAGAACACGAGGTACCCGACGACAAGCAGCACGACTATTGGATCGGCAAGGAAAGCCCAAAGTTCGTCGGCATAGTATCCGATGGTTTCTGGTATTGCGAAGAGGGTTGAAAGAATGAGGATGCTCAAAACAGCAAGCAGTTCCATCTCGATTGTGCTGTGCCTTTGGGGATGTCGACGCCGCTGTAGGTGTTTCGCACGGGATGGATTATTGACTACCAGTGGAGCGCTTGCTTGTATCGGCCTCGAGTAGTCGCGGTGGTGTACTCTCGGTCGACAGGTCGTGCGTGTCTAGTAGCCCTGGTGTGTAAAATGTCAGAATCAAGCAGGGCGTCAATGGATCGGGTCGCAGACAAACAGGGAGAGCGATGCTTCAGGCGGCAGCTTCCTCGCGCCGCTGGAACGCAGCCAGTTCGTATCTGAGGTGCGGCTGGCAGCTTTCTATGCTCGTTTGCAGTGGTCGAGGACTGGGCGGTTGAGGGCCTGGTGGTCGATGACCGAAGGTTGGGTGGGGTTGAGCGAGCGGTGGAAGTTGTCGAAATGCACGGGTGGATGATTGAATTGATCCGTTCAAGGACACGGGACAGTTTGGAAACCGCTTCAACCACCGATGCAGAGTGAATTGAATGTCCCTCTTTACCAGTCGAGGACACTGGGTGAGGTCTCTGTCCTGCACGCCAGTGGCCGAGGCTCCAGCGGCCCAGAATGATGTCGAAGAGTCAGCTGGGCGAGCTCCTAGGGATTTCTTCGTTTCACTCGAGGATTTGGAGATACTGATTAGGGCTCGTGGAGCTGGCCTCACGAAGCTGGTCAATGTCGAGACTGTCACCAGGCTGTCGCTTGAGAACGGAGTTTCTGCTACGCACCGTTACAAAATGAGGCACTGGTTACAAAATGAGGCACTGCTTAATGCGGGTACTTAGCAGCTATGATATATGCTTGATTCAAATCATGGCTGCGAATGCCCGGTGATTTGTCGGCCAGACCACGGGGCGGATGGTTCGGAACTGCACAATCACGAGGTAGCTTGAGCGGGTCGAGGCCGATGACTGCGCGACAGTACTTTGGTATGGCCACTAAACACCGCCTCCGATATGTGCCATACCATCCTCTTCTCACGCTGCTGCCTCGCATGGGTTGGTCACCCGCTGCCTACAACGAGGCTAGTATACGTTTCACGACTGCTCGGGTATGTAGTGCCATTGATCAGGTCGAGGTCACGTCGTCATCAGATTTCATCTTGCATCTACGCCATCACTGGGACGTGCGGTCTTCAAAATTGTTCACATGTAATTTACAGGCTATTAATATAATATCTGGTTGATTTCCACCGCTGTAGCACACATGAACTAATTCCATCACTTTGCGTGCCCAATCTGGTGAACTGATCCTCATGCCTCCCATAAGCTTCTGGAGCACTGTGAACAATTCCTTCAATGTCGTCCGGCGCTTTATGCCATGCCGAGCCGGGTGCCTAGCCCTTTCTTGATGTAGCGCCGGCCATTTTCTTTTCTTTCTTTTTGATTTTCGATATTTTGGGGTGATTGTTATGTCATCCATCAGCGCAGCTCAAGCCTCGCCTTCCCCATCCTCCTTTCCCTAGGCCTTGTTGCCCTTGTTCCCGTTGTTGCGACGGTTGTTGTTCTTGTTCTGTTTCTTGTTGGTGCCCGAGGGAGTCGATTTTCCACTTCCGGCCGCAGCGGCAGATGCTCGCGGGCGATGATTGAAAATGGGGAAATCCCTGAAGGACGAGGTAGGCATGGGCTGCGGGTCCCGGTACGCGGCGTATTGATCCTCCGGAAACTTGAGGGGTTTCACAGGCATCGCCCTCCGCTCCGGCCTCCCCTCCTTCTCCTGCCTCTCATTCCACAACTTGATCCTATTCTCCTCGGTGCGGTAGTACTGGTTGATCTTGCCGTCGGGCTTGTCCACAAGTTCCGGTGCAGGAAGGCACTTGTGCCAGAACTTGCTTGTCTGTCGGAGGCGCTCGGTGGAGGACAGGTCCTGGTGCAGGCCTGGGGGGCACTTGGGGCGTCCTTCAGAAGGTGCTGGCGGTGCTGGCGCTCGCTGCTGTGTAGGGGTGCCAAGGCTGGGGGAAGACGGCGAGGAAGTCGAAGTGGTATCTTCAAATACTGGATAATTGGGTCGAGGAAAATCCCAAGAGGAAGTGGTAGGCTTGGCCTGGGGGTTGCGGTACGCAGCCTCAGGATCCTCCGGAAACTTGAAGGGTGGCACGAACAGCTCTTTCTTCGGCCCCCTCCTCAGGCCCCTCTCGATCAATGCATTCTCTCGCTCAATCCTGTCGTTCCCGGTGCGGTACCAACGGTTGATCCTGCCGTCCGGCTGCCCTACAATTCGGTAGTCGAGGAGACACTCATGCCAGTACTTGCTTGTGTGTATGAGGCGCTCGGTGGTGGATAGGTCTTGTCGCAGTTCTTGGTTGTGTCCTCCAGGGGACGGAGTCGGTGTCGGTGATGGCTCGTGCTGCTGAGTAGAGCTCGGGGACTGAGTGCGACAGCTGTGGTCGTCGCGTGCCGCCTGGTCGTCTTGTCCATCTGGACCTACCAGTATCCGTTAGCCCGTCTGCCAACACCGTTGCGAGAGGAGGGGGAATAGAACGCACTGGAAGGACGGCTGTTGGAGAAGCCGCTGCGAGGAGAATGTCCTGTGTTGTGTTGAGATCCGCCGAGGCCGGGGTTGTGACGGGGACCAGTAGGTGCGGTAGCAGTGCTGCCGCGAGGTTGGCTGCCGCTTGTTGGGGGTTGCTCGTTGGCCCAGCGAGACTTGGCCATGCCGACAGCTGGTTTACCGCCGGTGTCTTTGGCGCCCACATTGCTATCGGCGGTGTTGTTGTGGCCGTTGTTGCTGGCGCTTGGAGATGGCTGCTCCATAGCCCAGCGAGACGTTCCAAGACCATTCTTGGCTGGCGAGGCAGGGACAGGTGTGCGGGTGCTGTGGTTGGTAGGGATCCCCCCGCTGCTGCTGGTAGACGGCTGCTCATCCGCAAAGCGCGAAGCGAAAATGCCCTTCTTGAATGGGGGGACAGCGGCAGGAGTGTCCTTGCTATCGCTGGTCTGGCCGCCGTTGGGAGAGGGCATGCTGGAGACCTCAGCGTCGTTGCTGCTGCTTCGGGTCTGGTTGCCTCCGCTCTCATTGCTGCTTGTCGAAGGCTGCTCGTTGGCCCAGCGAGACTGACCAATTCCGTTCTTGACTGGAACGGTGGCGGCAGGAGTGTCCTTGTTGTGTCCATTCTGGCCGCCGTCGGTGGGACTGCCAGCGATCTCGCCGTGGCTGTTGTCTTTGGAAGGCTGCTTGTTGCCAAAGCGTGAAGCCCAAAGATCTTCATTTACTGAAGGAATCGACTTGGGTTTGTAGGAGGCATCGGCGAAGCGAGATGCCCCAAGACCCTGCTTCTTGACTGGAGGGGTCGGGAGAGGAGTGTCGTTGTTGTCTCCGTCTCGGCTGTCGGCCGTAGGATTGCTGGATGCCTCGCCGCCGGTGACGTTGGCGTGGCTGGCGCTTGTAGGAGGCTGCTGCTTGGCAAAGCGTGAAGCCCAGAGGTCATCCTTTACTGGGGGCAGTGAGACAGGAGTGTCGTCGTAGGATTCAGGGGCAAAGCGAGAACCGGCGAGACCCGCCTTCTTGGCGGGTGTGGTAGCGAGAGGAGTGTCTTTGTTATCTCCGCTCTGGCGATCGGGTGTAGGGTCGCTGGGCACCTTGCCGTTGTCGCTGGTAAGAGGCTGCTTGTGGTTGTTGTCGGCAAAGCGAGATGCGGCGAGACCCGTCTTGGTTGGTGTGGTGGGTACGGGAGTATCATTGTTATCTCCGTCCTGGCTGTCCACTGTGGGATTTGTGGGAGCCCGGCTGTCGTCGATGTTGACGTCGGCCTCGGTGCTGCCGCTTGTAGATGGCTGCTCGTTGTTGGCATCAGCGGAGCGAGATGCTGCGAGGCCCTCCTTCACTGGCGTAGGAGGGATCGGAGTGTCGTTGTTATCTCCGTCCTGGTTATCCACTGTAGGGTCATTATACGACTCGCCGCCGTCGATGTTGACGTTGGCTTGGTCGCCGCCACTTGAGGAGGGCCGTTCCTGGTTATTAGGGGCAAAGCGAGATGCGGTGAGTCCCTTCTCTGTGGGCGTGGTTGGGGTTGGAGTGTCGTTGTTATCTCCACCCTGTTCATCGCTGCTGGAGTCCTTGCCCTCGTTCTCAGATGCGGGCGCCGGGTTTGCAGGCTCAGGCTCGGGGATGCTGCTGTTGTCATTGACATCGTTGCCTGTGAGGGGAGGGATATGAGCGCCGTACTGCTCGGGTTGGTCGCGCTGCTCTGGCTGGGCCTGCTCCTCTGTCGAGGCCTGCTGTTCAGACTGGCCAGCGTGCTGAGATTGGTCGGGCTGCTCAGACGGAAGCTGCTCCTCCGGCTCGGGGCGAGCATCCTGCTCTGATGGGGTGTCCTGCTCTGGTGAGGCGTCTTGCTCAGGCTGAAGTTGCTGTTCTGGCGATGTCGTCTGCTCAGCGTCCTGCTCAGATGAGACTTGCTGCTCCGGCTGGTCATCGCACTGAGACTGGTCGCGCGGCTCCTGCTCGGGCGGGGTCTGCTGCTCTGGCTGGTCGTTGTGCTCAGGCGAGGTCTTCTGCTCTGGCTGATCGTTCTCCTCATTTGGTGTGTCCTGCTCTGGCGAGGCTTGCTGTTCAGACTGGTCATCGTGCTGAGACTCGTCGTGCTCCTCGGATGAGGGCTGCTGTCCCTGCTCTGACGGGGAGTCCTGCTCAGGTTGGGCGTCCTGCTCAGGCGTGATCTGCCCCTGAGACTCGGCCTCCTGCTGTGCCTTCGCCGCATCCCTAGCCCTCTTCTTAGAAGGCTTCAAGCTGCGACGTGTCTTCTTGGGAGGCGGGTAGTCCCCGTTCAGGAGCCGTGCAAACATGCGACAGAAGTACTCCCCCAAGATGCGGCCGTCGTCTCCAAGATAGTCCAGGTCCGCCAAAGGTCGTACTGGGTTTCCGCTGGTTGTGGCTGCATCTGTATTCTCGTTATCGCCATCGAGGTCAAGGCCTTGCGCGCCCTCTCGCGAGCTAGCCACATTGGCGTCGTCAGCGAGAAGGTCGCCTTCTCCTGAAGGTGCCCCAGGGGCGTTTTCAAGGAGAAGACCGGCGCCTCCGGTTCCCGAGATCGCCTCAGTGGCGTCGTCGGGGTGGAGTGGGGAGGCGTCGTCGCGCGTACCGAGATCGGCCTCGAGGCTGTCGGTGTCGTCGTCGTTGTCGTTGTCGTCGGGAGACCTTGCCCGCTGGCCGGTGGAGCCACCCTCATAGGGGGCATCCGCTCGGGGGTTGTTATGGGGTTGCTGCTGCTCCTTGAGATAGGCGACGACTACTTCCTGGACGAACTGGCACCACATCTGCTGGTTGACGGCGTGCCAGGCGGCGGCGTGTAGGGGCACCTTGTCGGCGCCTTGCAGGGCGAGGAGGACGGCGTTGAGGATCTTAGCGTGGAGCTGGGCGTCCTGGGCGACCTTGTCTGCCTGCTTCTTGACCAGGCCCTCGATGTACATGCGGACGTGCTCGTCGATTTCTGGTTGGCCTTCCAGTCGAGGGGGAGAGATGAGCTGGTAATCCGTGCGGCTGGCGGGTTCTCCGGTGAGGAAGGAACGCTGCTGGTTGGAGTCGCGCTCATTGACGGTGACGTTGTTCTGTGAGTTTTGGTGTCGTCGCGCGAGCTTGGAGATAGTAGAGGTGGCTATGACGATGATGTCCACGGCAAGCAACATGCAGACGACTAGGGACCTGTCGCGAGTGTAGCCTTGTTCCTGGAGTATGGGGAAGAGAAGGCTCGAGGTGTAAGCCGCGACGGCGGTGACAGTAGAAGCAGCGGTGAACAGGGCGAGAACCGGGAGCAGCGCCCAGGCTACCACGCCTGCGATAGCGACGACGATGTATTGGGCTTCCGTTGCGAGATCGAGCCACCACACCTTGGTGGCTTTGGCCTTGGAGATGTACTCGTTGATAATGTGCTGGAATACTGGGAAGACTTCGTCGGGCGTGATCCATTGTTCCGGCTCGGCTTCAGGCTCGGGCTCAGGTAGTAGTTCCGGCTCTGGCTGTGGCTCAGGCTCGGTGATCCTGCTAGGTTTAGGCTCTGGTGTAGGCATCGTTGTGGAGGATGCCGCCGGCGCCCAGGTGGACTTCGCGACCGGTGCAGGTGTAGGCACAGCGTGGGTCGGGCTGCCAAAGACGGTGATGAAGTCGGGAATTGTGTTGACTGCTACGGCGGTGGGCTTGCTCTCGGTGACGTTGATTGCGACCGCGAAGTCGGTGATGTTGACCTCGAAGAGTATGTCGGGCCCAAAGGGACGGGCGTCGTCGATGAAGATCGGGTGGGTTATGATCGAGCTGACTGCTATGCTGACGAGGAACTGCGATACTACGAAGCCCAAGATGGAGGCAAGTAGCAGCGAGTTGACGAGGCTGAGTATCCACCGAAGGTAAGCCCAGATCTTTGGCTTGGCGATAGTCTCAGCTGTAGGGTGTTCATCGGAGGGCTCGGAAGTATCGGCTTGACAGTGGCTCGATTCTGTAGATGATTCGAGGTCAGCAGGTTGCTCGGGCTTTGCGGGGATGCATGAGGTCCTTGGAACTTACCATAGCCGTCCATCGCTCTCGCTGATGACAAGTGTGCGATGACGGGAGAGGCCATGACCAAGACGAAGCCGTGGTGGTACCCGAAGATGAATAGGCAGAGTCCCAATTCGAAGAGAGCGGCGGCCAGGAATAGAGGCGGTAGGGTGCCAAAGTAGTTGACGCGGCGAGAGAGACCAGAGACCAGAGTAGAGTGGGGGCAGATGAGAGTAGAGTAGAAGAGAATCCAGGCAGTGGCATTGATAGAGGCTGCGAGGTAGTTGGTGTTGACGAGGGCGTCCCACGCCATGAAGAAGACGGGGACGAGTGGTATGGCGAGTTGCCACAAGACGCCGCACAAGACGCCGATGGCGTCTGGTACGTCGTTCATGGTGTCGGGTGCTGCGAGAACGACGCAGATATCGTGGATTGATTGAAGTTCTGAGTATCAAGTTTGTCAGACGCCGCGGCGACGAGGAATACGTTGTCTTGAAGTGACGAGGATCGTTGATGGAAAGTGGTGGTTGGTTGAAAACGGATGGTGAGTTGTGGGACGACATTGCAGATGGGAAGAAGCAGGGTCCGTGGTTTCAGACGGAGTGCAGCAAGGCAGTAGGGTGCAGTGGGGCGGGTCAGTTGGGGGGACGACAAACGCTTACATGAAGGTGTTTGGTTTAGCTGACGACTTGTCGAGGTACGGCACATTGACCGAAGAGTTATGTTTGGTCGAATACGACAAGAATATCAACAATTTGGATGTGAGGAACTAGTTCCTTCGCTCGCAGAGGTTGATGGATATCTGATACGATGCTTCGGTGTCTAAAGTTGACAACTCGAATGCAAGACCAGATTGGTTGAAGAAAGGAAGGAAGGGAAAGAAGTTGAGTCGAGATAGGGGATGTCAAGGTTTAAATACTTCTGCCAACAGGTGAGGTCTAAGTGAATTGGAAGTGAGGTTCCCATTCAGCGACTCGCCTGTGCTATTGTTCTCCAACGCTTGCTATTGTTCTCTATGCAAAATACAAACAACTCTTCCAAACAGAGTCCAGTGAGTCACAGACAGGAAGCAAAGTGAATAGAACAGATATGATATCGATATCAGGGACCATGGTTTATGGGGCCTCGCCTTGGGCGGCCGTCCAGAAACCTGCCCAGACATGTGATAGAGCAACTTGAAGTTGAGAAATCATGTGATCAGCGACAAGGACATTAAGAACCAAATCCTCTTAAACCTCAGATTAGCATTGTCATGCACAGAAATACGGCATAGTTTCCAGTATCGATTCATCTTCAATACTATGTGATGTCGTCTACTCAGACTAAGGACAGAACCTGACTGCCCATGTCTCCGTGGGAGTTCTGAGACTACCTAGGTAGCAGTGTGAGCACAGGTCTTCAAAAGGACTTGCCTCGACTCATGTGAGAGACAGCTATCATAGCAAGCAGCCAAATGAAAGTGTGATCATCATGTTTCGTCGAATCTGCCTTGATCTCCTATCTGCACAGGTAAACAATGGTCATTAGAACAGCCCTTTTTATCCATTCACACAAGAGGCCAAAATCAAGTAGGCAAAGCATTTTTCAAGCAAGCACAGTCATTAAATGTGGTCGGTACGAGATTAGACTGTGGGTTGGTGGTGCAACGACGTTAACGCATTGCAGCCTTGCTGACAAAGACAGATCCCAGCTGTGAGCCAGCTGGTGGCAGCTGGAAGTGCACGCTATGTAGGTATGTATCACCAGAGTAAGATCACTCAGGCAGTTGACTCCGGTATTCGTTAACACGAATGGGTTACCAGTACCGTCGTGCTCTTTGAGATATTGAACCAAGCCCGCAATGCGGCTGCAAAAGTCCTGAGTACAGTCTGGTTGGATGCTCGGAGAATACTTCTTCCAGTGGCCGAAGGTAGTGGTCATGTTGGCACTGCAGTTGTCCTTACGCCTGATCTTGACAATACCCAATATTGTGTCAGGGGACGGAATCATAGCAGTTTCCATTAAAGGGACAGAAGTAGTACCGGATTATAGGACGGGGAAGGGGACAGGAGCCGCCATCGTGGGACGACCAAGATGTAGACACCCGTCAGTTTGAGAAGAATAACCAGGAAGACGGCCAGCGATCATAAGACTCATAGCAGTAGTTAATAGTACAGAATTACGTTCTAGTTTGCCAGAATGGATTATAAAGCAGGCAGGCAGTTCGTCGAAGCCGTTCGTATTATCAATGTTCTTCACAACTTTAACATTTTTCCCACTACGGACGTACACGTACTGTGTCACTCGATGATGCCCATTCAATTTTGTGAGACGTTTAACCTGATCATTGTCAATTCTGTGTGGATAAAATACTGGCCTTGCTCGTCATTGCAATTCGACTCTACGTTAGCGAAGGTCATATGCTCTTTTAGTGTGCCTGCTTGCACATGTCAACAGCATAACGAGGCCACTAGAAGAGAGCAGACTCCGTATTCTCACAGCATTTTCGAATATAAACCCTCGAAACCGTGCAGTTCTAGGCAGCAAGCTTCTCACAAACGAAACAGTGCTCATTTGAGTGCCGTGCAGCAAGAAACTCCACCTCGTCACGAATCACCGGCAGAGATGTGTCGTCCTCGCGGACGGCATCCACAACGTCCTCAACGAAGTGTCTCTGTTCAATAAGCTGTCCTCCAAGCGAAATTTCAACAGCATATCCAGTGGGCAGTTCCAAAAGCGCGCCGCCCATCAAGATGGACAGATCATAGGGTGCGTCTTGCTTGCGTTGCAACACACATTGGCGAGCCCAGGCCAGGGCTCTGGCATACTCTTCGGCGCTCGCGTTGTTTTTGGTCTCTGCCGTCCAGTGTGCCAGCTGCTGAGCCGCATCGTAAATCTCGCATCCCATGCTTTCTACGGGCTCGGGGATCTTACCACTGTGGTGCATTTTTCCGATTGGCAGGGAATCAAGCCAGCTTCTACAAGCCGCAAGTCCCCGCCGGGGGGAAAGCCACTTCTCGATCTTCGCCTGTTCAGGGCTGCTCCTGGTATCGAGGAAATGTTCCCCTATAGCTGTCGACTCTTCGGCGGCCTTCGAACAAGCGGTTGGCTCTTCATGCATCGCCTTGTGATCGAGACTGTTACAGGCCATGTTGGGAGACATCGTCTGGAATTAGAAGAAAGTATACCTCGAATGCTTATTTGGTGCTGAGTAGTGGACTTCGGTCTATTAGTACTGTTCAAGATTCTGAGCCCTGAGAGCAGCGCTAAGTTGAGCGATGGTCTGATGAAGGAATCGAAAGGAGAAATGAATTCAGATGAGATGGGCTTGACTTATAGAAATGCAACTGTTTTCACGGGACCATTTGGATGCGGTTCGATCTGCCTGTCAAATTTCTGCTGATGCATTGTTATATAGAGAGCTAACTATTCAATCATGAATGCCCACTTGTCTTTCGACCTATTTCAAAAACAAAAGAACCCTGGGAACATTGCCATTGTCCATGGCTTTGTTTCATCGCGGTGGAAATGGACAAAGAGTGCGCCGCCAGCGGCTGGCGGTCTACTGGCGGCTTCCAGCCTTGCTGCGGAATATCCGCACTATCTCAGCCTTGGTTAAGGTGCTTGAGATGTCTTGTATTGCTCAAGTGCCTGACTGGGCAGTTCGCATCGATGTCGGCACCACAATGACGGGCGACGAGATAGGATTTCACATGCCGAGCTGCTTTCGAACCCGGAGGGACCGGTTGGAGGGACCGGTTGGAGCGCGTGGCTGCACCGTACAAATGACGCCAATGGTATCAAACGGGCCGCAGACGCGCAGCCGAATGCACCGGGGGGCCAATACAAAGCGGCCCCTGCTGGGCGGCGGCGAGGGCGTTTTTTGGCTGTTGAGCATGACGGCAAAATCTGCGCGCTGCAGGCGTCCATGTAATGGTGGCGGCCGTTGACCCCGACGATGCCGTTGCGGAATCACAGTCAACGCAAGTTGCAGCTACAACGTACAAGGATGGCCATTTGGTGAGATAGTACGTATGTACAGATTTGTCAAGGTGCTGATGTCATGGGCGACTTCAGGGTTCCAGTGGATGCCCACGAGCCTTTTTGGCTGCAGCCCCTGACGGCCCCTCATCAGTCTAACCTCGACCGACATTCAAGTCGAGATGCATCGACGGACGCTAACGCTACGGTCATGCTGTCGGCAACCATCCCAGCATCGTCCATAGTACTGCCTAGGTCTATATCGTTGTCTCGTGAGCGACGCAGCGAAGGACAGAATAGCGTGAGGGTGATCGGCCGGATAAACTTTGTCGCCGTCGACCGCCCGTCTGGTTGGCCTGCAATGTTGACTGCACCGTGTTTGCGGGATGAGGTGAGGGGCACGAAGGGAGGTGTGGGGCGCGAGGCTGCTGCGGGGCAGGCTTGAGGTGGGGCGGGCAGACGCGGGGCGGGCCGCACCGCCCCACTTATAAACGACGAGGCGCGGGGTCCAATTCGGGAAGTTGTCAGCCTCGACGTCATCTCGCTCAACGTCGCTCTCAGGCACAGAATCGCCGTTGCATTTCAGGGCAGATTCTGAACAGCGCACTCAAATCAAACACACTCCAATCGAAGCAGTTCTGTGATTTGCTACGTATTGACTATTTTCCCTCCTTTGCCACCGTATTGTGCTGTTTATTCTGACGTGATTCCCCTACGTAGTCAAACAACAGATTCGTGGTGCACTGTAAGAAGTAAACATTTGAGCACTTGAGGACGAGCCAATAGAAGGGTAGCTAGCCAAACGATTAGATATCTGAATAGAGATTGAATGGGATCTGTTGGTATTGTTCTTGTGCAATTGCGCATATCGAGTCACTGTTGTCGCCCCGCAGCTCCAGTGACAGCTTCGAACCCCTCCACCCAACCATCGCGAGACGCGTCGTGGGTTGCCGTAGAAGCGCGCCGTATTGCAACACTCGACAAACGATCAATGGGTTCACTTGAATTCAATCTGAGGTTCACTTTGGAACTGCAGCTGCTGCAGCCATTTCCCCCCACTATTTAAACCCTTCCCGACCTCCCAACTTCAACTTCCCAAACTCCCTTCCTGCAACCACAGACAAGATCTGAGATTTGACCGAAGTTGACCACTCAACCAATCTTCATCTTGTTCTTCGACTATCAACCCATCCTACCATCCAAATCTATTCTATCAATCCTCCCTACCCAATCCCAATCCTAACATTCCTCAACCCACCCAAAACCCCGTTTCCTCTTCTTTCAATCAATCCATCGTCTGACCTACACATCGCGACATACACCTGACCGTACATCATGCCGATCTATCAGGCTGCTCGCGTCGTCAAAGACGGCGCTACGTACGCAAAGAATGGCGCGACTCGCGTAGCAATGTTTCTGCCCAGCGCCTGTGGCGCTCTCCAATCTGGAGGTAACAAACATCCCCGAACATCAGCACACATTTACCTGTTTGGTTGACATTCGCTGACACTTCGTTTCAATCGCAGCCCAATCCATGGACTATGTCATCGAGCGCATTGCCAACGACAAGGTCAAGGTCGCGCTCAGCAAGCAGCTCTACGACCAGGCCTGGCTGAGGGACAACCCCCCGCCGTACGTGGTCGCCATCACCCAGGAGTCCAACGCTCTCCGAGCTGAGCTCATCCAGATGATCGACGACCAGGGTGAGGTCAAGAAGAGGGTCATACTGATCGAGGTTGACGAGAAGATCAAGACTGCGATCAATTCACTGAGGACCCAGTTCAAGGACTTCTTTGCGCAGAACGCCAGGGACAGCCTTCCAACCGTCGCCCGCCGCGTCGCTCAGCTCGAGCTCGAGATCCGGGGAGGCCCCGACAATAATGCCGGCATCAACAAGACACTCGTCGATCTCACTCGCCGCGTCCTCATGATCGAGCAGTCTGCCCCCAACCCACAGGCGAATGACACCAGCGCCGACGGCCGCTGCTGCCGCCACTGCATCGAGTTGAAGGTTGTCAAGGCCGACCTCAAAGCCCTCGTTCAGCGCCTTTGGAACCCCAACAAGGGAGAGATCGACTTCCAGAAGATGTGGGACTTCTGCAACTGGGCGGGACCGCACATTGATAAGAAGTTCAGTGAGTACGACAGCAAGTTCAAGGCCCTAGATGGCATGACCGCTGCCGCCGAGCAGCCTCGCGAGAATCCTTGCCGCTGTGACCAGAAGGCCATCGATGCCTTGACTGCCAACTTCGGCGGTCACGATCAGCGCATCAAGGACATCGAATCCCTGGCTCCACGTGTTACTGAGCTGTGGAACTACTGCGAGGCTCTCGAGACGGAGCGTCTCCCCAAGCTCGTCGAGCACGTGGATACCGAGTTTCAGAAGCTGGACACGAGACTCTCAACGATCGAGCGCCAGGTCAAACCCGAGAGCTTGAAATCACTCGTGGATGCGGCCGTGAAGGTGGCTGTGGCTGACGCCAAGGCTGCTTATGTCGGAGAGATCAAGAGCGTGAGGAAGTCCATGGAGGCTGAGGCCAAGGCAGCCGTGGCCAAGGAAAAGGCCACCTTCGATGACGAGGTCAAGCGCATGGAGAACTCGGTCAAGAACCTGGTCGAGGCAGCTGTGGCGGACTTGTCTGCCAAGAAAGACGAGCAAATCCAGGGCCTCAAGGCCGAGAACACGCAGCTCCACAACGACAAGGCCGCGTTGGAGGGCAAGCTCGAGGCCAAAGACCAAGAGCTCAAGAAGAAGGGGGAGAAGATCGAGGAGCAGAGCAAGAAGATTGCCGAGCACGATCGAAAGTTTGACGCCATCGCCATCGAGCAGACTGAGCAGAACGACAGGCTCGACCGCCTGGAGCAGCGACAGCACAACGGTGGTGGCCAGAACTTCACAGGCCCAGAGCAGCAGCAGCAGCCTCCCCAGAACCCTCAGTCCCCGTCACAAGCCCCCCCGGCGCCGCAAGGCAATGGACCTTTCACACCCTCTCCATCCCCGCCTCACCAGGGTAGCCAGGACAACCAGGGAACTTCCGGCAAGCCCATGGACGCCGTGCACTTCAGCGTGGATGGATCCCAGAGCGAGGCCGATTTGCTCGACTTCGACCATGGTGACGACAACATGGAGGACGCACCAAGTGACGCCGCTCAGCCTGCTCCTCAGAACGCTCTCGGTGCCGGTCCCCAGGCCCCTACACAGCCTGATGCTCAGAATGCACCAACTTTCAACCAGCAGCCTCCCAGCCAGCCTGATCAGATGGGAGGACAGCAGCCATCCTTCGGCCAGAGCCCCGCCAGCTCTCCCAGCGGCCCTACAGAGCCGCAGCCTCCTGCGGCGGCGCCTACACCCTCGATCTTTGGCAATGTGGGCCACGCGTCTGGCAGCGACCCGAAGATCAACTGGGGTGCCAAGCTCGGAGACATCAACTTCGCCAACCTGAACCAGCCGCCGGCCGGGTCCACTGCGTCTGGAGACAACATGTCTCCGGCTGGCCCTGCCACATTCAACCCTTGGTCTGGTGGCAGCATTCCCTCGTTCTTCCCACAGGCCAGCAGCGCCTCTGGCCCAGGTGCTCCCGCCCCAGTTGCCCCCATGTCTGCCAGCGATGCGCCATCATCTACTCCTTCCGGCTTCCCTTCTGCACCGTCGCAGTCGAGCGCCTCTCCTGGAACGGCGCCGGCGGGTGGGTTTGATTTCAACATGGCTCTTCCTCCAGTCAGCGCGGGCCCGGTGGCCTCTGGAACGGATTTTGGAGCTGCGTTTCAGAGCATGACGTTTCCCAATGGGAGGATCATCAATCCGGGGCAGCAGCTCAACGAGCACGGCCGCCCAGTGATCCAGCCGCGTTCCATTAGGCGCCAGACTACCGCTCAACCTCAGGCTTCCAGCCCTGTGGCAGCGCCTACCGCCCAGCCTGGTAGTAACTTCAACGCCTACGCCGAGGATGCGCCCGATGAGGAGCAGGACGTCCAAATGGACATGGGCGATCAAGGGGCTGGTCAGATTGCCAACCCTGCGGCACCCGCTGCACCTGAGGCGACCATGGATAGCGAGCCATCACCCGCGCCCGCGCAGCCCTCCAATTCTGGCGCTGTCACCGGATCTGCCTCCAATCAATCTCAGCAGTCAGTTCGGCCGGCAGTTTCGAACGTAAAGTTCTCACTGGACGTCTACGATAAGTGGAAGGCCGATATGTGTGCGAGGTACGCGGACTTTTCCAAGGTGTTGGGAAACCCACCTCATGACCACGAGCGCCAGCAGCGGGAGAACCGGGTCTGGCAGGACAACCTCGATATGTGGGAGCGCAAGGAGGGCTACACAAACAAGCTTCTTTGGGGACTTCGGCTTCCCAATGCCAATGGGTACCGGTACAGCAAGGATGAGATGAGCGAACTCATGACCGCTTGGCTGACGAAGGTGTTCTTGGAGGCCGGGGTCGAGACCAGCAGCAAGGACCGCCAGCAAATTCAAGACTTGTGTAATGCTCTCTCAGATAAGGCTAAGGCATGGCTCTCCTCTGAGGAAGCACGTTGTCAGAGTATCAACCCTGCGACACCAGAGGCGACCGCGCGTAACGAGCCCGCACCCGCGCCCGCGCAGCCCTCCGCTTCTGGGGCCGTCGCGGCGCCTGAACCCCAGCAATCGCAGCAGCCCGTCCAGCAGACGGTCCAGAACACCAAGTATTCGTTGGGCTTCTACATCAAGTGGAAGGATGATTTGATGGCGCAGAACCAGGACGTCGTCACGCTCGCCGGCATGAGAGAGTCTGGGAGCAAGAAGCAGGAGCTGAACCGGGCCTGGACACAGAGGCTCTACGCACTGGATCAGAGGGTGGACGTACTCCGTGATCTTAGGATTCCACAAAACTCGAAGGGCTACACCCGGGAGGAAATCAACAGGCTCATGAAGACTTGGCTGCTGAATGTGTTCATTGTCACCATGGTTGATATCAGCAGAAAGAGTCGGGCCGACCTCTCCCTTGTGTATTCTACACTTCTCAACAAGAGCGAGAAGGAGTGTCTCACACCTCAGAACGCCGATGTAGCCTAGACTGTCGGCTATTCTTCCCGGCGTCTTTACTTGTACCACCACCAACATTGTTAACCCTTTCGCGACTCCGTTCATTCAGACGACCCACTGGCACTATACGACTACTCAGCCCTCATCGATCATACAGACCGCCACAACATCATTTATGTACTCGGCACATAAACTAGCAGTAGCCAGCATTCCCGTCTAGCGACACCATGAGCTTTTCCGGTCAGCCTCCATTCATCCATTCGTTTCGGCCACGTCTCCTAAACATTCGACCTGATCGCTCAACCTACTCCCCAACCATCCAGCGCTCAACAATCATCAAGAGCATCAAAACCACTTCACATAACTCAGCACCAAGTTACCAGCAGCATCCAGCACTCCCCCTCACATACAACCAAGATTTACTCCGGCAGCCCACACACCTGGTTGTTTGGGCCACGTCTTCCGACCGCCTGGTCTGGTCGCCTGACGCACCTGGCTGATCCCCCTGGGGCGCATCACCAGAGGCCCTGATACTGCCGGAAAATCTCCTCGTACTCCGAGGTCTCGTCGAGTTCGCTCAAAGACATCGAGTACAATTACGAAATCTGGTTACCTAATCCGAAGCATTCGTCGAGTTCGCTCCGAAGCATCACTGGGTACAACCAGAAGCACTAAACGTTCCGGGTCCACTTGATGACATCTTTCGCTCAGCCGCGTCTTCAACCGCGTGTGCTCGGGTCTCGCGCTAGATCCCCCTGGGGTGGCGAAGATGTCTCTAAGGCGCCCGCAACACCTTTCGGGTGTGCTGGATAATTTTGGTATTCTGTGCTGGGAAATAAAAATGGTGGAAATGATGCTTGGGATGATTTGGGTGCTGGGAGGTGAGGGAGTTGTACGGCGATGGCGATGATTACAGGGACGGACAAGAGAGAGACTTTGTAGCAAGCAAGGGAGGTTCATGAATGTGGAAAAGATGAAAAAAAGGAGAGCAAGGAGAGCAAGGAGAGCAAGGAGAGCAAGGAGAGCAAGGAGAGCAAGGAGAGCAAGGAGAGCAAGGAGAGCAAGGAGAGCAAGGAGAGTAGGGAGAGCAAGGAGAGCAAGGAGAGCAAGGAGAGCAAGGAGAGCAAGGAGAGAAAAAGGAGAGAAAAAGGAGAGCAAGGAAAGAAATAGGAGAAAGGATTCATTATTAGGTTTTGAGACACCCCGCATAGAGTATGCACAAGTTAACGTCCTCACCCACCCCGCATAGATATATGAAAATTGAAAGCAACTCCATGTGTCAAGATGATTTTATCCGAAGGACGCGCTAGGTGGCGGCCGATCTTCCACATGCCTACACCTTCATCTCCTGCCTCGCTACTCAACTAGTCTCCAGTTCTACGGGCAATCCGGGACTTGCAAGAAGTCTTCGTGTAGCCATGTTTCGTTCCTCCTGCCACTCAACCATTCAACGACGTTGGTGCACTCAGCGACGTGGGCGCGATGAGATGGTCATCGACAGCACGACAGGGCGGGCCGAGGCCCCCGAGTTGCCTGGGTCAGACATGGGCATCGCATTACAATAAAGGCCCATGGGATCAAGGGCAAATTTGTCTTGGGCCACATGCATCTTGCCTCGTGCTGCGAGAGCACGTCCGAGGTGAAGCCATCAATACAGCCCTATGGGCCGCCTGGGCGGGCGCACGGATACAGTCTCGCTGTTCCAGGATTACTTCGGCTGCCAAACCTGGGACGGAGTGGCAGCTGGATGGGATTAGGGGACCTGGTCATTCATCTAAATATGGACAGCCGGCATATCAAAACACAAGTTGGTCCAGTGCTGGGTTTGAAGACGCATAATCTTTGAACCATGCAGCAGGATGGAAGGGATCCAAAGTTGAAGTGCAATCGATCCGTGACCTCAACCCGGAGATGGCTTCCTGTGTACCAGCAAGAATGTAGAAGACGGTAATAACGTCATCCGTAGCTTGGGATAAGGATCGATCTCGGAAAGCAGGCTGCTGGTTAAGAAACCCAAGTTGTCACGGTTTTCATGGCCTGTCTCTTCATTCACATCACCTAGCACTTCTCTCCTGGAGACTCATCGCTTGGGATGCGAATCAAATCAATTCCTTGGCATTGAGAGCTCTGCTCGGGGGTGTGCGCCCTCTACTCGGCCACGGCATCCGAGCCTGAATAAGACAACCGCTGGGGCTCCTGTAGAACAGCCTCCTAGAATACTGTAAGACACACCCAAGTCTCCGTGCTATGATCTCCTCCAGGAAAAATCCCTTGTCGTCCAAAAACATAACCCGTCCATGAAGGCCGCCTAGGTCGACCACGTGAATAATCGATAAGGTGCCTTGTCGCCGCACTCATCCTCATGGTCCAACGTCGCTTCAGCACTGATGGAAGGAGAGAATGCCTTAATGATTTTGGCCTCTTCGTCTTCGCTGAATCCGGCAAGACCTATGTCCAAATACTCTGTGTCGAAGTCCAAGTATTCGGAGTCGCTCGTCGTTGAAATTTCCATCGATTCCAGCTTCGGCATAACTGAAGTGGCCTTGCCCGCAGCGATCAGTATGTCGGTTGGGGTCAATGTGGCCCGGCCCGGACCTGAGGTAGGAAGCTCACAGAAGCTTCTGATAGTGAGCTCCTTTAGGTTTGGCCAGCTATAGTGCGATCCGAACGCATCGGCATCAGCATACTGGGAAAATGGTAGGAAGAATGCCTCATGTAGTCGAAAAGGCCAGGCGTGTAAGACTTCGAGCCTCTGGCTTAACTCTCGCAAGGCGTTGGCAAACTCTACCATACCGGCTGGCACGTCGACGTTAAGACTCGCGTAGCCATGGCCGTGCAATCGGAGTTCGCGGAGAGAAGGCGCGGAGGCCCGTAGTTGATGGATGAAATCTGATGGATGTGAGCCGCAAATATCATGCAGAGAGAAAGTGTCTGGGGAGACCTGCCTGTATAGTCTGTCCATCCTTCCGCCACCCAAAGGGGAAAGCATGTCGCGAAGGTGCAAGATTTCAAGTTTGGCATGACTTGAATAATTCGCTTGGCAGCCGCAACGGGCACACAATCAGGAGTGAAGGTGAGGTGTGTCACCATGTCCAAAGATGATGGAAACTCAGACTTGATGGCCCACAAGGCGACATTGGTGGGTATGCCATTCGTGGTGAATCTTGACAGCTCCTCTGGTTCCCACAGAGACCATACGCCTGTCGCTGGATCCTGCTCTTTTCCTGGATGGTATCCGGTGTCATAATCATTTCCATTGAACATGATGGCGATCGAGCGCTGCTTGCTCCCATCTCCGGAAAAGTCCCAGCCAAGAAGCTTCTGGAAAAGCTGCCCAGTCTTCTCCATCAATCGACTGGTATCCAAGAGGCACGTGCTTCTCGCCTGTAGTCCCGTTGAGAGGCTGTCATCCATGGCAACTTCGAATTGCGTTAGGTATTTCTTTCGTCCATCTGTGAAATATTCCTCGAACTTCGAAACGTCTTCCTCATTGAGAGGGTCAAGTCGCATCTTGCTGAAAAGCGCCTTCTCGACGTCACCCTGCCATTCCTTGGAGACGCAAGCCAAACGAGAACAAGGCAAGCCTTGCTCGAGGTAGCCACCATTGAAATCTATGTAGTGTTGAATCGCGCCTTCAATCGAAAAGGCACGAATCAGCGCTCGGAGCTCGAAAGGGAGGTGAAGATATCGGTGGAAGGTATCGTAGCTCTTGGCGTGGCCGAGTGACAGCTTCTGCGCCTCGCCTGGGGAGTCGCGGTCCTCCATGGCGTCGTCTGAAGGTGCCATCGAAGGGATCGATTGTCGGCGACAGTGTTGTGGGTTGAAATTCGTGCCAAGGAGGCGATGGAGTCGCAAAAGAGCGGGTTGAGAGGGATTGTTTTGAGAGGTACGCGCTGGCGCGCTGATGGGAGAGAGGTTCAAATCGCGCTGGTTCTTATCGACAAGGGTTGTCGTGTTTGTGGTTGTGCAGGTGGCCATAAATTTCTACAGCTTGCCAGGGCTTGGGACTTTTGGTCAAAGGATGAAGTTTCGCACAAGTTTGTTTTCAACACCGCTTTCAGGCAGCAAACGACTTTGCAACCTTGGAGCCTTTCCAAAGGTTACGTCATGTCACATTACCGCCCTTGTAGCTTTCTGGCATCGTGTTCAATCTTCTGAAACAAGTTTCTCTATTACCTTGTACACAGTTATCCAATACGCGGCTATCCACTAGCACATTATGTGGGAGGTTGTTGTTATCTAGCGACTACAGACCGCGAGGTCATCGAGTACGAGGTGTCGGGGTTATCCACCAGGAGGTTATCCGCTGAGGCTGGGAAGCTACGCATTCCTGTTACAGCAGGTATTCCCACAGAAGTCTGTTCTAGATTAAGAGCGCAACCCCCTGTGCTAGATGAGGCTGGAAAATGGCGTGGCTGCGTGACAGACGTACGGGCGGAGCTTGTACCAGCGTGTGCATGACCATCGATGCGTGCATCAATCATGCGCCCTGCATCTTCCTACATCAAGATACGTTTCCTACATTTTCTCGGCCCCAAAGCTCATGTTGTCCCAAATCTCTTTCACTCAGGAAAACATTTGAACCTACCAAGTCTGCCTAACCATCAAGGAGGCGAAGGTCCGTTCAACTCTGGGCTTCGCACTCGCTCAGTGGCCACCGATCATGCACGAGCAGCTCCGCCGCCGCCATGGGCATGCGCGTTGCTTACACGTGCATGATGGAGGTGCATCTTGCCATGTCATTGGAGGTGTAGTTACCCATTGAGGCTGAGTGCACTGCGAAGTGGGGAAGTTGATAAAACGACTCGATCGTGGTTTAAGTCCAACTCTCATCCCTCTTTCTCTTCAGCAAAACCTTCCTTGGCCACGCAAATAGTGCAATACACGACAGACAGGGCAACCCTTTCCACTTCTGCATCAGCCAAGCATCAGACAAGATGACCGAAGTCCTTGGTCTTGTTGCCTCCGGCCTCAGCGTCGCGCATGTTACCGGATCCATTGTGACCAACAGCCTGAAGGTGAAGGCCCTGCTTGACGAAGTCAAGGACGCACCAGACACGCTGAAGGACATGCTCGATCAACTCGAGCTGCTGACTCCTATGCTTTCTGAAGAGACCGCGGACAATGGCGATGCAACCGGAGCGGTTTCAATACGATCAAGCCGGCTGCAACGTGCTCGCGCAGCATGCCAGGAAGTTTCTGAGAAGCTAGAGGTTCTAGCCATGGACCTGAAGTCAGAAATCGACCTCGCCCGTAGCGGTACAAGACGAACGCATGCCAGGATCAAGGTTGTCCTCAAGAAGAGCGCACTGGCACAACACGAGAGGCGCCTGCAACAGGCCATCCAACTTTTGAATATTGCGCAGAACAACTACGTTATGTAAGAGTCTCAATGTTATCAAAGCTTGGGCCATGAGCCCCCGAGATCACGTATTGATTATTCCCCTCTCAGTTCATTGCAACGAGCACAACATCATGAGATTATGAACTACATCAAGCTTGCCTTCGCTCGATCCACCTCAGGCGTCCGCGCCAATGTGGAGATTCCCTCGCTCGAAACATCTAGCCAGTCCCAGACTAAACCCCTGGGTCGGTTCAGATCGGACAACCACGGCTCCCGTCGTATATTCTTCCAGTTAGGCTTTTCGAATGTGACAGGGTTTATTCGGGATCTGACAACGTACAATGAGAATACCTTAACACATCGGCGAATCCAAATACATATGCCCACATGGCTGAGCACGTCGATGTTCGAAGTGGAGATCTCTAGGAATGGTTGGGAATTTTCGACAATGAGGTGCCGTAATCTTCCGGAGGATTCTGAGGAATGTCATATCGTCAGCCGGGCTTTGGTCAATGACGACGTCGATTTACTGCGTCGCGTATTTCGAGAGAAGAGCTGTGGTCCAAGGGATCGCCTAGTCTTCACATCAGGCTGGCTGTCCAGTAATTTCAGTGTGATTCAGGTAAGCCTTGATGAGCTGCCGTCTTTCAATTGTATCCTGCAAGAAAATGTTTTGATTTGTTTGTTTGCTGACGATGCAGAAGGGGGCATTGATATTGGGAGCTTGGAGGTCTATGGCATACTTGCTCTTTCTCGGGGCCAAGTGTGAGAATTTCCGCTACGGCGTGAGCAACACTACCAGTGTGCAAGAACTTCCAGATCTTGAAGCCCTACTGAGGCTCGGTGTCGACAATACAAGCGATCCATTGCTCATAAAATGCTTGGCTACTTGTCCAGACGACAGAGACTTGTTTTTTTCTCTGATTGGCCGGGTTTGGCCACCTGGGCCCAATTCATTCTATGATGCAGCTTCGAGCGAACAAAGGCTGGACTTGGCAATGACACTGGTACAATCATTTGGGTACATGCAAACTCGGCCATCTCCTGCTATTTTCTGCCACCTCTGTGAAACTTTGTCTCTCGAGGAAGCCGATGCCATGTCCACCACAGGTATCTCAATGTGTTTGGCTCGAGGGCTTGGCCAACTTGTGTGGCAAGATTCTTGTGTAGGAGACTGCTGGCATCGTGCTATTTCAGATGCTGTACTTCGACTCAATAGATGCTTCTTGATGCCTGAAAGACAGCTATGTGAACAGTTCAGCATTACTGATCTTCAATTTTCAATGGGATTCGACGGATCGATGCCTTTCACGGAACTTCTTGTGGACTCCATGGGTGGGCCGCTTCCTGGTGGCAACGACGACCCGGGGCGGGCAAGGCAACATAAGATCACATCTCGACTTCTAAAATGTGAGAGAGCTCTTCATTTATGGCTGGAGATACTTCAACACCGTGGTATTGATTTGCTGGAGTATGGCAAGCAAACGAGGCGAGTTCTGGATCAAAGGGACTACAGTTTCAGATTATTCCGCAATGTGTGGTTTGATGACAAGGAGGCAATGACCGAAAACGGTTTGTTCAAGGTCAGATTGATCAGCCTTACATACGGGCATCAGCTAGATAACTGGAAGTTGTGGTGGTCGGAGCCGACAGATGAACTAGTTGGCGACTTTTGGAGGGAAATGGAACCGGAGCCAATGTACATTCCTGGAAGCTGGGTCGAAGACTAAGGGTCAGGCTTTGGGTTTCCCTACCTGGAACAGTTTGAAGCTTTTCTTAGTCGAATCATTAAAGGATGCCTTGCAGTCGTTGACCCAAACAACAAGGGTCAATGAAAGCTTCTATGGTGCCATCTTGAGCAACTCGCGAGCACTTGAGCACAGTCCTCCTGCACATCCCATGGTCCCTCTGCAACTATATCTCAGGAATGAATTTACGCTTGATGACAGCTCAACGAGTTTAGCAAGCCGCAGAAGCCATGAGTATAAGTACCACATCCAGGGAAAGCAGCATGAGCTCTGTGTTCTGACGGGGATATTGGCCATTGATATGAGATCATAATTTACGAGACCGAGTGCCTACAGGATACTGCATCGACCGATGCTCGTACTCGAGTACTGGGCTCAAGAGAAGTACACCCGCACCGAATGCAGACTCAGCATGGCACCCGTGCCTGACAGGCCAGCCACGAACATGCGTCGGCTACTTGCAGTCACACGCACGCACGCCTGCATACAGGTCCCCCGGACCAGTCACACCGATAACAAAAGGCCTCTCAGAAACCGTCACAGCGAAAGTGCACAAACTCCCACACCGACACCCACCACCATCAAATACACCCTCGGCTGCCCGCACCAGCGGGCCGGTCCAGCCGATTTCCCCTTTCCTCCCAGCCAGCCAGCCGCAAGTGATGACGGCAGATCGACACACAAAAAGGACTGCAGTGCGTTGCTGCAAGGTCGCCTTCTTTGCAGCTGCAGCTCTGCTTGCATGCAGGAAAGGAAAGGAAAGGGGCCAAGCCAAGCGCAGGACACCCACAGCAACAAGAGCTAGGCAGGTGAGACAGGGCCACTCGGCTTCGGGCTCGGCTTCGGCGACCAACCAGAGCATGTCTTAGGCAGAGATTAACCGCGCAGCGCAGGAGTGGGCTGCTGGCTGGCTGGCTGGCTGGCTGGCTGGCTAGCTAGCTGGCTGCTGCGGGATGCTGCGCGACTCTACGTACGCCGGGCCCCGGCCCTGGTTGGAGCTCTTGCATTGCATCATGACAGGCACACTGGCTGCGTCCAGCCATCGCGGAAGAGCGTGCCCAAGGTGGTGCATCGTCACCATCATGCTAAGTGTCACAGAACCTCAAGATTCATAAGACGGTCACAAAGTGCCTTGCGGGGACAACACGAGGATTATGACCTCGGCCCCGGAAGCGAGCGTCGACGTCCAGCTGCGCCAGCGCCAACCATCTGATCACCCAGTTCTCCGCGCCATCCTAACGGCCGTACACGCAGGGACAGGCTACCCAGTCGACGGGCCCTCGTGCTTCGACGAGTTCCTGAACCCCACCGCCAGATCACGTGCTGCACACCATCGTGGCCGTGCCCCGGCGGTGGTGGCGGCGGGGGCCCGCTGACACTGACAAGATAAACGGCGATGTCGACCAGCCCGTCGTGGGTCACGCGATGCTCATGTCGCCGACCGCTGGTGGCGACGGCACTTTGAACATGGCGTCTAGGATGCATCTGGAAAGTGTGGCGACACGGTGGACGACTACCACGCCGTGCTGAGCCGCTTCTTCGTCAGCCGGGGAACCCAGGCAAGGGACGTGTATTGGGGCCGAGGTGCTGGGGAGGAGGCTGTTGCGTGGGGCAGGAGGGTTGGTTGTGTTGGTGGTCCTCGACAAGGACGCGAGGGCTGTCGGGTTGTACTGCCGGACGGCGGGGTGGGTAAGGGTTGGTGAGAGAGAGGGATGTGTTTACGAGTTGATGGGGGGACGGGCACAATCCGCTGGCTTGCCTGGGCCCGGCCCTCGTAGCGAGCAGTGAGTAGCCAGTGAATGAGTGAAGTGAGTGAGTGAGTCAGGTTTCAAGGGCTGACTTGGTGAGCGAGTGGGTGATTGCTCAGGGTTTGGAAGCATGTAGCCATGGCAACACAGAGGATATCCGGGCGAGTAAGCCTTGCCGAGCTGTGAGACACCTGTCTCCTGCGTGCTTCTTGCTCGGATGCTGTTTCTGATGGATGAGCTTTTGTTTCTTATTACGGTGCGTGAGTAAGTACGTGAAAAATTGAGCTGTCACGATGAGTTTTGCGATCTTATAAGATTTCTCCCTGCTTGGAATATTGTCATGAGTGGAGTTGGAGTATAGCTGTGTGCTGGTGGACCAGTCCAGGCTACTCGTCGTGCATACCAGGGCACGGAGGTGCGCCAAAAGGACCCACCTCTGAAAATCGAAAAAGAAAAAGAAGATTCCGGAGGGCGGTCCAGTAGCATCTAATGTCTCGGAGGGCTGCATCGTGCGACGCGGCTTTGGCCGCCGCTGGCCCAGGTGCAGTGTGCCCCCCCCCCGGTCCGCCTTCTGCTGCTCCCCCAAGGTGCAACATGAGACAGATCAGGTGATGGGGCCAAATGCGAGGTTCTTTTCTGACGCAGGGCCCGACCCCCCTTTGGGCGGCCTCGGCCGAGACGGTAGCACGAGCGAGGCACAGACCGGATAGTAGAGAGAGTGGGGAATGGGAGAGGGCAAAAAAAAAGTGAGGACAAAGAAGCGAGACCGCCGCGAGTCGACTGCGGCTCGCTTATCAGCATGATGACTTTCAGAGTTGGTTTGTGCTCGCACGGATGCAGCTGGCGAGACGACGTTGCTTGATCGGGCGAGGGCCGGCTTGCTTTTGGCCCCCCCGCTTGCGCCAAGTCGTCAAAAGGAAGACGAAGAAGACGGGGCGAAGACACCCAAAAGAAAAGTGAAGATGCGATGCGATGCAATGCAAAAATGCAGTGCAGGCAGAAATGTCGTGATACTTGCCAGATCTGCAGCACGGCTCCGGATCGCATCCTCCTAATTCATTTTTGATGGACTGTCACGGCGGCAGCATACTTTGGTGCCGTCCTGCCAAACCTGCCAGCAGCATCGTGGGCCTGGACTAAGCCCAGGCCTCGACCTCATGGCTTGATGCCAGCAGCCCCGTCAGCGCGAGTCCCCTACCTTGTGCTCCCCACCTCCTTGTGCCACCGCCGAGGCAGAGAGAGGGCAGTTCCAGGCATATCTGTTGGTGGATGTGAGATGTGAACGGGTGGGATGAAGAAGCATGCGGGTGGCTGCAGGTTCGCGTCCCTCATCGACAGGGGTAAAATGTAAGGTGAAAGGATGTTGCTTGATCGCCCGTGCATGATGAACGACTTGCTTGGGGGTGTCGTCCCCAATTAGGCGTGGTGGGCGTATTACGGCGCACACTGTGGATGGCTTCACCACACCACTAATAAGAAAACAAAGTGAGTCAGTGGCGTAACCCAAGCCACATACCCCTCCCTCCCTCCCCTCTCCGACCCTCTACCTCACTTTTTTTTTCTTTCCTTTCTTCTCTCAGACTTTTCCTGAGCACAGCCAGCGTGACACGGTGCCAGAAAAAAAATGTTTCGGGCACGCGATTCGATCCCCAGAAGCCGAGGCTGTCACACTGTGCAACGTCTTTTATATGGGGTTTCGTTCGTGAGGCCAATAAGGTCCCCGTGCCCATAGTGTCAGGTTGATTATGCCACCACGGGTTGACGCCCATCTCACACCTACCTGGTTTTGCCTTAGCTGGCAAGGTGAATAGCTCGCCCGCCACAAACGCCCGTCAAGTCACATCCTTGTGTCTCGGTTGCTGCCCAGGCAAAGTTCAACGGCGATCTGGCGTCCCGTGAAAAGAAACAAGAATGCTGCTCCCCGGTCACGGTCAGAGAGAGAAAAAAAAATGGCTGATGGTCTGGAGCAACTGCTGCCAACCAGTTGACCATGGTTGATCAGAAGGGGGGTTCGTCAGCCGGCCTCTTGCTTGTGGGCGGGGGGCTGAACCGTGCGTGCCACCGACCCTGATCCGGATCATTCTTGCCCTGGACACGGAGTTACATGTAGGATGTACCCTCGGGTGCGAGCTATCAAGAGGGCCGACGGAGCACGGAGCAGACCGTCTGAGCTTGATTACGTTTGTGGATGGATCAGCACTCACCGGGAAACTCCAACAGGCACAGACACGCCTTTGTTCGGCTGCAAACCCCCATTTCTCTTACCCAGCCAGTCGTCTCGGGTACAGTGCCCTGTTTGGGTGGGTGAGTGAATGAGAACGACAGAGAGAGAGAGAGATGCCAGCAGGAGGGGGAATGTGTCCGTGAGTTGGAATGTATCAAAACTATGAGACAGGATCTTCACAGCGGGCAGTACAAAAGCATCTCGATCAAGCTTCGTGGCGGCTAGCGCTGCCAGTAGCCCCTTCCTCGCCCTGTCGGTGACTCTCTCCCTTTGGTCCCCCTGGCAAACAAAGCCATAGAAACACATCATCCCAGCCCACCGTCAGGTCTCGACGTCGACGATCAACCTATGAGCTTGGGGAGATCATCAACCACAACTTCAAGGTCCACCCAACCCACACCACCACCACTCCAAGGCCCTATATCCCAGGACGGACAGGTTGTCTGCGGATCCTATCACGACAACCTCAACCAGCCAACATTCACTTATATCAGCCAACAACAACAAACATGAACGAACCTCGCCGCCCACCCCGCGCTGCACAAGCACAACCACAAACACACGCCGTCGATCACCAATATCACACAGACTCAGAAAGCACAAGCGGCACCCTCACAGCAACAGAACCACCCCCCAAGGACGACGACAGCCCGCAGCCCCGCCACGGCCTCACCAAGATCCGCCACATGATCCTGGTCGGCAGCCTGTTCATGACGCTCTTCCTGCCGGCGCTGGACCAGACCATCGTGTCGACGGCCCTGCCGAAAATCATGACCAGCCTGGGCGGGGCGTCCTCCAACTCCGGGTATACGTGGGTCGGCTCCGGGTACGCGCTCACGCAGGCGGTGGTGATGCCGCTGTTTGGGCAGGCGTCCGAGGTGTTTGGGCGCAAGTGGGCGTTTGTCGCGGCCATTTCGGTGTTTATGGCTGGGTCGTGTCTGTGCGGCGCGTCGCAGGGCGTCTCGATGCTCGTCGCGGCGCGCATGGTGCAGGGCATGGGCGCGGGCGGCATCACGGCGCTGGTCATCATCCTCATCGGGGACCTGGTGGGCACGCGCCAGCGGGGCAAGTACCAGGGGTTCATCGGGGCCACCTGGGCTGTTGCGTCGGCGCTGGGGCCGGTGCTGTCGGGGGTGCTGGCTGATCATATCAGCTGGAGATGGGTGAGTTGCTCTTCGTTGCTGTGAGAAAGGTTGTGTGTGGGCTGTGGGATGCTGATTTTTTGCTGTTGCAGTGTTTCCTTATTAACCTCCCCATATGTCTTGTCTGTCTCATCATCACTGTTCTGTTCCTCAACATGTCGCGGCCGTCCAAGAGTATCCGCGAGGCTATCAAGACGCTCGACATCGTCGGCATCCTCGCCATCGGCGCGGCGACGGTCCTGGTCCTGCTCGCTTTCGAGTGGACCTCTCTCGGCACGTCATGGAGCGCGCCGCAGGTTTTGATCTCACTTGTTACAGCAGCCTTGTCCCTGGGATTCTTCATCTATGCCGAGACCAAGGCCACCAAGCCAGTCATCCCGCTACGCTTCTTCACCCATCCCACCCGGATCGGCGCTTACCTCGCGGCATTCTTCCACGCAGTGGGATACATGGGCCTGAACTACTACCTCCCGATCTACTTCCAGGCCGTCAAGGGCCAGACCCCTTCCCAGAGCGGCATCAGCATGCTGCCCCTGGTGCTGATGTTCGGCATCGCCAGCACCGGCGCGGGGTACCTCATCACGGCGACCAAGAAGTACCAGACGCTCATCTGCGGGTCCTTCCTCGTCGCCACGATGGGCTGCGGGATGCTGGTGCACCTGAACAGGTCGACGTCAACGGCCATCACGGTGGTCCTGCTGCTCATCGCGGGCGTGGGCGTCGCGCCAAACTTCAACTCGCTCCTCATCCCGATCCACGCCTCCTTCGACGACGCGTCCGACAACTCGGACATCGCCATGTCGGCGTCGGCGTACTCGTTCATCCGCACCATCGGGCTCAGCATGGGCATCAGCATCAGCGGGCTGGTGTGCTTCGGCGAGCTGCAGAGGCTCAACACCGGCTCGACCAAGGAGATGAGCATCTCGCAGCTTATCGATAGCGTGGCCACTATGACGGGGCGGGAGAGGGAGGTCACGGTGCGCGTGTTCGAGACGGCTATGACGCACGTCTTCATCGAGGTCGCGGCCGTCATGGGCGCGGCCATGTTTGCGAGCTTCTTGATCCGGAGGCACAAGCTCGGCGAGAAGGTCCGGTCGGACCACAAGATCCAGATGGGGCCTGTCAAAAAGGCTGGGGGGCAGACGTTGTCGGAGATGAACTCGGAGGCGACGCTGAGGGAGAGGTGTTAGGGTGGGTGGAGTCCGCGGGATGTAAAAGCCGGGGTGCTGTGGCTGGCTCTCTGATATTCGAGAACGGACTGCAGTGGCCCTGAGGGAGGGGCGGAAACAAAATACATGAACATGATTGCAGCATGTAGAATATTATTATACGGAGGCACCACTGTCTAAGGAGTTTTAGGCTGGCCCTCTCCGGCTCACCAATTGAGTCTGTTATCTCAGGTAATAGTATGTGTGCGTCTTGTACGGTCAGAGTTGATTCGACTTTGGGTAAATTGCAGTATTTACTCAACAGCAACTGCCTTCACCATGAAATAGTCATACCCTCGAGAGGTCACAGGGGCCAGCAAATGTGTCATGACCCAGAGCTAATAAGAGTAGCTGCTACAGCAATCGTTCTTGCCTCCTGCACATGACAGATCTTATCGATATCGACTAGATAGATACTTCCACAGGTACATGTTCTCTGGCCAATCCAGACTCGAACGATTGAACCTACGAAGCATGTACCTGGGTACTTCTGTACTCAATAATGCTCTGCTGAACAAGTATCAGTGCCGCGCGAGAACTCTTAGATGCAAAATAGCTGTCGTCGGGATGATGAATCGAATTGAATTCAAGTCGCTTTGTCCTGTGCTGTGCAAGGGAAGAGAATCGGAAGAAGTAGCACCCAATGGCCCAACTACACCTGCCAGTGGGTGGTACAGAGGGGCAGCTTGATGGCTTGGAAAGTGCACCAGAGAGGCATCCGATGTGCATGCCAGTCAGCTTAAAAGAAGATTCAGAGCGGCAACTGTCAACATTTGAAGTGAGGCTGCCCCATCGGTGACTCCGTCACAACACTGAGATGGATTGCTACCTGCAGCTGCTTACTTACCCCAGTCTTGTAAACGCCCACGAGGCCTTCATCATCCGACAAAGCCTCATGCCCGACAATTCCACAGCGTTACACACAAGCAAGTTCAATTCTCGTGCATCACGTCATGTCTTTCTACCACCCCAACAAGCCTGTTCCCCGTGTCCGCAACGCGACACCTGAGGACCTTAGCGCCATGGCGGCAATCATGTACGAGGCGATGCCGCAGGACCCCCAGTGGGACTACAGATTCCCGCTGCGCAAGGCCTTCCCCCAGGATACCTACGGGCATTCTCGACGCATGCTCCGGTCGATGCTTGAAGAGGAAGGCGTGCACATCATGGTCGCCACGTTCTCCTCGCCGGATCTGGACGAGGAGGACGAAGTCCCTGTGGGCTTGGCTGTGTGGGAGCTGCATGAAAAGCCCCGGCCTAAAGAGGACAATTCCCCTGACGAGGACGGTTCCCCTGACGACGACAATTCTAAGAAGCCAAAAGGTTCAGTACCTCCCTCGACTGTTCCCGACACTGGCCAACTGCATTTGATCATGACAAAACAGCTAATGCTAGATTTCACAGCAGAAGAAACAGTGTTCCGCAGGGATGCCGACTTTAGCCGCGTGAGGGCCTACACATCGGCCCTCGCCTCAGCCAAGAAGTCATATTTCGAGGACAAATATCAACTTGACCCCGGCTATCTCCACCTGCGCATCCTCGCGACGCACCCCGACTTCCAACGACGAGGCGTGGGAACGGCGCTCTGCCGCTGTGGCATGGAGCTCGCGAAGGAGAAGAAGCTGTACGTGACGGTGTTCGCAAGCCCCATGGGACAGAAGCTCTTCGCTTCACTGAAATTCGAGTGTCATGGAGTGGTCGCCGTGAAGTTGCCAGTGGAGGTGGAGAAGCTTTCTATTGGGGCTATGATTCACCGCCCACCGCTTCAGCCGTGGCGAGAATCTGTTACCTAGGTACAGGTGGGCAGTGTGCCACTTGAGGTTCAGAACCAACACGTGCCGAAATATTCGGGATCAAGCCCTCGATAGTCGGTTGTTGCCCAGGTGGCCAACGAGACAACATTGATACAGGAGAGATTCGAGAAGGCGACGATGGAGTTTTTGGCGGCACCAACATTGAGTAACTTACCCCGATCATTTCTGGAGTCTGGCTGCGAGAGGGCTGCGTTTTGGCTTTCATGGTGCAAGGTTTCCACGGGTTTCATTTCTCAACGGTCGGTGGTAGGATGTATGTTTATCAGGGATTGTGTGCCACCGCAAATGAGCCAGTAATGGATACGGTATTGACGATTCTTCTTTACAAGCACCCATTCTAAAGATGATTGCAATGCTGAGACTATTAGCTAGCCGCACGAAACGAACACGCATGGGCGCGATCCGTGTTTTCTAGAAAGCCGTTACTGGTTTCCCCCAGGCCCGCAGGCCCCTACCGCGGCCCCCAATAATTGCACAGTGAGTCTATAATAAGCACATGTCCTGGGTAATCAATAATAGCTGTCCCATTCAGCGTCTGTAACAGAGAGCCACTCCGTTGTGGTGATTTTCAAGAACAAATTACCTCTCTGAGCACTAACGAACCCATTGCCGCGACATCCACTGGGCCACTCGCCGTTAGGACTCTATTTGTACAACTATCTGACTGCAACACACAATAGAGGTTCACGAGCGTGTCAGTGGTGCGGCGCGACACCACCACTGTGGCTCCTGTCATGATCTCTGACCCGGCTGCAATGAACTATGGGCTATGGCTTCGCGGTTCCTAGCATTGCCCGGATTCGTCCTGGCTAGTATGCCGCCAGTGCAGCCACACTGGGCCCATCGAGGGAACCGATGAATAGTCTGGAGTTGGTCTCAAGCCCCTCCCCTTTACTGAGGCAGCGTTGCAAGGGGGGCTTTGGCTATCACGTGGGCAAAGCAACGCGACGGGGGTGGACCAGGCCAAAAAGATGGGATCCCAATTTGGCCATGGGTACGCTCAAGCCGTGAATAACCTGGTCACCGTCAGTTTCTCAGATTTAAAATGATGATACAACAACGGCAGCAAGGGGACACCCACAATGCTGCAAATGACAAGGAACCAGATGACGACCATCATCGTGTCGCCCAGCTGCTTTGTGTCCTCCCGTTCCCCATCATCACTGGACATGCCCTCGAGAAACTCCAGGCCGACGTAGAGATAGAAGATGGCGGAGACGCCGATGGGTCCAAAGTAGCCGACAAACATGGCATTCTTGCGACCGTCAATCTGGCGGACGAAAGGATGCAGGCCGAGGATGGTGGGGATGCGGCGCAGGAGGAGAACGAGCGCGCCGAGGGCGAACAGCCGGGCCGGGTGGATCAAACCGGAGGACCAAAAACTCTCCCACGGGCACACGGCGCCGAACCACATGAAGACGCCGAGGTTCAGCAAGATCTCGATGGAGGGCTGCAGCGGGTCGTCGAGGGTCTTGACGCGGAACCAGTCGTTCCAGGTGAAGGCGTTGCCAGCCACAAAGCACGCCAGGACGTCGTCGCTGCCGACGGCGCCGCAGGTGCCGATGATGAAGATGGCCAGGCCGGTGGGGAAGAGGAGGAAGTTCTCGCGGTCGACGTACTTGCGGCGCTCGGCCCAGGCGAGCAGCTTCTGGGCGAGCAGGCCCACGGCGGCGCCGTACAGGACGCTCATCAGCACGACGTAGACGCAGGTCTGGCCGAAGAAGAGGCGCAGCGCGGTGAGGGTCCCGCCGTCCGCGGTGGAGCCGGCGGCCGCGTACCTGATGAGGTACAGGGCGATGAAGAGGAACGGGTAGCCGAGGCCGTCGTTGGCGCCCGACTCGGCGACGATGGCGTGCCGCAGGGCCTGCGGGACGTTGGCCTCGGCGAAGCGGCCCTTGACGATGGCGCCCGACAGGACCGGGTCGGTCGGGGTGTTGCAGGCGGCGACGGCGAGGGCGTGCAGCAGCGGCAGGCCCGGGACCAGCAGCCAGATGACGGCGCTGCTGCTCGCCCACATGCCCAGCATGCCCGGCCCCAGGAGCACGGCGAGGGTCCGCCACTCGGTGCGCAGGTAGCGGCTCGGCAGCCGGATGCCCTCGAGCACGAGCTGGACTCCTAGCACGAGCCGGCTCAGGTCGAGCGTCACCGAGGCGACGGCGTCCTCGGAGACGACGTAGTCGCCTGGCTTGAACAGCTTGGCGACGTGGGTGAATGTGACGCCGCCCACGAGCGAGACAACTGTAATGGTGGGTTAACTACTGGAGTTCTTTTCTCATGAATGGGTTTGGTCTATTGGATTTCCTCTTCAATTGTTTTCTTCTTGGTGTTTGGCTTGGTCGTCCTCCCCTACGACAAATTGGGTCAAGGTTGAGGGAGCTTACGGGCTTCGGAAAGGTAGAACTTGTCGCTGAGGAGCTGGGAGAAGACGCCGACCAGCACCATCCAACCACCAACCACGCTGATGACAACATTGAAATTCGTGACGGCGAGTAACATTGTGGAGTCTCAGGTACACTCTGTCTCGCGTATATCCCTTCTTCAGTTCGATTTTCTTTGCCTAAAAAACAAAATTAAAAACATAAAAGGAGATCAGTGGAAACGAACAAGAATGAAGAACAGAAAAAATGCAAGGACGCGGGTTTTGGAAGGTGAGCAGGCCTCCATAGAAGCGTTCGGGTAGGTCATGCCGACAAGCTGATGCGTGCCGGCTTTAATAGATAAGAGGCGGTGCAGTTGGTCGTACTGAAAAGTCAGAGGAGAGAGATCAGCGACCCGATCCTGCTAGCCGCGCTTCCCACCGCCATCCTCGGCCGAACGCCAAGGTCCTTTTGAGCAGCGGACGCTGTTCACGCGCCCAGTTTGCTGCATGCACAACGCTGGGATCCGCCGGTTTTTGGGGAAGTGCAAGTGACGGCAGGGCGGCGCAGCTTTTTATCTATGTCATGCTGCTGCTGGCTGCAGGCTGCCCGCGTTCCGCCCGGACCACCCCCCACCGCCCTCCGCCTCTGTGGCCTGCTGGCCATTTTGCAGGGGTTGTTGGGGTCGTGTTGCTCGTCATCGGTCATGCGTCATTTGACCTTGAAGGAGCCAGAGACGACCCGAGTCAAAATGATAAGGGTCAATTATACGATTCAAGCCGGCTTGCTTAATGGAACTCTAAAACAATGGGTTTCCGGATGCAACCGGTGCCACATTACATTAGCAACAGGATAGGAAGACCAAACACATCTTTTCCCTGCTTTGTTATGTTACCATTGCGCTAGAGCGCGTAGAATAACACTACCTACCAGGGGGAAGGGGGGGTCTTGAATTAATAATACAGTACTATTAATATAATCTTAATATAATTTCAAAATACTTATACTAGGTTAAAAGTATACTAATATATTTTTATTTTATATCTAATATATACTTTACTTACTCTTAATATAATAATATTTCTAATATATTATAATATAATATTAAACCTTAATATATAAGTTAAAAAAAAGGGTTTAACCCTTACTTAAGTAAAGTTTTTTTTTTAATTTATCCTTAACCTAACTACTTATTAGCTATTTATTAACTTAACTTTTATTAATTTATTAGAAGCTATAGAAATATAGAAATATAGAATTCTAATTTATTAGCCTAACTTATAAGGATTAAAACTAATAGATTTAAAGGTTTAATATACCTTAAACCCTAATATAATTTAATATAGTCTTAATTCTAATATAGTTATAATCTTAATATAATTATAACCCTCTACAATCTTATCTCTCTAATAATATTTTATTAGTCTTTTACTAGTATTTTACTATAATATCTAAATTCTAATTATATAGTAGTATTATTACCCAGTCTAAATATATTACGCTACCTAAACAAAAGACCCCCCTCCCCTCGGTAGGTAGTAGTATGCAGCATGCCCACGCAGTTCGCTCACCATACGTTTGCATCGAGTCTCTTTATCTGCCTTGGTGCGTATGGTATGGTATATACAGCTAGGCTGACTTGCTATGAAATCGAATGACTTTTCTTTGTGATATTTACGTGCAGGGTCTATCTGGAGTCCGCTGTCTGAGTGCTAATATTGGTACTACTTTGTACACACAACATTTTAATCCTTCCGCCCTTCTACGCTCTATATGCGGGCAGCTAGGCCATGTTTGGGGTTACAACACGCAGGGGAGGAAAAATAGCCACCAAATCCTATTTTGGGCAGGTCTCAGCTCCGGATCATCATCAGCTACCTCAGAGTGCAGACCACAAAAACAGACCAGGGCTCAACTTCTAGCACACCCAATCCATTCACCATGTGCTCTCAATTTCATCACAAGCAAAGACATCAGAGCACAATGATCCTCCCGAGCTTCTTTCATCCTTTCTCCCTGCGTGGCATTTAGCTGAATCACGTGACCACCCTCCTGGATGTGGCTTAGCACTTGAGATTACTCGCTCCCTTAGTCCCGGGGCCGTTACGACTCGACAAGCGCGAATTTCCGTCTTCGAGCTTCCAGACTGTGCATCTGAGAGGGGTGCTTCTGCCAGCATTCTGGGCAGGATGTCACGCTGGGATGACTTTGTTGATGACCATCCACGGGTGGCCGAGATTATTTCGATTCGCAAGTTTCTGCCGCCATTGAATTTCATCACCATCCACTATGCCTACTTCATCGTCGTGTGTCTCATCAGCTCCGTCATCTTCTGGCGGTCGTCGGAGCCTGCATACAGCATCAGCTACACCGACAGCCTGTTCATCGTGGTGTCTGCCATGACCGAGGCCGGATTGAACACGGTCAACCTGAGCACGCTGACCACCTGGCAGCAGACGATGCTCTTCTTCCTCATCATGCTGGGGAGCACCATCTGGGTCTCCATCTGGACCGTGCTGGCGCGCAAGCACGTCTTCGAGAAGCGCTTTGAGAGCATCGTGCGCGCCGAGCGCATGCGCAGCCTCAGCAGAAGGGGCAGCAGCACGTCGCTCAGCCTGCCGAGGCTGCGGAAGGCCATCTCGTTCCGCAAGGCCAAGACCGTCCCAGCACCGGACAAGGCTCTGCAGGGCACAGGGACTCGAGCGGCAAAGCAGGAGCCATCGACTTCAGACCCTGACTTGGATAGGTCGCAGGCCGACGAGTATATCCCAAGACGTCGACGGGCGTCGTCCCTCCCGGATCTAGGTCCTATGGGGCCACACAAGCCTCCACCCGAGCCAGCCAAGGCCGCGCCCGAGACCAGCACTCCTGGTGGGCATATTGTTTTCGTCGACACGCCGCATCCGCAGCAAGCCGGGGACGCCATATCGACCGGCGTCTCCGAAGTCAACGGGGTCGGGCCCAGGAGGAGAAACGGAGCCAGCAAGACGTCGGCAGACCAGGATGGAGACCATTTCACCGTCCAGCATTTCCTTAAGAGCCGCGCTCCTGGCCGCAAGGGCCAGTTCCATGACCTCACCAGCGAGGAGCGCGAGCACCTGGGCGGGTGCGAATACCGCGCCCTGAAAGTCCTCGCCTTCGTCGTGCCCGTCTACTTCTTCCTGTGGCAGTGCCTGGGATGCGTTGCGCTCGGCGCGTGGATGAACCTCAACATGCCGAGCACCGCAAGAGCGAATGGCATAAACCCATGGTGGCTCGGCGTCTTCAACGGGGTCTCGGCCTTCAACAACTCGGGCATGTCGCTTCTCGACGCCAACATGATTCCGTTCCAAGGGGCCTACTTTGTCCTCATCACGATGGGGTTGATGATCCTGGCCGGCAATACCGCGTACCCCCTCTTTCTCCGTCTCATCATATGGACGGGCCTCAAGCTCCTGAGAGCGGTGACTGCAGAGGAATCCTGCGAAACACTCAAGACCACCCTCGAGTTCATTTTGAAATACCCTCGGCGGGTTTATACAAATCTGTTCCCGTCTCGCCCCACCTGGTGGCTCTTCTTCATGCTCGTTTGGCTAAATGCCGTGGACTGGGTGGCCTTTGAGCTACTTAACCTAGGGAATCCGGCGATCACGAGTATTCCGACGGGGTCTCGCATCCTCGACGGCCTGTTCCAAGCCCTTGGTAAGCCCGTCGCTTTGTTCCTATTACCGAGAGACCCATCCCATTTCTAACAAAATCTGCCACAGCCGTCCGGTCTGGCGGGTTCTACATCGTGCCAATCTCCCAAGTCTACATTGGCCTCCAGATCCTGTACGTGATCATGATGTACATCTCCGTGTACCCCGTCGTCATCACAATCCGCCACTCCAACGTCTACGAGGAGCGCTCCCTCGGCATCTACAGCGGCGACGAGTCCTCCGCGTCCGACTCGGACCCGGAGCTCGCGGCCGCCGGCCCCGCGCTCGAGTCGCACCCGACCAACGGCGTCTTGTCCCTCGCCTCGCCCCTGATGCGCCGCCTGAGCCGCTCCACCGCGGCCGCCGACATCGGCAAGGTCCTGCAGCGCACCTTCACCATGAACGGGGTCGGCGTGCCGCCGCCCACGCGGCACGGCAGCAGCAAAAACAACAACAAGCTGGGCTCCCTCTTCGCCCCCTCGGGCCGCCCATCCGGCGCCAACCCCAACAGCCGCATCAGCTTCATCAGCCAGCAGGTCCACGGGCAGCTGGCCCACGACATCTGGTGGCTGGTGCTGGCGGTCCTGGTGATCGCCACGATCGAGACGGCGCACTTCCTGCGCGACCCCGTGACGTTCTCCGTCTTCAACATCATCTTCGAGGTCGTCTCGGCGTACGGCACCGTCGGCATCTCGGTGGGCATCCCCACGGACGCGTACAGCTTCTCGGGGGCGTGGTACACCGGCAGCAAGCTGGTCCTGTGCCTCGTCATGCTGCGCGGCAGGCACCGCGGCTTGCCCGTCGCGCTGGACCATGCTGTCAGGCTGCCGGGTGAGCACCTGCATCGTGATGAGGAGGAGGACCATCGGATACGGAGGAGCATGACGACGAGACGGGCTGATCTAGAGGATTAGAGGGCGTCGCTCGTCTCAATAGGGATGTGCTTCTTGTATGTGTTATACTAGGATCTTGGACTGTATAGAATCTTAAAGGCAACATCATCTTCTTCCACTTTATATTCCAAAGTTCTCATTTTCACTGCCTTATTTTTTACTTGAGCACGGTTTAACTCGAACGCTTGACTGCATACCTAACTGTGTGTGTGGAATACTGCCATGCACCTGAGAGTGCCGCTCTTCCGAAATAATGCTCTTAATGAGTAAGTGAAGTTGAGGGGATGTAGACTATGTCTATATGTCGAAAGAGGCTGCTGATTTCAGAGAGTTGACAGAGAACAAGTTGATTTGGGAATTCCAAGGCTAATCCTTCATCTCCTTGCTGGGACTCAGCAGATCTGCGAAAACGGTGCCACGACGGCTTGGACACACCGTGTTAAGCAACAGCAGTGGGTGCTAAACTTACACGCCGCGGATGGTGTAGATATGTACTTCTCAATTTAATACTGATTTACTAGCACATTTAGTGACTAATTTCTCCGTTTTTTAAACCGATGCGCAGGATAGTTGTTTGCCCGCACTCCGAGTCTACGTTGTTCCTTGTCCTAGTGAGACAATGCTTATCATTCCGGCTGAAATCAGGAACCCAAACCATGCAGATGGTCTGTAAATAGTCACCGCTTTGGGTCACTTCTCGATAAGTGCGGATTTGCAGTTCTAGCAGGATTATGTCATAGCGTACTTAGAGATAGAAATCAAACAAGTCCTTAAAAGCATTATGATATAACCTTATATTACTTCCTTCCTCAGGTCAAAAGCCCCTGGCCACCCCTGCCTGCCTTGTTCACCTAGTCACAGGCAGCCATGGCCCTACACGTCACTTATTCGTTTCATCAGGCATCTAATCCACAATCCACTCACTATATAGTGTGCAAACAGTCGACGTCAGCTCAACTTTTCCCAATTTTTTACTCAGCCAGGGATGCACATCTGTACTTATCCTTCTCCCGGAACATTGCAAAGTCTACGCCCAGTCAGTGACGCCATAATGGCCGGCCCAAACTCAGTCACCGCCCTTCGCGGCTTCAAGATCCGTACTGCCACGCTCGACAAGTTCCTGATCGCCTATGGACAGGACCGCGGAATAGAAGACGCTGGTTGCATACCGCCTTTCTGGAACTACGATGACGATGGAAACGCTAACTGTGGGATCTCGGACGTACTGCGCACAATTAGCAGTATCGACAGCGTGCTGCTCGTCATGCCGTCCGTTGAGGGGCACGACCCATCCTCCTGGGCTTATGTAGCCTACAGCTACGCACACATCTACGCACAGCGCAACATAACTTCCCGAGACCCTTCAGAGCAGATCCCTCACGGGTTTGAAGAGCTAAGGCAAGACGTGCTCATGTACAGCTCCGGTTCAGAGGAGGACGAGGGCTTGATGGGTCTCTTTGTCGTCGTCACGGAGGCTCGGCCGGGTCCAACTCCACCAGAGGTACTAGCTCGAGACCAAATCCAGGTATGGACTTGCTCGTGTCAGCCATTCTTTATCTGCCACCGGGTGAGCCTAGTGCGAGCCGCGTCAGCTAACCTGCCAAAAACAAAAGGCCCCGATTGGATGTGGTCTTTGTGAACAGACTTTCGATAGGTGGAGGACTCGACAGTTGCATCGAAACGAAGTTCACGGAATGGATGAAGAACTCAACCCTTTGCCAGCAAATGCCTGATACCGGGGTCGCCATTTGCAGGCCGAGATGGACGGTGCGCAGGATGCCTAAAACATCACAAGACCTGGATAACCAACGTCAAGAAATCTTTGGCTACCTAGGGTAGCTATTAGCTGTCCAAGAAAGCCGGAGGTTCGCTGGTCAGCGTTATTTAGATGTCAAAGTCTACCAGTCCTCAATCACATGTCGTTGAATCGCATTGATCGGGATGATACATAGTATAGTGTTTTCGTGACACCATAGTAGGATAGGCTCTAGTACGAGAAGCGCATGGTCAACATTGTGACTTGGTTTCCCTGCTCTCGAACCCCAGCGGGAGGGATAGAATTCTGAATTATACAGGTGTAGTGAGAGACAGAGATTGCACGTGTATTTCGAAGATGATGTGGTTAAAGGGCGCAGCAAGTAGACATTTCGGTTCAGTATCTTCATCTTGGTGGGACTGAATCATCAAAGTTGGAAGACAAATCCTATCCGAGTCCTATTCCAAAATTAATCAATTTTGATTTTCCATATCGAAACTGTTATAACATTACAATAAGTACATCTTGATCCTATCATTTCTTGCGTTAGCAACAATGTACCCTCAAATGGGCAACACGATGCTTTTTCTTCGAATGCAGAGCATCATTGTAGATTGACGATGCACCAGTTGAGTTATTTCAACATCAGTCATCACTCGACCTCGGTTCGTGCTCCCCTGCTTCTAGGCCCGCCGAGGATGAGCGCTGCAATTATATCCGTACTGGCACTACATGTCAGATTGCGTGCTCGGACCTGTACCCGGCACGGAACCGGACCCGGCACGAGCAGTGTTGGTTTCCAGGAAATCGTTACGTGATGAGAATTGCCAACAGCAGATTCCGTCCCTTTCGCCTACGGGGCCTCTCGATTTTCCTCGCCCTGACAGCGCAATGTGACTCAGTGTCATGCCCTTTACATACATACCAAAGCTAGACTATGTTTTCCGTGACTCTTTCTGCCCTCTCTATGAGCCACCTAATTCTTTGTTCATTCAAATGTTCTTTCATCCAGTATGGCTAATGTGCAACAGCAACCAAGTGACATACCAGCTCTAGAATGGACGGGGCCGGACGATCCGGACTGCCCCCATAACTGGCCCATGTGGAAGCGCCTGTACATGACCAGCATTCCTGCACTGCTCTGTGTCAACGTGTAGGCATCCTCACCCCCTCCCACCTACAACGAAATTTGACCCTATGCTGATTGTTCCAGGTCTTTTGCATCGTCCGTTTACACCTCCGGTGCCGAGGACGTCGCGGAGAAATTTGGCGTCTCCCACACAGCGGCCCTGCTCGGGCTGTCCCTGTTCCTATGGGCCCTCGGCCTCGGGGCGATCATCGCGGCACCCATCAGCGAGTATTACGGCCGCAGAATTGTGTATCTCACGACTGTCCCGGTTTTCGGGCTGTTCATTCTTGGGTCCGGTCTCGCACAGAATTTTGCGACGTTGTTGGCATGCCGGTTTCTTGCTGGCTTTTTCGGAAGTGCCGTCGTTTCGGTTGGCGGTGGCACCAATGCAGATATCTGGCCACCTAAACTCGCCGGACTTGTCTATCCGTTCTATTTTGTGTCGCCGTTTCTTGGACCTGCATTTGGTATTTCCTCCTCTAACCTCCTCCCCACCCCTTCCGCGCAATGATCCCGCATGCTGACCAACTCAGGTCCGGTGATTGGAGGGTACCTGAGTGAGGCAAAGGGCTTTCGATGGCTTGAATGGGTGATACTTTTTATGGTTGCATTTAATTACCTCTACTCGCTGCCCCAGTTTGAGACCTACAAGAAGACAATTCTTCAGAAACGTGCGAAAGCGGAAAAGCAACCCCAGGAACCCCAGCCGCACGCCACAAATTCCGCCGTTCCGGGAAGCGCCCTGATTCAGCGCATAGTCCTCAAACCCTTCAAGATGCTCTTCGTCGAGTCCATCGTCCTCTTCATGACCATATACATGGCCTTCAACTTTGCCGTCTTCTACAGTTTCTTCGCCGCGTTCCCCTACATATTCGGTGGGCACTACAACTTCACGCCCGGCCAGCAAGGCCTCACATTCATCTCCATCGCGCTTGGCTGCGTCCTGGGATTCCTCGCAGTGGTGTACATAGACCGCCGCACGTACCCAGCTCTGGAAGCCAAGTACGGCGTCGGCATGGTGCCCCCCGAGTATCGTCTCTACGGGGCCATGGCAGGCTGCGCCCTCAACCCAGCCAGTCTGTTCTGGTTCGGGTGGTGTGCCGACAAAGGTGTCTTCTGGGTCAGCCCTGTGGTGGCGGCCGTGCCTTTCGCGGTGGGCAACATCATGATCTATAGCAGCGGCGCGCTGTATATCATGAACTCATACGGGTCGCTGCACGGTGCGAGCGCCCTTAGCGCGAACAGTCTTCTGAGGTATGCTGCAGGAGGTGCATTTCCGTTATTTACGGTCCAGATGTTTTCTTCCATGGGAATCGGTTGGGCGAGTAGTCTGCTGGGCTTTGTGTCGGTGGCATTGGTGCCGGTGCCTTGGGTGCTATACAAGTATGGCCACAGGATCAGGGCGCATAGTCAGTATATCATGATCAAGGAGCCCGTTTTGGCTGAGGCAACATCGGAGGAGGAGATTGGTGGGGTTCGACAGTCAAAATAATGCCAACCTTGGAGGGTTGGCCGCCCATGAGGCACCTGGGCAGTTGCATGTTGTATCCGCCAGTGGATGAAAGAATTCCCTTTGACTATTTCTCTTGGCAGAGTTAGTCCAATTGGCTATCTTATCTCGCTGTGATCCGGAAGAGTCAGCAAACCCCAAACATGTAGTTACAGTCTATGCACCAGGTGTCTCTTGAAAAATTGACAAGAACTCTGCATATGACTTATTAAGACCTTCGTAGGGTGATTGGATCTTGACTTCGTATCTGCACCCCCCCCCTGGTGTTTGCGCAGCATGCTCCCCTGCTGGTTGATGTCCGGATAACTCCCCGGCCCTCCAGGAGAGGCCGGTCACACGCCACCACGCAGGTGCTTGTTGGCCAATTCGTGCGGGAGGCCGAGGCGGTTGGCCCAGATGTATGGGACGCTGTGTTTATTTGGTACAGTAATCTTGATCGATACTCCACATGGATTCCTTTCACTAAGAAAGTGAGAAAGAGCAGTAGGATTCATCTAAATATGGGGCATTATCGTTGGCTCAGCCACCGGCCTTCCAGCTGACGCTTCGCCGCCTCCTTGCAGACATGCCCCCGCCGTGCAATTTGGTTTGGTATTACTATGCGAGCATAGTGCTTTTGAAAGTTGTGTTGGTTCGTTGTATGACCCTCAAATTTGAGCAAGCCATATTTGTCCACCATTGCCTGGAATTTTAACCATTCTACTCGTGATTTATTTTCTCCTTATTTCCTTTGCATGAGGCACCCGTCAACAGAAGCATGGGGTCAATAGGTCCTTCGGAGCCCACACGCCTCGCTATTCTGGAAGCAGATGAGCCTCTGCCCGGAGTGGTAGAGAAACTAGGCAGATTTGATGCCATCTTCACATCGATGTTCGAAGCGGCCTGCAAAAGCCTGAGCCCACCACAAACACTCGACTCACAGCTCACCGTGACGGCACACGATGTCGTATCCGGCGATCCAAACACAGCCTACCCGGACCCCGCGGACATCGACGCCGTGCTGGTCACGGGCTCCAGATACTCCGCATACGCTGACGACGAGTGGATTATCCGCTTGATAGCCTTCATACGCCGGCTGCTGCTCACCGACGACCGCGTCCGGGTCATTGGGGTGTGCTTTGGACACCAGATTATCGCACGAGCGCTGGGCGCTGTGGTTGCACCTTCACCGTTGGGATGGGAACTATCTCTCACGGAAATGCAGCTCACGGAGATGGGAAAGGCTGTTTTCGGGGTGGAGAAGCTGGTAAGCATTTCAACCTTTTCATCGACATATCGTAAGAATTTGGTGGACGATACCTATGGACGGAAGATATCTATTGAAAGGTGGATGAAATAATAATTATCATTAGGCAGTTTACCAAACACATCAAGATGTGGTTGTCGAGTATCCATGCGACATCATACCTTTGGCCAAATCTCAGCATTGTCCGACCCAGGCAATGTACATCCCCGGCCGACTCATGACGACTCAGGGACACCCGGAATTCCTTCAGTATATCATGTTTGAATTGCTTCGAGCGCATCACCAAGCCGGTATCATACCGGATGGACCGTTTGAGGATGCTATGAAGACGGCGGTCGGTCGGCATGATGGTGTTCTCATCGCGCAGGCTTTCTTGCGCTTTCTAAGGGAGTGATTGGTGTGCAAATACATTGCCATCCATATCGGTGGGAGGATTTTACATGGAAGTCAATGGCCTGTGACTTCAAACGGTGGCTACCGGCTGGTTTCATGCAGCGACGGAGGCTTGACCGGCAGAAACAAGGCGGACATCCCGGCAGCCTACGCCTCGCCGTTGGCCTCCTCAGCGTAGGACATGTTTTCATGTTTCCGCCGAGAGAGCCCTGTCACGTGATGAGGTCTCCGATCTCCCACTGGATATTCTCAAATACTCGGTCTTGAAGAATAGGGCGGAAGTCTAGAGAGGGTGCTCGTGATCGGCATGGCCCGGGTGAAGGAGACAGTTGTTTAGCCGCTTTCCGATATGGACAAACAGCCAAACATGCGTTGTCTCTCTGAGCTTAAATTCTTTTAACTACTACCATCAATTATCTAAGCCATTTTCATGTCACTGTACATAATGATTGGTCTTTACCTTCACCGGTGCTCGCCCGACTGGATATGGATGTCAGAGCGAACTGACAGTGCCTGTGGTTCACCATGCATTGCAGCCTGCATCGTGCAGCATGCTCTATCCCTATTTAGTCGGATATATGCAGGCTAGTCCGCCTCACTGCAGCCGATGGTATCCGCGCAAGCGCCGGGGGGTTCATGCAAGTTGCTTTGGAGNGGGGGGGGGGGGATGTTTAGCCCGGGCAAGGCTCCAACGAGGTCCAGTGGAGAGCAACTGAGGTCCACATGCAAATCGAAATTGATGAGAGCAGATGTTTGCTGCTCAATATTGGCCTTTTGTAGCCCAGACAATATATTGAGCAGGCTGTGAGGAGGCCTCCGCGCTAGAAGCTGTCAAGCAACCTCAGAAACGGCTTTCACGGTGCCGAGAGAAGCTGATCAGAGATCCAGTGTAGCTGACCAGAGACGCAGCGTCACGTCACCCGACCTGCAGTGTGGCTAATTCGGTCGAAGGGCATACACCAAGGCTCCTTGCCACTTTTACCTTTGTATTCCACGCCTGGGGCAGAATAAACGTGAGCGTAACAAAATGGCCAGACCCAATCTCTCAGTTCGCTTCATTTATCTCGACAATTCTTTTTAGCATCATCGAACTAGGACCTCGAAGCATATCCATATTTGTTCCGTAATTCTCAAACATGACATCGATAATTGAGGCCCAAAACCACATACGACGTCTTCGAAGCGAGCTTGACCCAGCCCATCACCCCCGCTTTGCGTCATTGTTGACCAATGCCCTTGATCTGTACGTGAGTCCACTTGCGATCTCACATGTGAATAGAAAACTCATTCCATACGCGACTTAGAGTTGTCGGTCAGCTATATGACCGGTCTACGCACTTCATTCATGAGATTTTACAGAATGTGGACGACACTGCATACGAGGCCTCGGCCATTCCAACAGTGCGGTTCACATACCATGCACCAGGACGCCTCCGCATCGACTCCAACCAACTGGGATTCGATGGAAAGGATATAGATGCGATTTGCGCTTTGGGATGCAGTACCAAGGACAACATCCAAGAGTCTGTTCGCTCCATAGGCGAAAAGGGAATCGGGTTTAAAAGCGTCTTCAGGGTTGCGAACACAGTATGGCTGTCTTCGCGGAACTATTCAATCAGGTGGGATCGAGCAGCCGAACTGGGTGCAATGGTTCCAGAATGGGCAGCCTTTCCTGGACCTCTTGAAACTGGCGGTACATCGCTTCTCTTCGAGCTCAAACAGGACGAACAACTGCGGGAGATTGTCGATGACCTCAAAATATTCCATCGTTCTTTGTTGATGTTTCTGAACAAGATACGTCGGGTTGACATTGAGATGTTTGACAGTGATGGACAGCACTGGGAAAGCTCAGTTACTCGATCAGAGACCGAAGGTGACGACTCCAGTATTATCACTATCCATGATGGCAAAGAAGAATCTTCCTATCTTAAGACTAATTTTATTGCTACCAACCTCCCAGAGGAGCCCAGAAGGCGTGGCAACGCGACTTCGGAGTTACTTCTGGTGTTCCCGCTTCAACAGGACGAAAGGGAGGTTCCATCGACGAGCACACAAAATGTATTCTCTGGTTTGCCGATCGGAAACTACGGGCTCACGGTGAGTAGTCGTGCACATCATGAGTAATCATGGGGCATTCTCAGATAGCTTTGAAAGGCTTCACCGTGCAATCTGACCGATAGATTCAGTTCCTTCTCAACGCGGACTTTGTCCTTACAGCCAGTCGACAGACTATTGATGTCTCTCTTCCTTGGAATCTCACAATCCGCGACTCTCTTACGCCAGCATTGTTAAAGGCATTCGGCCTGTTGACGGACAGTTCGAGCAGATACACTTGGCCGTGGTATACGACGGCTACCACCCCATCGGCTTTCTTCGAGTCCGCATTGAAAAATGCGCGGCAGGCCCTCGCATCAATCCATTCATTAGAGTCATATGATGGAATTCCTAGGCTACCGAAAGATCTCGTTTATGTTAACCGAGAATCTTTTGCCGACGACGACGGGTTGCCCATTACACTGGATCCCAACACCAAATCTCGTTACCTTTCCCTGAAGTACCCTCTGTGGTCAATTGAAAGTATCATTGATCTTGGAGTGTGTCGTCTAACAAATACAGAGTTCTTATGCGACTTGGAGCGGATGATTGCTGACGATCCGAGGAAGTTTCAAACCAGATCATCTCGGTGGCATGAGAACTTGGCTGGTCTACTGCTACCACTGGTTGACACACCAGAGCTCGAGGAAAATATCCGACAGCTCAACCTCGTGCCCCTTTTGCATGGAACTTGGGCGAATTTGAAAGCTTCCAAGGGAAGACGCCAGCAGCGAGTGCCTAGCCCTGTCTTCTGGCCTTCCGGCATAGACTTGCACGGAAGTGAAGACAGACTGCCGTTCTCCGTGGTTCACTTACTGCCTTCCGAGAACCCTAATCGTCATAAATTGTTCGAAAGACTTGGCGTCGAAACACTCGATATTCAACGCATATGTCGCGGAGTTGTCACGGCTCACGCGATAAATGGATATGGTTCCTTCATGGCAGTGTCCGCAATCAGCTCCCCAGCACTCATCTCGCATGCTATGCTTCTGTATCGAGCATCATGGGCCCCAAAATTCGGTCCAGATCCCAGTTTCTGGTTCGTTTCTGAGGATGGCCAACATCACCGAGGCTCAGACCTCTACAGTACGACAGTGGCTAAGGATACCACTCAACAAGACGGAGTTTCTGTGATACTGAGAGACATGTCGCCGAGGCTTCACCTAGGATATTTTGAACCTGGAACACTCAGCCACGCCTCTACCGAAGTTCATCCTAATTTATGCGTCGCATCTTTACGTCGGGACTTCCTCAACTACTTGAGCCGCACATTTGGGGTGTCAAATGTCCCTCGGCTAGTCGAGAAGGATACAGATGATCCGTGCAAATTCTCGCTCTCGGACGACTTTCGAAATCTGTTCCAGAAATATCCATCGTCTGACATCTTCCAGCTAATTCTGGACAACTGGGAATGTTACTCTCCATGGATTGAGCTTGACGAACTACACAGGAGCTGCGAAGAGTGCCTCAGTTCTAGAGAAATTCTGTTAAATAATATTCGCGAGTCGCCTTCAGGGATTGAACATGGAGCACATACCAAGGTGATGGACACTGTCCTACCAGACATTGACCCCCTGATTCAGGATGGCGAAGTCAATACAGCCGTCCTGCGAATATCTAATTTCAAGGATGAGATATTGAGGAACAGATTGCACTGTCTAGGTGTGAACACCCGCAGAAGCTCCAGGTTCTACTTGACGTGTTTGAAGGCAATGAGAAAACGGAATTCGCCTTCTCAGGAGTGTCTTGCATATTTGTACGAACACATACAGTCATATTGGGACGATGACAAGGATGAGATCGAGTACGTCCACGGGTGTCACATCGTCTTGGGGAGACTCGGCTAATGAAATAACAGACATGTCATGCTCAAAGAGCACTTGATTTATATCGACTGCATCAATCCTGCTAACCAGAAGTCATTCCGCGGTTGGACGACGATTTCTCACTGCGTCCACATGGGAGTTCTATTGGAGTATGTGTACCCGCGTAGTGCTCAACTTTTCCAAATGTTGCAGGCTGCAGACGGTCTAGGGCTTCACGACTTAATTCGAAGACTAATCTCGCTGTCTAACAATCCATCGGATGCACTGAATGCTCCCCTCATTCAGTGCCTGAGTCAGCTCAACAAAGCGATATCGGCAATGTCTCATATTAGTGCCACAAAAACACTGGACTCTCTTCGGTCAAAGCCTATATTTCCGGTCATCGCAGGAGATTCATCTTCAATCACAGAGCTTCGGTCTTCCGAAGACAAGGACTGGTATATAGCAGACCGTCCTCACTTACGACGTAGTTTCAGAGGAAAGGTGGCTCTTCTTGACATACCAGCGGCGCAGGCAAATCAAATGGGTGGTCTGATTGCCTGTCTTGGCCTACAAACCAGGCTGATGTCGATCTGTGTGGCCACTAGGACCGGTCCAACGGGGTCCATCCAACTGCAAGCGATGGACACCGAGATCCTGCGGTCTCGTGCTCTGTTCTTTGAATTGTGAGTTTTGTAGATTCATATGAAGCCCCAAGCCCTACTAAATATGAGACTTACTAATAACTCATTAGACTGACCCCGACAACGAACTTCAGCAAATGCGCGATAAGACGATACATAAGAGAGGCCACCGTGAGCACTGCTGTTGACATTGTTGACAGCCACCAGCTGAATATGGGTGGAGGAATTACACTGAATGGTCGGGACACAAGCAGTCAAGCTGTCTGCCGGATGGAAAATGGGCAATTGCAGCTATTCGTATCGAGGAACAGTTCTTCGGCTTTGCCTCTGATCCATCTCGCGGAATACCTGCTCGACTTCTGCGAGATTCAAATCCCATCACACATAAGACTACTATACATTCTCTTAACAGAGCCGGATGATGATGAGGTTGAGGCCGCATTTGTCAAGGTAGGGCTTCATGTAGAGGCCCCCACAGAGACGCGTCGTGAGCATAACCTCAACCCAAGAACACGAATAAGCCCAGACATACAAGAGCTAATACCAAGAACTAGGAGAGGATCAAGGCTTTGCAGAAGATACATTCTGGAAATACGCATCGAGTGCAATGGATCTCCCGAACCCGTTCGACTTTCGTGCCTCAAATACCGACAGGCAGTTTTCAGAGTCCATCGCTCAAGACCTATTGCAGGAGTTCCATGGAGATGAGCAACCTCGTCAAAATGGAGACTGTTTGAAGCCGGAAAAAGATCGCAGATTGTATCTTATGCGTCACCTTTGTGAGAATGAAGTTCTAGAAGAGGAAAGAACCAAGGGTGCAAGCCAGATCGACCCAAACTTGAACATGAAGTTCTTAGGAGAAACACTCGTAAGCCAATGTGCTCTCTACTAATGTTTTGGACTTGAAGGGTTGTATCGTTGACCGATTTGCCAGGTGTCTTCTCTGTTCCAACGTGAGCTAGGGGAGTCTTATGACCCGATGCAGTGTTGGACCAGTCCTCTTCGAACTAGAGCCGGCCTTCCAGCCTTTTCCCATGATGAATACCAAGCCTCTTTTACGATGTCGGACCGCAGTATTGCAGGAATGGTGACAGAGCTTCTATGGAAGCGCGGTTGGAGAGGCATGATAAAATTCAAACCCAGGCCACCAACCTACCATTTTGATGTTGGCGTCTCTGTAGGTGGGATCAGTGACACTTTCGAGTTGACTACCTCGCAGCTCCTTCTGGTATGTGTCTATGCACTGCGCCCTTATGGTCTGTTATTAATGTTGTTCACAGGCACAAAAAAACCGTCTGCTAAGCAATGTGAACAACAACTTGCAGAGTGATGTGGCAGTTCTGATCAGAATTGTTGACGTGTACACGGAACCGAAATTCAATTTCATTCTTGACCCGTGGTTGCACTTCAACTCCGGTATCTTGCAACCTCAGTCAGGATGTGTTCTGCCGGCATGTTTACACTTGACCCAGCAGCCGCGCAAGAACGAGCCTACCGTAAATCCGAATCTGTTTGGAGATGCAAAATCGAAGATCGCCTCCATGGGAACTGTAGGAATCCACATTCCGGCGACTGCAGTATCGAGAGACAGCGCAGACGTCCGCTTTCAGAGCGAGAAGGAACCCCAAGATCTCAATCCTAAAGGCTTAGGGAAATCAAATGCGAACAACATGTCTAAAAGTAGCGGTCCACCACTAGAGGCTTCCACTTCTCCAAGGGGCCTCAAGCGCAAGCGCAGTTCAGAACGAATTGCTAGTGCGCCGCAGGTGTGCCCCTCTGCAAACAAAATCGAGCCGTCGCTAGGTATCGTTTCTTGGACCGAGTACAAGTACACCGATCTTCATGACAACGAAATGCGGCTATTCACACTGTTTCCTGGAACTACTCTTGGGGATATCCATGGGATACTCTGGACCACGGACGTCAAGACGGCGGGGGCTTACACAACACTATCATACGTGTGGGGGCCGAAGGACCAAACCAAACGCCTCTTGAGAACAGCAACGGGGTTTTTCATTATTCGAGAGAGTCTTCATGCGGCACTTGTCAGCGTCCGGTCGAAGCGTGACCCCATAACGCTATGGATAGACGCGCTGTGTATCAATCAAAAAGACAAGGCGGAGAAGTCACGGCAAATTTCCTTACTAGCAGAGATATTTCAGAGATCTGTCTCTACACTGGCATTCATTGGTGGGGATAGAGACCATACCGAAGCCATTCAGATACTTGCACAAGTACGTGCACGTATGATCCTGGGTCCATCGTCACAGGAGTGGCCGGAGGACTTACCGCATTGTCCAGCGTTGTGGGAGGAAAGAGGCATACCCTTCCCAGAAGACACCATTTGGACTTCAATTGCTGCATTTTTTAATAACCCTTGGTTTCGGAGGGCCTGGATTGTCCAGGAGGCTGTCATTGCACACAGGCTTTACCTCGTCCACGGAAAGACAAGGGTCGACTGGAACCACCTATTACTCGTGATGGAACACATCGAAAAGCACCTGGAGATCATAGAAAGACATTTAGCAACCTCGTGGGCCCCATTCCTTAAGCTAGCCAAGCTAAGGCATATCGAGGATAGGTCAGGCCGTGTGTCGATTCTAAAACTGCTTGAGAACTTCCGCCACACGAAAGCATCAGACCCTAGGGATAAGTATTTCTCGCTTCTTGGCATAGCCTCAGACGGGAATCTCGCGGAGTTTGAGCCCGACTATTCCAGTACTCTTGCTGAGATCACTCAGAAATTCGCGACTGCTCTGTTCAGCCGCTTTTCCGAGAACAAACAAGCCATGCTGCTTATGTATCGCGCAGGACTGGCTCAAACTGACAATGAAGGACTGCCATCATGGGTTCCAGACTGGCTCGAGGAGATGCCCGATGGCCTGCATGATGCGTTGGGACGTGGCAATACATTCAATGCTTGCGGTGAATTTGTCGAAAACATCAGGTACTCGTCGCATCTACAAGAACTAGAGGTGGACTCATACTTAGTCGATACGATCGAATACGTTACATATTCACAAAATGGAGCTGAAAGGTCGGAACAAAAGTTGTATTTTGCTGAGATCAAGCATTCCCTCGAAGAGGCCTTCGGAGACGTCTGGGACAACGAGAAGATTGAGAGAGCGCTTTGGGAGGTTCCTGTTGCAGGAGCGAAGCATCCAAGATTTGCTGAGCCTGGTGACCTGGGTGTTTACAAGTCATGGAAGGCGTTTATGAGACTGCTGAAATGCCTCGACGAGGGGGATTACCCGCAGACATACCAAGACGACCGCAATCTGGAAAAGAAGAGTAGGGTTTATCGTTCTCTCCTGGCGGATGAGCTTCTCAACTGGCGCTTCTTTATATCACGAGAGAGGGATCTGTGCGGCATCGCGCCCAACATCGTTCAAGAAGGTGATGTTATTCACCTCTTTCATGGTGGTGTTGTGCCATTTATCACAAGAAGAAGCGAGGAAAGAGACGGCGCTTACCAACTGATCGGCCAATGCTATCTCTGGGGGATGATGCAGGGAGAGGGAATAAGTTGTGCCGAATTGGTACAGGAGACCGTCAGATTACATTAGATAACAGGCGTAGGTATTCATTCTAAGGTGATCCATTACAACGTGTGATAGTCTCCACGGAGATCTTCCGTCAGCTCAGACCATATACCATTCCAGTTACCGATCTGTCTTTCTTCCCGGCCCCTCCTCGAAAACGTCCAAGTCCTGAATTCAACGAACCACAGCACAAGCCAATATGCGCTGCCCACGATTGCGAACGCGGCAGTCACCCACTCCACGATTAGGAAATTGGTGCCGTACTGCACCTCCACGCTGAGTGCCTCGGCAAGGCTGCTGATGCTCTCCGCCTGCAGGACGACGACCCCCGTTGTGATCCCGGCAGCGAGCAGCAGCGAAATATTGGCCAAAGTTGCGAAGGTGAGCATGGTGAAGACAACGAAGCGCCTAATGTCGATGAACAGGAGGGCTGAGCCGGCCAGCGCCAGCGTGCCGGCTACAATGCGGATGACGACGAGTGCGAAGATGACTTTTGACACAGTCCCGATGCTATGAATCACAGTGGATATAGCGTTTTGCACGCCCGCTAGTGCTGTAACGGATATATTTGCAGTGTTGCCGACGACCAGAGAGGACGGGATGGTGCTGGTGACGTTCACGATCTGACCCAGGCCGTTTGGCTTGTCCGAGTACGAGAAGCATCCCGAGGTGACGAAGTCGCTGTCTGGGGTTTGCTCGTCGGTGACGTTGCCTTGGCAGACTTTGGTGACGTATAGGTTGAAGACATCGCTTCTCGGCTGAATTGGTGAGAAGTCCAAAGCGCTGACCTGGGAGGACACGGCAGAGGCTGGTTCGGATGTCGTTGCGCTGCGGCTAGTGGTGGCAGGTGTTGGAAACACTGGAGTTGGCAGCGGTGGCGGTTGAAAGCATGCTGTCAGATTTCCGAGAAGACATTGACGGGCATTTTCTTGTGCCGAATCGCCCTGGTCTCCGCTACCGTCTGGAGGCGCCAGGGCCGCGGAAGAGTTGTTCGTGGGCGTTATTCGTATAAGGTCTTGGCCAATTTTGGACACGTTCACCTGTTGATTATCGACATCGTCGATGGATATATCAGCCTGGACCTAAACGTAAAGTTCTTACGGGATTGCGTATCAGCGACGTACAGACAGCCAGAAGTCATCATTGGCAGTTGCAGGAGTCGCCCCTGAGACCAACAAAATGATACCGAGAGCAACCACGACAGCCGACGCAAATACTGGGACGAGCGCCGACCACCGTATTGTCATCCTCGTGAATGCTACTGGAATAACATACGAGTCACGCCCAAGAGGAATCGCAATGTTTTATTACGGTCCCTTTTATCATATACACCTACACACCACTCGGGGCCCTTGTGCACTAAATACGCAGAGGATATGACAGGGATGTGTTCGCATGAAGTCTCAAAGAATTGCTGGATCGAGCCGTCCCCTAAAACACGTCAACGCCTTAGCCCCAGTTACATGACCAAAGCGGTGTAGCCAGGGCTGACTCTTGACCCGGACCGCCCCGAATACGATTTCCATGCGTCACTGCCCAGGTGCATTGCAGAGGGGACCTGTCAGCAAGTCCGTGTCCTGTGGGGCTCATGATCCGCAAAGTGATGCTTGCCTAGTTGGTGAAACCTGATTTCGTGGCGTGGAAATTCAAGCACAACTTCAACGGGTGGAGGATGCTAGGGGATGAATGAAACTTGTTATGTGACGTGAGGTTCCCATAGACTGAGGTCCACCCTATCCGCCCTTTGTGTTCTGCCTAGTGATGCCATGAACAAAGTCTATTATTGCAAGAAGACATGCTTTTGATAGCAGCAAATGTTCTATCGACCTCTCACACCACGCCGGGATGCAAAATGGATGCTTTCATTCATCTATGCCATTTCATTGCGCAGAACCCCGGTCTACAAATTATGATTTTGATCCTTTCCAGTGCCCATCGTTCCCCTTACTCCCCAACCTCACCGGTGCTCTCTGCCCGCTTCTCGATGCTAGTGTTTGCGTTGTTGTGTTTGACGGTAGGAGTGGAATTCGCTTCATGTGTTGCCTCAGCTCTGCGCTCGATCGTCTTGCTCTTGTCTTGGACAGTCGGGCTAGGCTTGTTGTTGACCACGTCGGTGGTAGACTTCGCGATGGCGATGGCCGCGAAGACGGAGAAGAGGAAAACGCTGGCCTTCATTTTCCTGGCTGATTTGGAAATTTACAGAAGTGGAAATTGTTGGAGAGTCTCGTACAAAGAAGTCTATTATGATTATGGTGATGAAGTATGAGCTGGCTGGTCTTGTGCTGGTGAATGTTGAGACCGTGGCCGGTATTTATATCTTGGAGGAAACGCTCGACCGCACGAGCCGCTGGCTTATTCTCGAAAACCGGCCTCGCAATGTCTCGTGCCGGTCTGATGTTCTCGCCGACTACTAGTACGTCTCTCTGGGCTAGTTGAAGGTTGAGCATCATTTCTCTGCGCGAAGCTGGAGGGCTTGGCATTGGGCTAGACCACGCACAATAAAACAAGTCGCAGCTTCAAACATCCCTAGCGGGGGCAGCTGGAAGCTGGTCTAACCTCTTTTCGTAGGGCTGTAAGGCGTACCAAACTCGAGGAGGCCAACCTCGCTATTCCCAGGTCAGGGTAGAACACTGCTCTTTCAATCAGCGAAATAAACCTTTCCACTACTAGTAGATACATAGATATGAGCCGGACATGAACAACTCTGCTTTGTTGCTGGGTTCGGTTTGTGCAAGGACAATAATCATAATTCCAACGCACGTAACGGGGCGCAGCTACTCCGAGTTCTTCATTTGCAACGTACCTGAATTGACTATTCATTCTGAATGGACTCGAGTGTTTTGTGTACAGAATACAGGAGGCTTGGGCGCGGCAGCGCAAACATCGGCGCGTAGCCGCAGCAATCCCCTAGTCCGTGCTCAGTCAACAAGCGCGCGCCGTAAAATGGGCCACACTCAGTTTCAAGGGGTCGTGAAACAAGCTGAGGGTCTAGGCCTTGTCCGGATGAACTCGCAACTGCAATCCTCGAACAGGCGTTCCAAGCGGATCTAGATTTATTATTCATGATGCGCTTTGTCTCAACTGCATCCTCAGATAGGGGCCCGGGTATGATGTCTCCTTACAAATCGATATATGCTACCGGGGCTCTTATTTTTTATTTCTCTCACGTTTATGTCGGGTTATCTACCTACGTACGTACTTGGCGAAAATACCTACTAGTACTTGCCATCCTCATTGTATTACCAAGGCTACCCCCTCCCTCCACACTTTCCACATATCACCAAAGATCAGCCAGACTTCTGCCCAACACACCTTCATCTTGGTCTGGAACATGCTGATTGCAACTGAGATTTCCTCCGCCTCCACCCCCTTTGCGACCTGTTTTCAGAATGAAATGCTGCGCCTCCGGACATGAAGTTTTAATCACCAATAGAAACAAATCGCGCTGTTGTTGGTCCTGAAGCAGTGAACCAACGTGTTATAGGGTCGCATCGTTGATGCATTCGCCCCACTGCTTCGGCCCCCAGAACAGGGCGGTCGTATCATGACGTTGTATCGAAGGGCCCCACTCGGTCTGTTGGAGTGGGACCGTACTAGTAAAGGCGCCTGCGCCTAATCGGGCGGGAGGGGTTCCTCTGCATCCAGGGTTACTCACAGGTATCTAGAAGCGGCTGAGGATTCTTATTACCCCTGCGTCTGGGACAGGTCACCTGCATTTATCCACGGTCAAATATGCCTCGGACAGTGTGATGGGAATTACGGTATACTGTGGGTCGACATGTTTGTGCAACCACTTGCGCAACTGATTTATTATTAGTCAATGGGAGTTTACCAACCCTCAACCTTGATTTTTCAGTCTCTCAATCACTACACTCAGCATCACTCACACCTGCATTGCAGAGATAGCGCATCAACTAAAATCTGGCAGCTTGCCCTCCTTTCGTCTCCGCTTAGTGCATTATCTCTTTGACCCTGATCAAACAATATTCACAGCAATCATGGCTGCAAATGAAGTTGTCGAAGCTTTGAAGGGAGCCTTTCCAAGCGGACAGTTGGTATTCCCTGGTACCGACGAGTTTACTACTCTCAACACGTCGTATCTTTCCAAAGCACAGGCCGAACTTGAGCCGAAAGCCATCTTCCTGCCTACAAATCGGGATGATGTTGCTAAATTCGTACGCTTCATCGGTCCCTACGCACTCCGCGGCGACATCGAATTCGCTGTTCGCGGAGCAGGGCAGCAACCTGCGCTCGGGTGCAATAATGCACACGATGGCATCACTCTCGACTTGCGCAACTTATCCGGTATTCATCTGAAAGACGATGATGCAACCGTGTCGATCGGGGCGGGTGAGCGCTGGGGCGCGGTCTACTCCAAACTGCAGGAGAAGGGACTTGCCGTCACCGGTAGTCGATCCAGCCTGGGTGGCATTGGCGGGCTCTCTCTCTCTGGTAAGGATCCACGACACGCCTTGTTACTCCCCTTTCAAATGCCAAATGTCGTGCTGGATGGTTTGCTTACGCCCAGTCAGGTGGTCTGTCTTTCTTCTCCAGTCGGGAAGGCTTTATCAGCGACAATGTCACAAATTTTGAAGTCGTACTAGCATCCGGCGAGGTGACCAACGCCAATGTACACGAGAACACGGATCTGTTCGTATCTCTCCGCGGTGGAGGAAACAACTTCGCCATTGTTACCAGGTATGACATGCGTACCTTTAAGCAGGGCAAGTTCTGGGGCGGTGCCACATTCTATTTTCCCAACAGTTTCCCAGGCCAGGTAGAAGCCTACGTCAAGGAGCTCAAAGATCCGGAAGCAACCGACGAGACACACATCATGATTGGTGCTGGCTACAGTGCCGCCTTCGCCCAGATCAGCGACATCATGTGCATGAACCAGGTGTATTATACCAGGGAAGTCGAAAACCCACCGGTTCTGGAGCCCTACGTCAACATGCAACCTCAGCTCGATCAGATGAGATCCGTTCGCATGTTGGACTTGGTCGAGGCAGCAAAAGAGCAGACAGCCCATGGATCCTCGACCTCCAGGTGAGACAACTCTAACTATTCTGAATTCTCTTTCTTCTGCTCTTACGCTATCAAGCCTTTAAGACTGACTCGGCACTCTCCCGCAGAGTCTCCTACATGAACACCACTGTGAAGGCCGACGTTCCGACCTTGATGGCAGCATATAAAATCTATGTGGATGCGCTGGGACCTTTAAAAGCGGCGGAAGGCCTCACCACATCGTTCACACTCCAAGCTTATCCCAAGTCTCTACTCGACAAGACAGCTCCTGCAGGCGGAAACTCGCTGGGAGTCGACACCGAAGACGGACCACTCATGTCAATCTTGATCTTGTCCTTTTGGCAGAACAAAGAAGACGACGATAAGATTCGTTCGACATTCAAGGGCGTGATCGAAGCTATCGACAAAGATGCAGCGACGAAGGGCACGGCAGTTCCATACAAGTACATGGACTACGCCGCACCTTTTCAAGATCCTATTGGATCGTATGGCAAGGAGAACAAGGCCAAGCTGCAGGCCGCTAGTAAGAAATATGACCCTGAGGGTCTGTTCCAGAAAGGTGTTCCGGGAGGCTGGAAGTTGTTTGACTGAGAACGGATGTGAGTACTTAGGTATTTATTCTAGAGAAAAGTGCCGTGCGAGCCGCGCTCGTTGAAAAAGATATTTGAGAATCAACATATTTGCTTGCAATCGTCCCATGCCTTATGATTAGTAGTAGTTGGACCTTTCCTACTGGGCAAAACACCTATGGCATCTTTCAATTTCATTTGTCTACACCTTGCAGCCATGTGGGCCTTCTCTCCGCCCAGGAGCAAGCTATCGCTAGCAGAGTATCCACGTACGCGATTATGTAACTAGTTAGAATTTTTATATCCGAGGCGTGCTGTCGGTCTAATACAGTTATGGTCTAGGACCGGATAAGCCCGCTGACCACACCCACCTCCCGAGACTGGAAATTGTAATTATGGCTGGCTATGAATACTCACCTTTGGCTGAGCAAGATGGGATGCGACTGCTGCTGTTATCGCCGGCAGCTGATCCCTGTGCAGAGCTTCGTGGTTCTCTGTTCCATACTACACTGGCTGTCTGCAGCTATGATATTCTCAGTTGTTACACTGCGCTCTCCTACGTCTGGGGCGACCCCGCACCAGCTGAGACCATCGTGATCGATGGTACGAATGTTAGTATTACAAGCAATCTCGCAGAAGCGCTGAGAGACATACGGGATCCAAATCGGACGCACAGGGTCTGGGCCGACGCTTTATGCATTGACCAGGCAAACATCGGTGAGAGGTGAGCGAGATGTCGATCCTCTCTCCGCCCGCCCGCCGTCCGACCTACGGTTTCACCTGGGCTTATAGAATGGGCTGTCCAGATGTTGATGATCGAAATTACTGACTCTTGTAGAAATCAGCAAGTGCAGCTTATGGGGCAGATCTATTCATGCGCCAGAAGTACGATCATCCACCTAGGTCGTGAGAGCGAGGCTGTAAAAGATATTTTCGCAGGAGGACTAACCTCAGGGACCTCAAACATCGACACGGTATTAAGGGATATCGTCCAACGTCCTTGGTTCACCAGGACATGGGTTTTTCAAGAGCTCGTGCTGTCCTCTGATCCTTGGATCCAGGTGGGTAGGCAACGCATTCGCTGGCGCGAAATGTGTAGATTACTTCTCCCAACGACACCATATTCGTCTGCTCCCAAGCACGACGACGCAGCGTTTGTCTCTGGGCGGCAGATCCTGCGGCAGATGGAAATGGTCCGTGGCAGCGGGTCGAAGCGTGACCTGTTGAGCATACTCAGTCTGAGAGCTGGCTGCCGAGCGTCTGACCCCAGGGATGTGATATTCGCCCACATGGGCATGATCACGGACGAGGAGGCAGTTTCGAGCTTCATCAGAGTTGACTACAATGACTCTGTCCGAGATCTTTATACATCTGTGGGTAGGTACGCGCTGGCTTCACACGGGCTGTCCAGGACAGCCAAGAGCATCAAGAGGCCGCAAGCAATGTCACATGTGCCATCTTGGGTCCCGGACTGGGGCTTGCACACTTGGCTGGACGACTTGCCACAGAGTATGCGGCAGGATCTACTCCCAGATGACGAAGATTGTCGCAACTCGGTCATCGTCATTCCGACCACCAATCCGTCGCTTTACAATATTCGGGCCTCTGGTAGCCGGTTCCCCTGGTCTGGCCCTCTTGAGCATATTCACTGCGTGAGCAGAGTGTTGCCGCAGGTGTCAGAAATGGAACTGCGCGACACTTTAGCGAGGGAGCTTGCATCGGTGGAAGAGGGCTCACCGATGGTCTCGCACGAGTGGCTGGGAGGAGATGACAGCTCTTTCTTCCCCCCAGAGTTTTGGAATCCTCCTCAAGAGCGCCGAAGGTCGGCGGAGAAAGCGTGGTATATCCAGTACCTCCTTAAAGCGCACTACAACCTGCGGAGCGCCGTCGGGCCCAGATTTGGCTTCGATCGACCAAAGAGAATGGCCATATCACGATCCGGGTACTGCTCAATCGTTTCTGACAATGCCCGCGCCGGAGACTTCATCGCCAATTGCCCCAAGGAGCAGTACCGCTACCTTCCCGGCGGGGAAATATTTGGCAGCACCGGCGACGGCATGTCAAAGCTGCTCGTTTGTCTCTTCCGGCCATTCGAGTGGGTTGGTGGCAACAATGTCGAAGAGATCGTTGCACATGTGACGGGTCATCCGGAGATGGAGATCAATGTGACTCATTGCGTGCTGCTTGACGTACTTGGAGAGACCGACATGCAAGCCATGCCATTGGATCTAAATATGGCGCCGGGATTGATCAATTGGCTGATCATACATTGAACACATACGAACTTGCATATCAGCAAGCGCGGAACACGAATTGTCTATTTGGACACGATGGTCAGCTTTGCAAAGCTTACTACTGCTATTATACCTCGACAGATGCTGTCATTCCGTGAAATCACATAGTGAGCAAATTTTACAGATGACCGCTTGAAGTGCGAAATCTTCACTGACAGTAGATGCACAGGCTTTGCATATACCACGTACACACACCAAGTCATTACCCCCAAACAAATCAGTCATGTGGGTACTACGATTGTGTGAGTTGGCGAGGTCAATGAGTTTCACACGCCCTGTCCCTATAAAATTGCCGTGTTTCAAAGGTTCGGGGCATCGCGCTTTAAGATGAGCATCAAGCAGTAATACCCATTCCCAAGTTAACCTAACAAGTACCCTTGAGAGTTTCAGGAATCAATAATGTCTAGCACATCAGGCATGAACAGAATTGTCTGCAGCGAGGAGGGCAAACACGAGATTCGCAACGACCCTTCTGTCTCGGTGGAGACATACCCCTTTTACCATGGCACTGGCATCGAGGGCCGTGACCACGACATTGAAACCTCACAGGCCTCATCCAACGGCATAATTCTCTACTACACTCCCAAGCACGATACTATCGAGACCGTGCACCCGCCGCCCAGCCGCCCGACCGGGACTTCTATGCTGTCCCTGTGCGTCACAAGGCTGAGACTACATGCCTACTTATCGTATTTCAACCACGACTATCGCCATTGTATGTTTCTCAAACGCTGGGTCTTGAGCTTTTACAACTGTATGAAGGCGCTGTGTATGGCTTCGGCCGTACACGGAATTAAAATGAAACCAGCTACGCTTCCCCAACAACACCAGGCTTCGACCTCGCGCGAGTTGCAGCAGGGAGAAAAATACTCTCACGACTGGAGCACGCGGCTTGGTCTTCCCGTGGAACCCGAGGTTATCATGTCGCATAGTGGGTCTCGTGGTATCGATGCCGAGGCGTTCAAGCAGGTGTGTCTGGGCATCGCTCGGCGGTCTCCGGTGCTGGCCTTCCAGAAGTGGATTGGGGATGCACAGGACGCGGAGGTGATCAGAACGGCGAACTTCAGCTATTTTTGGCTCATGAACAACATAAGCGGCAAGGCTATGGGTGGTCGCAGCCGTGGTGCACGATGTGCTACTAAGGCTTGTAAGTGTTTCCCGTACTTAACAAATCCCTGGAAGTCGCTTCGTCGTGGCGGCTGTTGATAGTTCCTGGGCATCCCGGCTCTTTCTGCTCAGAATCTCGCTAACTAATCAATTCTGTTTCCAACAGCCGTATACTCCAGTAACAAGAATCTGATACTGTGGAGCTTCCCTCTGGTGCGTGACTACGATGTCAGGAAGCAGGAGCTACTCGCACTCTCTTCAGACACACGCGTCCTGTTCATCAAGGGCACCAAGGACTGGGTAAGTCGATAAAATGACCATTACCGAGACCTTAAAATACATCGAACATTTATAGCTAACTTTTTCTCCCCGCAGATGGAACCAGAAATCATCTTTGGCCCCGTCCGCCGTGAAATGAAAGCAAAGTCATGGTGCATCTACGTGCAAGACATGGACCACAATTTCAACTGCAAGTCGGACTTGCAGGAACAGAAGATTTGCAACGCTATCGGCACTCTCGCTGGCATCTGGTTGAATGGTGACCCCGAAGACAACGACTCGCCTTGGAATCCCGAGGACGGTACGGAGATGGGGATGGCCTGGGACGCCAAGCGTAAGGAAGTCGTGTGGACGGAGTGGCGGCCGGCCGGAGACAAGCCACCCGTGGCTGACATTGTGAGGCCTGATATCGCAGGGGCACTGTAGAAGTAGCAGCTATTGGTAGAAGCCAATTGGAAATCAATATCTAAAGCATGAATGCTCTGTATTGTAGCGGTGCTACATTGACTACGATCACTCCGCTTTTGGTACCAGGCAAGCGTTGTCTCTGGGATTATCACAATACATCCTTCAAATGCTTCATTAAATTACACTAATCCTGCTTACTTACTATATCATCCTTGCGACTAGCCCAATCTTCAAGAATCAGGATGAGCTTCTCTGCATGTATTGCCCCAACCTCACGGAGATCTTCCTCTAGTGCCTCGCGGTCCTCAAAGTCGCTCGCGTAAAGAATCCGTCGAATTTGAGTCGAACTCAAGCCCGGCTCAGAATTGAGTGTATTTCGTGTGTCAAGAAATCTCTGCTCTGACATCGACGACTTGGTCGACCACACCGTTCTCCTGACACCCTCTCCGAGGTCTTCATCGATTACGAGTGCTTCCCATCTCGTCCAAGGCTCCTCGAGTGGACGAAGACTCCCATCGGCCTGCCAGATCGAGTCGTTAGTTCTTCCGCCGGTGTTAGTGAAAATGACCGTACTGCACTGGGGGTGAATTGCGCGGGGATGGCGAGTAGCTCCCTTGTCACCGTAGTACAGGTATTCACAGCTCCGGATCACTATAAAGTCCATGTCGAAGCCCTTGTGCCTGGCTTCGGCCGCCAGGATCTGTGGAATGTCAGTCAGTGTCTTTGCATGTGCCGGCGCCCAGACGTAGATCTTGGAGCGGAGATGGGAGTCGAGTCCGGACGCTGTAGAGTGGATGTACGATGAGAGGAGATCGGCGCGGTCCTTACCGCTCAGGATGATCGGAGGCGTGAGCTGCGAGGCTGACAGGTTGTCGCCTCTCTTCCTTTGCTCTTTTCCCAGCAGGAGCTGTTCATCCAGGGGAATGACGATACATGCAACAAAATCACACAGTCCGGGATCACTGGCCATGTGCTGCAGAGCATCTACGATGCACGCCACATGGCCGGTGTGGGGAGGGTTGAAAGCTCCGCAGTAGATCACCACGCGATTCTTCTGGCCCGATCGCAACCGGGGTCCAGGTTGTACGCTTAGGGCCTTTTCTGTGCTCAAGTAGGTCAGGCCGCCTTCTGAAATTTGTGTGCGTGCCGCCTCATACAGGAAAGTGGCTACTGACATGGAGTCAAAACCTCTTGCTGGAATGTCTTGGTCGTTCGACATCGGGTTGAGGGGTTTAATAATATATTATTGATTGGCAAGCTGTGTTGATGATTTCCGGTCGTCACGGATCGCTGCCGAGGGAACTTGGAGCTGTGATAACATGAGGGCTCCTTATATATAATGTGCCTGTACGACCCTGTACAATGCAGCTGTTGTTTATCACCGTGATCGTGGTTGATAGATCTTGCCTTCCACAACCATAGCAAGGCGATGACAGAACGCTTTCGTGAGAATCAGAATGATGCGATGTGGATCATGGCCCGTCAAGAAGCACAGAGCCTTGGCCACATTGTTCCATGACTGGCCGTGTCAGATTGACCGTACTGCCAAGGAGGCAGAGACTTAGCCACAGGCCTTGTGACTAGCCCATGCGGGAACCAAAACTGTGATGGGTCCGCGATATAAACTCGCCGAATCATATTGGGGTGTGGTCCGACTTCGCTTTGATGTGACCCAGTGTACCCGCACATTGCAGCAGCAGAAGCTCAAAGGACAGTGAACTGATATCATGAAGACAACATTAGCGTCCTCGAGATCGGGCTCCGCTCGTCTCCTTCGTGTCTTACCAGAAGATGAGGCGTCATATAAGAAATTCGCCCAAACATTGATGCCCACCCAGGACTTTTCCGACTGCCTCAACCGCCAAGGCATCACAGCGAAACGCGATGACTTTGACACGGTTGATATATCACGGCTGTTGATTTTTGCCGGGAGCAGACTTCCCGGCTTGAATGATGCCAAATGCGTCTGCATTGATGACACCGCCGAAACCACCGACCAGGCGAGGCAATCTAACCTCTACCTGTTCAAGGGCGCCAACTTCCAGGCCTGGCAGGGGCGTAAAGAAGTGAAGGAACCATGGGAGGTGTACAAGCGAGGATTATACAGCGAGCACTCTCTGACGCAGGAGCTGAAGGTCCTCTGTAGCATGCCTCCGCATCCCAACATCATCACGAAGCCGCCCATCCTCGTGCTGACATCGACATCACCTGGGCGCATATTCGGATTCCTTCAGCCCTTTCGGGCCAAGCAGATGATCTCCGAGCAAATAAGGCTTGCAAATACTAAAGGGTACAGGATTCCGTTGGACATGAAGCCCGCGAACGTCCTGGTCGAGGATGACGACACGGTGAGGATTATTGACTGGCAGCAGCAGGGCATGTGCCGCGCAACGCACCCTCCTGAGGCTACATTGGGCTCCAATCCTAAAATTCAAAGGATCATTGATAAGATGCGTGTAGACGAAGACGGGCAACCCGTTGTCATTTTCACCCCTCAACCAGGAACATGGCCCGAGGAGGGTCTCAGGGAAGCCTACGTCAAGTGGAAGGCGGACTACACGTGCGGCATCGAGGCTGCAGAGTTGTTCATGACGGCTAGGACCTTTTGGCATATCCTGGAGCAAAGGGAAGAGACTACCGATCCTACGATTTGGCTTGAAGGTTCCATGGATCTTCCGGAGAGCTGGAGAGCGGCTGTGGAAGAGTGTCTTGTGGAGGATCCGGTGGAAAGGCCGGCTCTTGAGGCGGTCGTAGAGTTCTGGAGGGAACAGGTAGCAGCCAACATCGCGTAGGAAAGTCTCCCATGGAGTATCCCTCCATAGGACAGTCTCCCATAGGATAATCTCCTATAGAACAACCTCCTATAGGATAATCTACTATAGGATAATCTCCTATAGGACAACCTCCTACGGGACAGCCTCCTATAGGACAACCTCCTACGGGACCAACTCCTGGGAAAGATCAACCTGTGCATGATAAATATTAGTTGTGTTAGACTGTCATTTATTTTCATTTATTTTGCAGCGGCGGTGTTATGTTGTGAAGAGCACCTTAGGCTGTGCCCTTTGATGCATTTTGAGATTTTAATTCCCGAAAAGCAGGGTCCGCTGAACTTGGCCCACATAGCTTCAAAATGCGCTAAGCCCAAAACGTCAGTTCCGCTCAGAATTTCTCTAAGGGTGCCCGGGCCCTTTCCCCCCAGAGTGAAGAACGCATGTGATGATTACCAAAGGGCGCGAAAATGATTCATTTTTTAAAGGGACTAGAGCGTCATCGCAACTCCGATGTTGGTGAGGGTGAGTGTGCTCCGGGCCAATCGTCCTGGTGCGGGGGCTTGTACTCCGATGCTCCAAGGTGCTGCTGACAGATCATGCACGTGTAGGCACATCATGGCGTTCGATGAATGAGTTTCGCCTGGGGCAGCACTACACTTTTCGTGAACTCAGTCAGTAGATAAAGCCCTGATGACTGCGCCAGGCGTCCTCATCGCATTTTGAGCTAGAATTCAACCAAAGGAGCCGTTGTAATATCGGTAACAAAACACCATGACGACAACACTCACCCAGGTGGACACAATCCCCCTGGCTGATCTCTCAAGGCCAGAATGTGTAAGACTACATTCTGTCAATCCGTCTCACCCTGGCAGCGACATACACACCAGCCATCGCGCACCACCACGAGTCTTTGAAGCCGAGCCGACGGGCGCACTGAACAAGTCGAGGAGGGTCCTGATCACCACTCTCGTCATCTTGGCCAGTCTAACACAGGTAAGCCTACCGTTTCGACCGATGAATGAGCTTTCAGCTAAAATGTGCAAGTATGCCGCAAACTTCGTGACACTGGCCGGAGGGTTGGCTTTCAGCAAGAAGCTGGGTCGTGACGTCGGCCCTGGCGAGGCGAACTGGATGCCTGCTGCCTACTCGTGAGAGCACCTGCCCCGTTTGCCTTTAGGTAAAAAATGATTGATGAAAGGTTTACGCCCAGACTCACTCAAAGCACCTTCGTCCTCATCAGCGGGCGCCTCGGCGCCGTCTACGGCCACAAACAAACCCTTCTACTCGGCGGCGCCATTATCTCCATCTTCTCACTCATCAACGCCTTCACCAAGACCTACAACACATTCGTCGCCATGCGTGCCCTGACGGGCATCGGCGGCGGGCTGATAATGCCCAACGCAGTCGCGATGATCACAATCGTCGTCCCTCCCGGTCGTACACGAAACCTCACAATGGGCTTCTTCGCAGCTGCCGCCCCCATCGGCGGGTGGGTCGGCGGCCTCATCGCGGGCTTGTTCATGATCACTCCCAACTGGCAGATGATGTTCGTGTTCATCTCAGGCCTAACAGCCGTGCTGTTCGGCCTGCTCTACCTGGAACTGCCCCGCGAGGTCCCCGTCGACAAGGGCGGCAAGATCGACTACGCGGGCGCAGGCCTCGGCCTCAGCGGGCTCCTCCTCTTCAACTTTGTGTGGAACCAGGCCCCCTCGGCCGGGTGGTCGACACCGTACGAGATCGCCCTGCTGGTCGTGTCGGTCGCCTTGTTTGTCGGGTTCCTGGCGTGGGAGAAGTACGTCGCGAGCGACCCGATCATGCCCGTCAGCATCTTCAAGGCGCCCACCTTCACCGCCCTGCTGTTTGTCGTGCTGCTTAGCTACATGTCGTTTGGGATCTCGCTGTGGTACATGATCGCGTGGGAGCAGCTCCTCCGCGGGCGCGACGTGATCCGGCTTACTGTGGAGTGGACGCCGTTCGTGCCTGGGTCTGTTGTTGCTGTTTTCATCGCTGCGTGGCTCATCCCTCGATTGGCGGCGCAGTATATCATCGCGTTGGGTGTGGTGTTTGTCATGGTCTCCAACTTGCTTCTGGCGACGATGCCCGTCCACCAGACATACTGGGCCCAGACGTTCCCCGCCATCGTTGTGGGGAGCATGTGTCCCGACCTCGTGTACGTGGCCGCCCAGGTCATCGCCAGCAACAGCGTCAGCCGCAAGCAGCAGGGGATAGCGGGGAGTCTGATTGGGACACTGAACCTGTATGGGAACAGCCTGGGGCTGGGGTTTGCTGGCACCATCGAGACTCAGCTCCTGAAGCAAACACATGACGAGGCGCATGGGTTTAGAGCAGTGCTGTACTTTGGGGTCGCGCTGGCGGCGGTGGGGCTGGTCCTTAATTTCATTTTTGTGAGGGTGCCTAAGGATGAGCGCGAAGGGTGGGATCCTGCTGACCAGGATACGGAGGATATTCCTGTTGTTGGGGCGAATTTGAGGAGGGGTGGTGCGGCTACTGGTGTTGAGAACAGCGTCGCTGCATGAGGGTGTCTCAGTGAGAAGTGAAAGGCGTTGAGCACTGAGCTCACTCACCTGCTCTATTGGGCGTTGTGCACATGAAGTTTTATCAAACCGCTCAACGGCCCATTGGTGTCTAAGTGAGAAAGTTGGATGATTTCAATATTTGCATTGTATGACGCTTGTCTAACTGAATGGGATGCATGAATGCGATGTACCTAGCGAAGGTATGTGCCGGCAAAAGTGAGGGTTTCGCAGCCCAGGCAAAGCACGAGGCATATGCCAAACGACTTCTCACACGGCCTCTGTCCCCCGTCCTGTTTCCCATAGGCGCTCACCATGATTCTTGGCCTACGCCTTGCCTTTCTTGGGCTTCGTCTCAGGCACCGTGATTACCTCTGCCTTCCTAGACACATGACACTTGTCAAAGTTCCGACCGCTGCTGTCACCATACCTCAGGAGCATGGGAGCCGCCACAAGATCAACTGTCACCTTCCCTTCGTTGTCCCAGAGCTCCAGCTCGTCCATGCGGTCCGTCTTGATCCTGAACCCGTGAAGCTTCCCGATGCGTGGATCCACCATCGTGCACAGCCAGTGTGCCCCGCTGCGAGCCATGGCTCTGGCAAACTGGTTGGCATGCTCTGCGATGCCGTCGAGGTCGTTCTCTAATGTCTCCCGTTCGTCGATGACAGCGAGGTTCAAAAGCAGGTCTGTGGTCTCCTTGATAAAGTCTTTGCGAGAGGAGCCGCCCTTGCCCCAAGTCGACCGTCCTGTATGGTAGGTGAAGAAGTAGTGGGCTGTCATGGCGCGCCAAGCGTGGAACTGCGAGATGTCTTCACATACTTGAGTTAGCGTGCTTTCCATTTTATCATGCGCAGGGATGACCTGCCTGAGGTGTTGTTCTGTATGGTTTGCATCCGGAGCGAAACAAATGCTTTTAGTGGGGACTCCAACAGCATTTTAGTCAGCTTATTCCAGATTACGGCCTGGACGATCCTCTCCTTGGCCCCTGGGTGCTTGGAAATTAGGTAGTCCTTGTAGTCGCTGCTGGTCAAAGCCTCGAAAAACTGCTTCTGCTCGGTCTTGCGGGGGGTGTTGTAGGGCTTGCCCTTGAAATACTTTTCCGCGAAGCCGATGATCTCGTAATAGAGCGGGGAAAACAAGGAGGTGATGAAGGAATCGTCGGGGCCTTCCATCCTGCCTGCCGTGTACGGGAGAGCCGGGGCTCCTGGCTCCTCGTCCTCCTCCTTGACCTTCTTGCTTGGTCGGTCAGTGGCTGGGCTGCTGCCCTCGTCCTTTCTCTTCATGGCCGCCACGGTTGCCGGGTTGAGATGGTGTAGGATACTACACGATCTCGTTAGGGCTTTCGAGCTGTTAGCATAGCTGCCTGGCTACTCTACTGATGGATCGTGCGTCGGAGGCAGGCACTTTAGGGTTGTTGTTGAGCTGATGGGATCAAGACGGCTAGTCCTACGGCAGTAGTTTGTTGAGAAAGGGTTGAGCAGGTGGTTGTGTTGTAGACTTGAGGGGAGGAATCGGGTAGAGAGAGGCCTTGGACGCCACGATAACACGTACCTCAAGGGCTATCAGGTTGGGTTCAGGTTTTGTGGCATCGCAACACATCAGAGTGTGTCGAGTGAGGTGTTGTAGGTGTGTGTACTGTGGCCCAAAATTGCCAGCTAATGTGGTTAATGGGATTTAGTCTAGCGGTTTTGCAAACGGCCAGACTTGCCCAAAGAGAAACTACACAGGCACTGTTTTGCTTCTTAAAACTTTCACCGAACTTTCACCACGTTTTCACCACAGTTGCTCTTGCACTTAAGCCCAGTATCAGCCCGTTTGGCCCAGCTTAGCTTTTCATCCTATGTCTTGCCTCTTTTGATTATGTGCCACCTGCCCTTCTTTCTTACACTTTCCCCCTGCTGAAATCCCCTTCTCCTCGTGGCACCAGACCACCCATCCTCGCACACCTCGCTGTTTCCATGAGCTTCTCTAACAACTTCAACACTTTACAGTTCAAGACATCATCAACAGCCACGAGGACTTCATAGCCAGCCATGTCGGACCCGTCTCAGCCCTCCCACGTCAAGATGGAGGGTGTTATGCAGCAGAGAACCAACTACAAGTGCATTGTTGTGGGATTTGACTTTGGAACCACGTGAGTGAGACCCTCACGAGTTTTGACCAGGCTTACTGACTCAGGACATAGGTTCTCTGGGATTGCTTGGGCCGTGTTCAACTCCAACAACCAGCGCCTGAACGACGCTGAGATCGGGGCCATTCGTGGCTGGCCGAGCGCCCACGGGCCCGATCGAGACGAGAGCAAGGTACCCTCGCGACTCATCTACAATGCTCAGAAAGAGGTCACAGGATGGGGCTACGAAACGGCCAATGTCGATGACATCGTCTTGGAGTGGTTCAAGCTCGCCATCGTGCCCGAGAAGGAGCTCCCTCCCCACCTGCGCAGCTCGGCCAAGCTGAAGGCGACGAGAAAGAAGATCAAGGAGCTGAGACTCACCCCGACGCAGGTCATCAGCCAGTACATCCATAAGATCTGGGATCATGCGAAGGTCGAGATCAAGAAGAGCCTGGGCGAGCGCGACTTCAAGGCCATGCCCATCAAAGTCGTTTTCACAGTCCCCGCCATCTGGGGCAACCAGCAGATCAAGGCCATGAAAGACGCTGCCTCCAGCAGCATCATTCAGCGGCGGGCCGCGGGCCAGACGACCGTTCAGCACCTCTCCGAGCCCGAGGCCGCCGTGCAGGCCTATGCGCGAACGCTGCAGGACAAGCTCGGCAAGAACGAGGCTGTCGTGGTCCCGGACTTGGGCGGAGGAACAGGCGATGTCATCTCCTACCTGAAGGTGGGCGAGGGTGGGGAGGACCACTTGGAGCTGGAAGAAGCTACTCATGGAGCTGGTAAGGACAGGATCAGAACTACTAGGGCCGCGGCGCCCAGCTAACATGGTACAGGCGATATTTGCGGGGCGATCCTCGCCGATGAGGCATTCGAGGAGCTATTCATCAGCAGGCTGCCGGCGAGCCACAAAGACCTCAAGACCAGCAACCCAGCCGCTTGGGACAGGATCATGAAAGAGCAGTGGCAGCACTCGATCAAGCGCAGCTTCGAGTTGGGCATCAAGAAAATCTGGCCCGTCATCCTCTCCAACGTCACCTCCAACGTCGACGTGGTGCGCCTGCACGAGGATGAGATTAGCGACGTCTTTGAGAGCTCCGTCGTGCCGGCCATCATCAAGCTCATCAAGAAGCAGATCAAGCAGGTCAAGAAGGCACACAGCGGCAAGGCGCCCGTCATCATCCTGCCCGTCGGCGGCTTCGGGCGCTGCCCTTACGTGGTCCAACGGCTGCGCGAGGAGTTCGAGGGCGTCGCTGTCGTGAAGAAGGGTGGCAAGAAGGGCGGTGCGAAGAAGAAGCAAAAGCTGGACTTCAAGAAGATCGAGGTGCACAGCTATACAGGCGAGACGCCGTGGACCTCTGTCTGCCGAGGAGCATGCCAGTACGGCCTGCGTGCGCAGATGAACATACGCCTTGTGAAGAGCCGGTTGTCGAGGACCAATATTGGCTTCATCGAGAACGCGATTGCTTCAGAGGAGGAGGGCGGCACCTGGAACCCGGACTTCGCTGAGTACATGATTCCGGACAAGGTGACCTATGTGGTCAGAAAGGTGAGCGCAACTCCATCTCGTTTCATTCCTTTTTCTTTTAAGCTAACGCTGCCTGACAGGGCGACTCGATCGACACAAATGAGAAGGCACAGATGGCCATGTTCTTTGCTTTCGATGTCTCAGCCAAGGGCATGCATGTCGAGAAGCCCGTCTTTTACGCATACGACGGCGATTCACCTCCGGGCCGCTTCGACCCAAACCATGCCGGCTGCCGGAAGTACGGTATCATGGAGATCAAGGTCCCAGTGCCGATAGAGAGGCTGCGCATTGAGCACAACGACGTCGGCGAAAGGCGAGTTTTTGACTACTACCTGGTGATTGAGACTATTGGCGGCTCGGTGCAGATCACTGCCACTGACACCGCCGGCGAGGTGCTGGGAGAGCTGGTTCTGCCCAACCTTGACACGGATGAAAACGACCTAGTTTAGATGTCTAGGTCATCCAGCACGACTTGGGGCCAGGAGTCCGCCATAGAGTTGATGTGGCATTGGCTCAACGATCAGGTGAAATGGCGGACAATCAGTGAGTGCTTGTGCAGCCAAAAGTCAGTCAATGGGAGGCTCAGTCATTGGGGAAACCAGTTGGTGGGAAAATCAGTCGATGGAAACACCAGTCGATGGAAAATTCAGTCAGTGGATATGCAGTGGAAAGCCAATGACTCCATTCGCAGAGAAGATCAGTCATTTTTCCCCCGGCCTAGCCATGGTTGAAATGCGCATTGGGGGCAGCAGATAGTTCAATAGCGTTGTATTACAGTTTTTACCAATCCCAGATGGTGAGATGACCTGGCTTACGCTTGAATTTCTTTGTGATTGCTGACATAGAACGGGTCGATGATTCTGGCCAACTGAGTCCCAACTGAGTCCGGCGCAAATGCATGCAGTCTCGTTGTGCAAACAATCGCACCATACAGCTAGGAAGCATTTTCGCAGGATGGAACGAACGATCATTGAAGGGAGCACGATCCTGGAAGCAACCGCCGTCTCATAAGGATAACACATGACTAATTAATTTGAACACTTGAATCTCATGCCGTGTGGACGGCGTTGTTCGAGGTCTACAGACATGAGCCATCCAGACACAACCTGCCTCCCCGGCTGATCGACCTGCGCCCTCCAAACGTCTGCACATTCACGCATCTCGACCCCCTATCAACGTGAAAAGACAACCCAACTCGACAAAAAACTTCAATGATAACAAGAGGTGATATTGTAATATTAAATGAAATATTTTTAGATTAGAGAAGTTTTTATTAATTGAAGTACTACTCTACATTTCAGCATACTTAGGCGTAACTGAGCATTTCCAACACTACAAGTGTCGGTAGCCCTGTCCAAACTGCCCAATTCTACGGTACATGCCATTTGACATGACTTCATATCCACTTTGGTGTGGCTGCGCGTTCATCCAGTCCATGATTGCTTGATTGTTCCAAGATGAACGGGTATCAGACCGCCTGTAGTCCCCATACCGCGTACTGTCTCCATTGTACACTGCGAGTGTATCCCATGGCTGGTGCCGTTGGCGGTGGCTGCCAAGCTCATATGTTGAGTATCTTAAATTCATGGGTATCTGTCGATCTACATAGGGACTGTAGTAGTAGTTAAATTCGCCCCAGCCCGACATTTTGATCTGGTCTCTATATTCCGTCGTTACTTTGTGATTGGATAGAATGTTGCTATTTCTCTTCTTGTGTTTGGAATGAGTTCACCTTCGCTAGTTACACTTTTGGGAATGCCAGAATTGAAAGCCAGTGATCATTTCCAGGACCTATTATGCTCTCGTTTAAATATTCCCGTTACCAGCAGCTACAGCTACCTGTGGCTCCGCTGATGTGCCCTTGTCACCTAAAAGGGACGGTGACTGTCTGATACTAATGACCAACAAGCCAAGCTTGCACAATGAAATCCGTTGTCCGGAGCGACGTGCGTATTCATCAACGCAAGCCATCACGGTGGATCAGCCCTCAGCTGGCCGCTCCCCGGCAAGCAATGTCTCTTGAATCCGCTGAGACGGCAGCCATCGTTCAGCTGGTATGAGCCACCAAGAGAGGATGGCGAAAATTGTCACGATTCCCATGATGACTGGAGCATAGTTAAGAGTGGCAGCCTCCACTGGGAAGACGTAAGGCGAGAACAACACGGCCACAACCCACCCGTTCCATAAAACAGCGATGGCCTGGAACGGTTTGCTCCACCGCCCGAGGCTCCATGCAGGTTTCGGAAATTGGTTGGGTGTCAAGAAGAGGCGTCCCAGGCAGATCAGGCCATATGCTGCGGCCGAGGGGACACCTGCTGCTGAGACGAGTGAGGTGAAAGCCACCGAGGACGGGAGGATCGTGCATGTGATCAGTGAAGAAACCCCCCACACGACTAATACCGCGTTCCGGGGCTGCCCGTCGACAACCTTGGCGACCCAGGGCGACCACGGCAGAACGCCATCGCGTGCAACTGCAAATACTAGGCGCGATGCTGCAAGAATAGCGATAGCAGTATTCTGCGTCCAAATTAGACACGGCTACAACCTCGTTGTTTGAATGGCCTCGGTCTACTTACAAACCATAACGCAACGATGCAGACGATGTTCATGAAGATGTGGCCACCCTCGCCGAGAATGGCTGCATAGAGAGGCACGAACGGCTGCGTGCCGCCAAAGGAGAATAGCGTGTCTGCGTCAGGCTGGCGCACAGCAACACGAGTGGTTAGAAGAATAATCGAGGGTGGCAAAGGCGGGGCGGATACGACCTACAACACAAAACAAGAAGAGGATCACCACAATGAAACCCCCGATGCCACTGGTGACCGTGCTCCAGAAAATGCCGCGGGCCGCTGCAACGCTGGCATTCTTTGTCTCTTCGGCCACATGCCCAGATGCGTCGAAACCGATGAGAATACCCGCCGTGGCAAGGTAAGACAGGCACCAATTCCAACCCGCGGGTGCTCCGGTGCCGTTGTAGGTCGTCATGAAGGCATCGTGGGCGGATCGGAACCCGTAGACGCTGTTGCTCGTTGCAATAGGCAGCCAAATCATGTTCAAGGCGAAGTCAATGAGGACGAAAGTGGTCGACAGGTAGAAGATCCACTTGAAGTATCGGGCTGGAGATTCGTCAGAATGGGTCTACCGCTGGTGACACGACAACGTACGTGGCAGTAGGTTCCAAATAGCTGCCAAAGCCAGCATGACTTCTGTTGTGATCCATTGCACAGCTCGGAATTTGACGCTGGATGTATCAGATGGGAAGTCGAGGTTAAACACAACAATTTCCTAGACTGTCGTCAGAATCTATGCCAAGCCGTGAACAGATAGATCAAGAAGCGTGCTTACTGATAAAATGTAGTTAACAGCCGATTGGGTGTTACCTGTCATGCTTTTAGCAAATGTCACGAGTTTTTCGCTCGGCATGACTGTCTCACGCACTGGCACAAAATGTCGTCCACGCAGTAGTGCTCCACCATGCGACGATGAACCCAAACAGTCGCCCGAAACGGGGGCCGCCGGCCTCAGCTGCCCACAGGTAAATCGACCCGGCGAGTGGAAGCGAGGAGCATATCTCTGCAATTACTGCGGCTGTGATGAAAGTGAACACGCACGTAACGAGGAAGCTCGTCCTACCCGTTTGTCAGCAACACAATGGGAGCATAAATGGACGGATGAATCCGTACCAGTAGGCCAAGTTTCCTCCGGCTGCGATGCCAGTGGAAAATGTCACACGGACACCGCCGATGAAGTACAGAGCAGCTACACAGTTTTAGCATTTCTGGTTTTTTTTCCAGCGTGGTGGTAATATTCCTACCGAATGTGGTCGCAAAGTTGTGAAACGTATTAAATGTTCTGTGAAGGACCTGCGCATGTAAGCTACCAGCCCTGGAGGTGGTTGACTCAGCCGCCACGAAGGGCTTGTTCCGCTCACTGGTTTGTAGCCGAGGTTTTCCTGCGGGGTCCACGGTCAGTCATCCATCGCCTGAACTTGACATCATGTCTCTGGCCTCAGATCACTTACCAAGACCCGAGCATCTCTTGAAGTTTCCTGTTCTGGGTCGGAGTCAGAGATAGTTGCATTCTTCTGCACGCTGTCATCTTCGCGAACTAAGGCCATCGTGGCGAGTCGTGTTCCCGAGCGGCGTACAGAGGCTATTTGACCAAGAAGTTCAGTCGTCCAGCAATTCCACAGCAAAGGAACCTCAAGTGGACAGCGGATGTTGCGTCGATATCATTGATGAAGTGCGTCAAATCGCTCAGGGGCTTAGGTCAATTTCGTCTGGTATGTCGGCCAGAGTTCCAGTTGTGGAAAAGCTTGATGGGTTTTGGGAGCCTCGGGACGAACGTGTCTGTCACGCAATTAGCGCCTGTAAAACGCAATGGCGTCGGCTGCACAACTCGCTCGAATTAAGTGGAACTTGACCAATCCTTATAGAGAGCAACCACCGAAGCCGGTGATTTGATCTGCCATTCCGTATATCCTTGGATTCTGACTAACGCAACCAGTATCTTGTGTGTGGGAAAATAGAAGGCCGTACACGTATGCGCTTTCCGTCCCGGCAACACAAGAAAAAGAGAGTAACAGCGTGAAACGAAACTCCACGGCCTACCCGTGGACCATTACTGAGATGTCACTGTTTCTGATTACAAGCTTGGGTCTGTTATGCATCGTGGCATGGACTGCATTCAAGGTGAGTGACATTCAAGCTTCCTAAATTCTGGCAATGTTATCTAAATTAGCCGCAGGCTGCAGTACGGGCACACGCATCGCCATTGTCACAGATCCCCAATGCAGGTTGGGGGACTGGCTACTCACGACTTTTATGGACCTTTTACCAAGAGTTCCGCGGGAACGTCACAATCGAGCTCCCTAAGATTCATGAGAGGCTGGGTAAGTCCTTGCATGCACCCACCCGAGCCAAAAGTTGATTATGGCTGCACGAAGCTGACACCACGGGTTAGGGTCTTTGGTGCGAATAGGACCCAACGAAGTCTCTTTCTATTCTGTGGATATATATGACACAGTACATAGAGTGAATAGTGGTTTCGTCAAGGACCCTCGCAATTATGGAGAGTTTGTTCAAGATGGGCATCCTGCCCTCTTCTCAATCACGTACGCTGTGCTGTAACATGGTCTTCGCCACATGTAGCTAACAAAGAACAGTGACCCTGAAGAGCACTCGAAACGGCGACGTATCCTGGGCCAACTATTCAGCCGTAGCAACATTGCAAAGCTTGAAGGACTCATGCTCCATCACATAAATTCATTTGTTGAAGCAATAGGCCAGAAACGGGGGCCTATTGATGTTGGGCCGGCTTGCAGAGCTCTGGAGGCTGACATTATCTGTACGTCCTCTTCCTGTTTGCATATGATATGTCTAATGATTCTCTGGAATTTGCTGACAATCGCAGCTGCGTTCTCCTTTGGTGAAGCCGTAAATGCTGTGTCCAGCTGGGCAAGTGGAGACGAGTTGGCCATCGTAGCCAACAACGACAGGAAAGCAACATTCATGCCACTTGTCAGTAACCGCCCAGCCCACAGAGATGCGTGCGTACTAAGAATCGCAGCTCATGAATTTTCCGGACTTATATGAACTTTGGGCTCGGGTTGAGGATTCCATTTGCCAAGTTCGAGGCTCAACGGTCTCCTACAGGGAAGGGCTTCAGCAATATGACGAGGTTTGTCTCCCGGGTTCCGCGGACCTGGTGTAGCTCACGATATAGCAGTGGACCCTCGGCGCTTGGAGCAGGAACAAGGATCTCGACAAGAAGTCTCCCTTCCCGAATCTCATCCAGGTCATGATTGCAGCAGGAGTCCCGACACAAACCGCCTTGTCCGAAGCGAAGGAGAACCTCGGCCCGGGGACTGATACAACGTCTGCGTCCCTAGCGCACATCTTGTACGCTCTGTCAAAGAATCCTGTCTACCAGCAGAAGCTGTATGATGATCTCGCTAGAGCGGGATTTCCCACCGACATGACCGCCCTGGAGAATATTCCGCGGTTGAAAGCCTGCGTCAAGGAGGGGATTCGCTGGGCCGGAGCGGCTGCTGCCATGTTGCCCCGGGTTGTTCCGCAAGGCGGCGTGGAACTATGTGGGAAGTTCATTCCCGAAGGAGTGAGCCACCTGCACCGTGAAAAATTCCACATATTCCCGTAATGGTGGCTGACTATCGCTGCAGACAGTCTTAACCTCATCACCAATCTGGTATCTCAGAGACAAATATGCCTACCCAAACCCCGAAATGTTCGACCCATACCGCTGGATCGATGATAGCGGAAACGCCGTCTCAGAAAGCGCCATTAGAGACAGGTTCTACCTGCCGTTTTCCAAAGGAGCCAATGTCTGCATCGGAAATCAGTAAGCCCCAAGTTCCGGTCCATCTGAAAGGCAATGCTGACCAGCCGCCTTGCTAGCTTCTCTTACTACGAGATATACCTCAGCATATCGAAGATACTGGAGAGGTATAACCTAGTACACGAGCCTGCTACCACCATATGCACTCCCTTAGCAGGGCTAAGTAGCCCTGATTGGCAACCTGTACAGCTGCCCAGAAGGAAAGAGTGGGTCGCTGCTGTGTTGACAGAGCCTCTGCTTGTTGAGGCTATCTCAAGGGGTGTTAAGGGACGATGAGTAGCGCGAATGTGAAGAGTGCATTGGTCGCATCTTTGGACATTTCATGCTGCGTAGATAGAAAAGAGGGCAAGAAGACCGACGCATTTGGAACTTTGACCATTACAGGGTGCAAAAGAAGAGTATAAACGCGACTTTCAATTTGGAACTAACGAGTAGCGCTTGTTCTCATCATCGTGCTAAGGGATATTAGTAGATTAAGTGATGAAGAATATCCGCTAAGAGGAGGTCGAGATTGCGGGAGAGTCTCAGGTAGCGCCATATAATAAAACATAATCAATGGATTGCAGGCAAGGCCATCTAATGAGGATGACTGTTAGTTGGGCGGCGTAGTCGCTAATCGTCGAACTGGCTTGAGGCTAACTCCAGGAGACGTTCTCAGCCTTGACGCTAGAATTATCTTAGGCCCATAGCTAGAATTAAAGAGCAATTCTGTGTTCTGAATTATTTTTCCCTTAATGCGGTGAAGGCAGCTGAATCTTCCCACAATTAATTTCGTCCTTGATGCGTCTACATTCCGGAGGCATAGGATTCCTTGCAACATATGCAAATCATCAAAGATTGATCGTTTAGAAGCAAAGAAATTACTTATAACAATGAAAAAAAAAAAGACTCGGCACGTAGCCTTAGCCTCCGGCCAAACCGAGGCTAAGATACACCGCTCCAGGAAATGATCACATAAATTCTGGATTCTTAGATGTCGGATGTGAATGTGGATCTTGACTTCTTCTTCTTCGTTCTCATGAATGTCACTTGTTCAAATACATCCAGCAAACCCGTCAAGCATATGTCCAGAACTACGAGGTCTATAAGACGACACGGCATGCTATGCCTGATGGCAGTGGAACAAACCCCAAGCAGTCTAACTGGCTTGACAACGACAGGATCCCAGCCGAGTTAAAGCTAATGATTCTGGAATATATCACGTGCCCCGTGGAATTGGCACGCCTTGCCAGAGCTTATCCTGAATGGGTTCAGAAATTATGGAACCGATACCCAGAAACGCTCTTTCCACCAGCCTTGGAAAATACGTTTGCCTATATGGATGCAGCGTTAATACCGGATTTACTGTGTCTCTACCACATACGGAGAATCCGAAGAGAGTACATCGTTGCTAGAAGATCATCTGTTGAGACACAGACGCATAGGGATGGGCTCCAGGCTGCCCTGCGCGGTATTCTGAGAGATGGAAATCAGTTTGATACGCCAGAACTGGAGAAGAAGCTGGAAACAATCTTTCACATCGGGGAAATCATTTGGGATGTCAGTTGGTTGACCCATCGATACTCAAATGATGCTTGGACAAGGATACACGACGTCGTCAGGGAAGGGGACCAGCAGCACAATATATCCGAGAAGTTGACAATCCCGCCGCGCATTAGGCTCAGTCCTGACGAACGGTTCAGGTTCGACCGTGCATTCCTCAGGGTTGACATCTATCTCCTGACCAAGTTCTGGACCAATAGACAAGGACAACGCCACATGCTCGATATGGGACAAGACATTAATCCCTACATTCCTCACACCTTGAGTGGCTCACTGAGGCGAGAGTTCGACTCGTGTCTACGTTTCATGTTTCACGCGCTCCGAGGGTTCTTGAAAAAGATGGCGAGGCAGATCGGCGCACCGGAGCTGCCGACTAGGGACGACCTCCAATGGGTCCCAGCTGAGTCTGAGGAAAGAGATTACCTGTACAAAGACGATGGGACCTTAGTCCCACAAGGAAACACAGAGCTAGCATTCGCCCAAAGAACCGTGTCCGAGGAACAGCGTTTTCTCCTCTGGCTGTGCGAGTTCGGCATCGAATGCGTCCGAAGGGCTCACAGGAACGACGACGGCTGGCGCAGAGCCCAGCTTCTCTTGAATTTCGGCAGGCGGCATATCTGGGACACCGTCGAGCTGCGCCACAGGGCCTCGAGGTATGACGTCCATCCCGACGGGGAGATGTCCTCCTGGACGCTGCTCAACCTGCATCGCAACAGGCATCCCGTCAAGAGCCTATATGGGAGCGGTGCGGCGCAGGGATACACGGAGACCTCGTCGCCTTGGGCGTGGGCCACGGCCTTCCTTGAATGGACACCGAACTCTCAGACTCTCGGACTGTACGGGCCCGTGCATAGAGATGGCTTGAATCTCAGCCTGTACGGCCGCTGGCTTATGTGGTGTGACACGGACAATGAGTTGCATTATAATATGCCATTCAGGCGCAAAGGGGCAGGACTGCGCCATGGTGTGCCCCGTGGCCACCAATACATGTTAGACCCTGAGATATATGAGTTGTGCCCTAGGCACCCATTGGACCCCCAGGAAATCTACACCTGAGTATTCTGATTTCAAGGATGGGCAATCTTCAAATCAACAGAGCATGTGGAGTCACGAGGAGACTATAGGAGCGGACGAAATAGTTTGTGGCTTGGACTGTCCTCAGACATGGTTTAGAGGGAGTCTGGTGATAGGCATGATAAATAGTTTCATTTTCAAGCCCCACATAATTTTAAAGCATATGCGGTGCCTTTATCCAAGATTATTGGTATTCTTTTAAGTTTCACTATTCAGCCAGAATAATAGCAAGTGTCGTCGAAAGATAAGGCAATCTACCTTTTAACTAGTTCCGTTTCTATTCCGTATACAGCCGCAGCTAATCTAACTTTCAAGATAAAAATAGTAGGCATCTCCATGCATGGTTTTTCACCGTGACTTTCTAAATTATTGTTATAAAGTAGTGCATTTTAACCGTAGTGTAGGTGCCTTTATACAGTAGTCACCACTTAAGTGCTAGAATTCTTTTTAAGATTAGGGACCTACAGTTGTGAAGACGGAGGGTACATCTAAGCTCTATAAGGTACCCCTATATATGATTGGGGCCATAAGACACCCTCTTATAGGATAACCTCCGAGAAGATAAATCCTTATAGAATATCGTCCTATAGGGTAACCGATTTACTTCATCTAAGAACTTTGATTTCCGAATTATCCTAAGTTATCTCTAGCTTCTATTAGCTATACCTACTTATTTTAGGTGTACCCTCTGTTCTGTCGGGTGCGAATCTCTAGGCCCGTGTTTAGGAATTACGAAACAGACAATACTCACAAAAGTGCGGAAAGAATATAGTACATCTGTGGGCACATGGCCGCAGTCGCATACCGCACATGCAGGCCAAGAAGATGAACCGTCTTTGGTTTCCGGCCGATAGCTACCGGCATGGCGGTCCTGCCGTGCCCGATCTGCCCAGCGCCAGGCCCGAGCAGAGCTCTCGGTCAGTGGGGATGCATAGCACTAAGGCGATGCCGTGAAACCGAATGCATCACTCCCGACGCCGCCATTGATCATCAATACAAGTAGCCGAAGGCCCAGTCTGCCATGGCGCCGGAGTCAAAGCCGGCGAAGTAGTCAAACGGCAAGACTAGAATAGCCTCAAGATGTGGCAGTACTGCATTAGTGCAGGGCAACAAATTGTCGTTGGACTGGTGCGGGAATTTGGGAAAGGTTCAATTGGTCGAGATATAATGGCGGACTTCTCAGAAGAGGACAGCTAAATTCAGGCTTTGTGACGCCAAAAGCTTATCCACAATCAAACTCGAACCGAAGTGGTTTAGTCATGTCTTGTAGCCTTAATAATCGAATTCTGCTTGATAGCCAGCCAGATAACATTTACAATAGTCTCGGACCCGAAGCCGGCACCCGCCGCTCCGGGACCCACATATCCGGACCCTTATGATGCGTAGTGTATGAAGTCATAAGTTGCCGTTCACTTTCCAATGATAGTGACGACACCGTGACATGACATAACGGCCTTCGATCACCGATTAGACACGATAAAATGGCATTCCTCTTTGAAGATATTCTTCGACCCTCTGCAATCTATAAAGACAATTTCTTTGATTCAAGAATGGACAGTACTGTTCGCTCAACCTACGACTCAGACATCCTGCACCCATTTTCCCCTTACACCTGGTTCTAAACACTTTCATCTCATCCTCACCCGCCGTCACACAGCACTCGAGCCAGCCGCGTCAACACCTCACCCACGATGACGACACAAAAAGTCTTCCAGCTCAGCGGCACATGCAACAACTACCCCTGGGGCAAACAAGGAAAGCAGTCGCTAGCAGCCCAATTATGCGCAAGAACCCCAGGCACCGACTTCAAGATCGACGATGACCAGTACTACTCGGAGATGTGGTTCGGCGACTATCCGGACTTTCCGGCGCGGGTCCTCGAGACGGGCGAGCCCCTCGCGGACGTGCTGAAGAGGGACCAGCACACGCTCCTGGGGAAGAAGGTCGTGGACACAATGGACGCGCAGCTGCCGTTCCTCCCAAAGGTGAGCAGTCCGTGGGCCGAGGATTATGGCCATTGAACACAGAAACAGCTAACGCGGCGATGTAACCTCACAGATCCTCTCAATAGCAAAAGCCCTGCCCCTCCAGCTGCACCCAAACAAGGACCTCGCCACCAAGCTGCACAAGCAGGACCCAGACCAATTCACAGACCCCAACCACAAGCCCGAGATCGCAGTGGCCCTGTCGAAATTCGAGGTCTTCGCAGGCTTCAAGCCCCTATCCCAGATCCAGCCGCTCTTCACCCTCCCCGCGCTCAGCCCCTACTCGCCAGCGGCGCCCGTCGCAGATCAAGAATGGGACAACGAGACCCTCCGCGAGGTGACGCGGTCCCTCCTCAAGGCCGACGACGCCGCCGTCAAGACCATCGAGTCCGACCTGCTGGCCACGCCCCGCGAGGACCTGAGGGCCGTCGGCGGCGAGTACATCTTAGATTTGTTGCCTCGGCTGCGGGGCCAATACGGACCCGGGGACGCCGGGTCCGTGGTCGCGCTGACGTGCATGAATTTCCTGACGTTTGGCCCGCTGGACGCGATTTACATCCCTGCGGACGGGATACACGCGTACCTGTCGGGCAACATCGTCGAGTGCATGGCGCGGTCGAATAATGTTCTGAACGTGGGGTTCTGCCCTGCTGCGGACCGGAACAATGTCGATATGTTTGCGGACACGTTGACCTTCAAATCGCACAGCAAGGAGGATGTGGTGCTGCCGAGGCAGAAGAGTGAGCGGAGTAAGAACGGGAAGACGGAGGTGTACAAGCCGCCTATGAGCGAGTTTGACATGCTTGTTGCTGGGCTAAAGGCGGGCGAGGGGGATGTGCTCAGGGCGAGTGATGGGCCTGGGGTGATGCTTGTTACGCAGGGGACTGGGGGGATGCGGGCGGATGGGAGGGAGTTTGAGCTGAAGGAGGGGTTTATTTATTATGTGGCTCCCGGGGTGGAGATTAAGTGGGAGACGGAGAGTGGGATGCAAGTGTTTATGGCTACGCTGTGATTAGCCTTGAGCTCAGGCGCGGTGGCATTACCAATGAATGATAACTGTCTCCAGCAGGGTTGAAGGATGTCATTAATGTGCAGTTAAAGTCGTTGTAGTTCCGCCATGGCTGCCAACATCTTGGCCCCCTAATCACATAAGGACCCGGAGGCGATGAGGTTAAGATAAGGGTTAATCGCCAACTACGGTGAACTTTTCCCGAACTGAAAGTCGTAAAGTTTGATGTTGGCACCATGGAAACAAAGAAGTGCTTGCTTTGGAAGAGCTGGTTGTCACCCCTTGCCTCACCTACCCTTTTGTAATAAGCGACAGTGACTGGACAGGTGTTGCAGACTCAAGAAGCAGCTGTATGCCCCACGGGAGCTGTGAGCCACGCAGCTCAGTATTAACTCTGTATCAAGCCAACGAAATTTATGTTCTTCGAAAGTGACTCACCGTGGTAGCTCATGTTGGCCTTTCAGGTTCTCGTTTTTCCTAATCTTCTTGAGAAAGAATTAGGATGCAGCCAAGGGCTGCTGTCCATATCAACCCCGGGAAAGGTCCAGTTGACCACAAATGTACCCAACATGACCAGCATGCTCTCGTTCGAATCAGCTGAGCCGTGGCGTCCATACTCGGCTGCTACAAATACTGTCAAAAGAATCACCGACTTCATTTTGCTGAAAGACCTGTGAGTTTGGATCACACGGCGGGAACCAGAAGCAGTGATGACTTCGTATCCCTGAGCATCGGGGGGGGGATGGGTGGTGCTCATGACTCGGACATAAGTCAGGGTTAGGACACGGTCGACCGGCGTCTGGGGCGGCGCTTTGCCCGGCTTGCACCTTAGGTTAACCGCCGACAGCCGATCACGCCATTGCCCCTGCCGCGATTTTAGGAAGCAAAGAACAGAGCCAAGCCTTTTGCGAGCACTTTCACTGACAAAACACACTCACAGATACTTCAGCTCACACCTCACGACACACTTTTACCAAACAGGACCCACCTTACGTCTTCACATCCTCCGTCCTCAACTGAAGTATCGATACCGAGGACTCCGAACTACCTAGGTGTTTTTGTGGTGTTGGGAAAAGATGGCTGGAGCACTCGGGGCCAGGGCTGCTCGCGCCTCGGCGATGAGCCTGAGGGCGTCTTCACTCAGAACATACGCCACCGTCACCTCGATACCTCCCAAGCCCCACCACCGGGTGGTCGTCGTCGGCGGCGGCACGGCCGGTGTGACTGTGGCGGCGCAGTTGATGCGCTCGAAACAGTTCCAGAAGGACGACATCGCCATCCTCGACCCGGCCAAGGACCACCACTACCAGCCCGGCTGGACCCTCGTCGGCTCAGGCCTCAAGCCCCTGAGCGACATGAGCCGCCCGCTGCCCAGCCTCATCCCCTCTGGCGTCACCCACTACCCCCTCAAGGTCTCCACCTTTGACCCGGAGAACAACGCCCTCAGCACAGAAGACGGCAACTCGCTCTCCTACGACTACCTAGTCGTGGCCCCCGGCCTCGAGACCAACTTCGCAGGGGTCAAGGGGCTCCCCGAGGCCCTGCAGGACCCGGGCAGCAAGGTCAGCTCCATCTACTCGGACAGGACGGTCGAGCAGGTGTGGCGGAACATCCAGGGCTTCAAGAGCGGCACCGCCATCTTCACCCAGCCCGCGGGCGTCATCAAGTGCGCCGGCGCGCCCCAGAAGATCCTGTGGATGGCCCTGTCGCAGTGGGAGCGCGACGGCGTGAGGAAGGACATCCTGCCTTACTTCGCCACAGGCGCCCCCGCCATGTTCGCCGTGCCCAAGTACGCCAAGGCCCTCGAGGAGCTGCGCGTCAAGCGCCGCGTCGAGGGGCTGTTCCAGCACAACCTGGTCTCGGTGGACGCGTCCAGGAAGGTGGCTACCTTCAAGGACCTCGCGGCCGACGGCAAGGAGGTCGAGAAGGAGTTTGGGTTCCTGCACGTCGTGCCCCCTCAGAAGCCGTGGGACTGGGTGGCCAAGTCGCCCCTGGGTAAGTCCTTCCCAAACTGCGTGCTGCGCTTGAGCCTTCCTGATTTTACCTTGCATCATTGATGCTAACGCCATAGCACAGCCGACTCGGCCGGCTGGGTCGACGTCGACAAGACCACGACCAAGCACACCAAGTACGCCAACGTCTTCTCGATCGGCGACGCCTCCTCGCTGCCCAACTCCAAGACCGCCGCCGCCGTCAGCTCGCAGGCCCCCGTGCTCGTCGACAACCTGCTGTCCACCATCCGGGGCCAGGAGCTGAAGGCCGGCTACACGGGCTACGCCTCGTGCCCGCTGCTCACCGGCCACAACGAGCTGATGCTGTGCGAGTTCAAGTACGGCGGCGTCCCCGACGAGACCTTTGCCAAGGTCCCCGGCATCGGCAGCCAGGACGTGCCGCGCCGCGTCTTCTACCACCTCAAGAAGGATTTCTTCCCTTCTGTGTACTGGAACAGCTTCGTGAAGGGGACGTGGTACGGGCCCAGGGCGTGGTTTAAGCCTAACACTGACAAGACTGCTTAGGGGAAGGGGTAGTCTGCGAGGTGTGGGTGGGTTCACGGGGTGATGAAAATTAGACAGCTTGTTATGTGCGAACAAAGTGTTTCGATACAGTCGTGATAGCCATTCCAGCTTCGCTTTCAGCCGCTCGTGTGAGACATGTGATTAGAGAGAAAAAAATGCATGAACTTGGGTGGTCTGATCATGTCACGGCCTCAGCGGAAGAATCTGTTCATTTCATTCCTTCATGTGGAGAAGGCATAGGCTGGAAAATAATATTTCTAGTGACAGGTAGACCAGTCAATGTCCACACCTAACCCTTGATCTTTTGATTTATTAGGTACTCCCCCTTGCACTCCGGGACCTCGGGACATTGGGTGTCAGCAAGGGGCTCGTGACATGTTGGTTGGTTCCAAGACTTATTAGTTGCAGCAGTCGAAGTGTTGTTGGTACCAGGATCTAGATGCAAAGCGGTGATAAGCCGGCTCCAATTCATTTCCAAGCCCCTGCCCTGGGGGTCTGATTGCCCGCCATGCGTCTTTCTTCCTCCATCGTCTGCCTGTCCCCTAGATTGCTGTAGATACCTTTTGGCGCAGACAAGCGCGTACACACACCACATGGTTTTAACCATATATGAGGGTATGTGGACACGAAACGCATGAGAATGAGCACAGAATCATCGAAAAGACCTCATAAATTCGGTGCGGATACCGATATGATCGATTCTAGCAACAATGGCAATGTTATCACGGAGAAAGGCGGGCAAGCTGCGCCACCGTCCGAGCTGGAGACGGAGGATGCTCCTCCTCCACATGAAGACTTATTTGCGTGGCTGCAGGTCGTAGGCGCCTTCGCACTCAACCTCAACACCTGGTGAGTGTCAATACTGTATTTCTGAAGACAATCTTCACAGATTCCGCTAACAACCTCTGCCCACGCCACCCCAGGGGTTTGATGAACGCATACGGGGTCTTCCAGACATTCTACCAGCTCGACTTGCTCAGCTCCCAGTCATCGTCTAACATCGCCTGGATCGGATCAACCCAGGCCTTTTTGCTATTCCTAGTCTCCGTCGTCACAGGTCCAATATTCGACGCGGGCCACCTCCGCTCCTTGCTATGTATCGGCCTTGTCTTGGTTGTTGTGGGCATGATGCTCACCAGCATCGCCACTCAGTACTGGCACGTCTTCCTCGCACAGGCTGTGATGATGGGGCTGGGCTTCGGCTGTCTATATCTGCCGGCGCCTGCGGTCGTCTCTCAGTACTTTCATCGGCGCACGGCGCTGGCTATGGGTGTCTCGTCTCTGGGTGCTGCTCTCGGTGTGTGCTGCTCCCGTGCTTTTGCGGGCGAGCAACTGTGATACAAGTGGCTGATACTTGACATCGTGTAGGCGGCGTCATATACCCCATCGTCTTCGAACAGCTCCAGCCCCGCATCGGCTTCGGCTGGACCGTTCGTGTCATCGGGTTCATCATCTTGGGCACGAACATCGTAGCAAACGTGTTCATGCGCTCCAGGGCTCCGCCATCAGCATCGTGGAACATCGTCGACCGAGACGCGTTTAAGGATGTGCCCTACCTCCTGCTGAACCTGGGGCTGGTCTTCGGTTTTATGGGGCTGTATATCGTCCTCTATTACATCCAGCTATTCTCCCTCGACCGCACCGACGTCTCGTCGGGCCTTTCGAATTACCTCCTAGTCATCATCAACGGGTCCTCACTGATCGGGCGCACGGTGCCCGGGTACTACGCCGACATGATCGGCTCCATCAACGTGCAGACCATGGCTGCCTTCATCAGCGCCCTCCTGACCTTCTGCCTGCTGGCCATCCATTCTGCGGCGGGCCTTGTCGTCTATTGTGTCTTGATTGGCATCTGTGCAGGCACGTTTATGGGGCTCCCAGCCGCAGGCGTTGTTAGGCTCTCGGCGGACAAGAGTAAGATTGGGGCAAGGCTGGGGATGACTCTTGCTACGGTAGGCGTCGGTGTGCTGGTCAGCAATCCGATCGCCGGGGCTATAGTGGGTCGGGGCCGGAACTGGGTGGGTTTGGTGTGTTGGTGTGGTGCTTTGATGGTTGCGTCGACTTTGTCGTTGGTGGCGAGCAGGGTCGTCAAGGTCGGCCCAGGCCTGACGAAGGTGCTGTGAAGTGGTGTGGGTGCGCTGGCTGCTCATCAGTAGAGTGGGCACGGCTCCGATTTCCTGGACAGCACTACGATGGAGCTTTTCATCGGCTAGGGGAACGGATAGAATGGATGCAAACAATCTTGACTGGATCTGGCGTACGCCACTATAACATAGATTAATGCATGGGCTACTTAGGTCCCTGCTACTCGACCACCGGTGGGATTCACCTCCTACAGCGTAACCTCTTGTGGTCTAGCCTCGTATGCGACTGCCTCCTATAGGAGAATTTCCTATGGAATGTAATCCCGCGGCCTACCATCTCATTTGATAGCCTTCGTGAGACAGTCTTTTGCATCGAGACTTTCAAGAGTGCCCATGTTAACGGTAACTAGGTAATTGAACATGTACGCTCTGTTGTGTTGTACTGTCATTCCTCGAAGTTTCGGGATGTGACGGTAATGATGTACATGATTCTGTGTCACGGCGATCGATCGAAAGCGTGTTAAGAGTGTTATATAATAGTACATATGACTTTTGAATTCTTTCCGCTGCCGCACGCTAACTTTATCAGACCTGGATCTCGCTTGTCAATAGGGACTTGGAGCTACTGCGTTATCAATGATACTGAACAACATGGCCAATGACACTTAAGACGTGGCTGCAAGTTCCCATCTCCTCGGGCTCACATGTGAGTTTGACAAGATCAAACTGCCAAACCCGTGTCCACGCCGGAGCGCAGAAATGTTATCATAGTTTATTCCACTGCTGGGCGCCAAGATGATTTGCACACGGAGTCAAATAACCTGGTGCCATCTAGCTCAGCTTTGGCCCGCATATCCGAACCCGATCGCGAATTGGCAGCCGTTGCACTGTGTCATCGGCGCCGAGGATGTTTCCTCCCTCACCCTGATTAAAGACCGGCCCCGGGGCCGAGGCCACTTCAAAATCTTCAACGTCCACCCCGTGCGCTTAATGTGACGTCGTTAGAACATTGAAATGCAGGATCCGTCCAGAATAGAGTTTACTACACCCTAAACCTTGTAATTCACTTCCATTTAGTCCGTCGGACTTTATTATCTCTCCATTTGTCCGCGATAGCTGAATATTTTAGATAAATACTATCATGACATCTGGGGGGAGAAGCAACCCAGTCTTTTTGTCTTATTCCTCTGTGCTCTGTAGCGCATACTGTCGATCCTTTCTCAATTAATCTAGAATGTTCGATATCCATTCATACGCTGATACCTTACCTGGCCGGATCCTGCTGGCTCTCCTTTTCGCAGCTCTTCTGGTGCGTGTGTCCATGCATCAACCCCAGCCTAAATCTGACAACAGAAAGGAAAACAAGCAATGCTAGCCACTAACATTGACTTTAGTATTTTGTAAATGCTATTTACAATCTCTACCTTCACCCCTTAGCCCATGTTCCTGGGCCCTTCTGGGCCCGCATCAGCGGAATCCCATCATGGTACCATGCATCAACAGGCAAACGCCATATATGGCTGTGGCAACTATTCCAGATCCATGGCCCGGTGATCCGACCGGCGCCAAACACAGTCCTTTTCAGCACCCCGCGCGCCTACGCCGATATATACGGTATAAAGTCGAACGTGCGACGTAGCCCATTTTACACGATGTTCCAAAAGCAGACCAACGAACGTAGCACGCTCAACACAATAGACGTCGCCGAGCACGCGCAGAAACGCAAGGTTCTCAACCTTGCATTTACCGAGACTTCAGTGCGGGCTGTCTCGGAATTCGTGGTCAAGCACGTCGATCGTTGGAACGAGTTGATACTGCGGAACACCAGTCCAACTGAGTGGTCTGCTCCAGTTGACTTTTCCAGCAAGGTAGACACACTTGTTTTTGACATTATGGGAGACCTGAGCTTCGGGAGGTCTTTCGACACCAAGGAGCCTGGGGAAAACCCGCTACGGGTGATCCCACACACCATTGCAGCGTACATGCGATTTATCTATCCGGTATGTGACATCCTCTTCGGCACAGGCTTTGAGTTTCCGGCTTATCCGCACGGGCATGAGCATCAGCACACTGACCGGCGGAACAGCTGGCCCGGTCCCCCTTGCTCAAGCCCATGCTTTGGCTCAAGCCCCGCGGTCTGAACCAAGTACTGGCGATGGTCACGCCACCGCTGGTCAAGCACTACATCCGGTTTGTATACGACAGCGTCACGAACCGTATCGCCTTGCAACAAAAGCAAGCGGAGAAGCCAGAAAGCGACAGGCGCAAAGACCTCTTTTATTTCCTATGCGAGGCCAGGGACCCTGACACCGGGCTCCCTGCGTACAGCGAAGACGAGCTCCGCGCTGAAGCCAGCTTGCTTATTATTGCCGGATCCGACACGACTGCTGTCAGCCTCTCGGGTATTCTCTTCTACCTGACCGGCGATCCCCGACGGTGCGACAAGCTCACAGACGAGATCCTGTCCACCTTTGAAACGGCGGAGGATATCGTGTACGGGCCGAAACTTCTCGGCTGCAAGTACCTTAGGGCCTGTATCGACGAGGGGCTTCGTCTCAGCCCACCAGGACCATGCGATCTGCCCCGTGAGGTGCTACCTGGGGGTATACATATCGACGGCCAGTATTTTCCGCCAGGGACAACCGTCGGCACCGTGTCGTGGGTCAACTCACGCAACGAGGAGATCTGGGGCGATCCCGGAAGGTTCCGGCCAGAGCGCTGGATCATCCACGAGGCGAACGGGGTCACGGCAGAGTCGTTGGCGCCGCTGAGGGCCAACTTCCACCCCTTCCTCTCGGGGCCTGGGAACTGTGCGGGCAAGCACGTGGCGATGGCCGAGATGATGATAATTCTCGCCCGCACCCTGCACCGGCTGGAGGTGCGGAGGGCACCCGGGTCCACCCTCGGAGGTGGTTCCCCGGGGCTTGGATGGGGCGCCCGAGACGCGCGCCAGTTCCAATTGGAGGATGCTTATGTGGCTCAGAGGCAGGGACCAGAGGTGCAATTCAGGAAGAGGAGTATTAGGGTCTAGGAACATGATGCTGGAATTTGTCAAATGTGTCCGTCCAGCCGAGGCATGCTCTATACAGCCGGATTTTGAAAGAGTTACAAGGCAGTGTCGACCAGGGCAGAGTTCAGTAGTCCGGCAAATATTTGCTTAGAAAGTCATAGTCTTATTCGTCACTGGTAACTCGGTCACTTCGCTTATGTGGATGGACATAGCATATAGTTGGTCGATGACCAGGCGCCAGTGCGGTGCCACCATTAAGATTGGAGCCTTATGATGCTGGGCCAATCTCGCACCAATCGTCCGGACTTGTGCATTTTCCCAATGCGGTATGAGGTATCATCAGACTGGGGCGCAGTGGTTCTGCATGGCTAGCGGCTGTTGGTTGTAAAGTGGCAAGGCAGCCAACGCGTAGAACTTTGCTAGTAGTACCCACAATACTACCTGATACCAACATGTCTAAAGAAAACCCCGCAGCAGCGTCCTGAAGAATAAAAGACCACCTCGATATTTTTGCACCCGTGTCCGACTGCACCTAAGGGGCTGCTCAACTGCCCTCGTCTGACGATTTTCCCCAAAGCTCATCGCAATGGCTGACCACACTGTTTCACTCATTCAACAATTAGGTGTCCTAGGGGAGAACCTTTCTTCTGATGATGAAGTGAACCAGACCGTGCGGAATGCAGCGCTCCACCTGAGTCGGCAGATCACTGCGAGTCTTGAGCAGCCACAGAATGTCGCGGTTGACCTGGCATTTTCTGTAATCTATACCTGATCTCTCTTTTGTTTTCCACCGGAACATCCCTTTGCCCCACCATACACATCGATGATATTACCCCAGTATCTCCATCACCAGCGTGTGCTGACCTCACGTAGCCATTCTTGGCTATGGCTGCAAGAGTGGCCGACGGCTTAGACCTCTTCAAGCATATTGCAGGCAGCGATGGTCCGGTGACTTCTAGGGAGCTAGCGACCCTTTCTGGGGGCGAAGAACTGCTGATCGGTACGAAAACTGACGATGAATTTAGATGGTGGATTTTGTTAATATTATAGCAGGCCGGGTGCTGAGGCCCCTCGCAACCATCGGCTTCGTCAACGAAGTAGACCAACAGACATGGCAAGCCACGCCTATCACAAGGTCAATGGCTATGGAGGAAGTGGCCTCCGGACATCGGATGGTGTAAGTGAAATTGTCAACTTTGCACGCATGAATACGCTCAGAGACCATACTCATGCCGTGAGATAGCGGGGAGATGATTGTCGGTGCTGCGCAGAAAGCTCCCAATTATTTCCGTGAAGGCGGGTACCGCTGCCCTACCGAGCCGCGTGATGGCTTGATGCAATACGCCTTCCAGACGAAATTGCCCACATTCGAGCTATTCAAGTCGATCCCCAGGATCTTCAAGGACTTCAACACCTTCATGGGAAATACGATGGGGGCAAGGCAGTATTGGGTAGACTGGTTCCCTGTGCGGGAGCGTCTGCTCGATGGTATGGAATCCGATCATGCTCTGATTGTGGACGTGGGTGCTGGCAGAGGCCATGACCTGCTCGAGTTCAACTCCAAGTATCCCGGTGAAGGACGTCTAGTACTGCAAGACCTTCCGTCTGTGACCAACAGTCTTGGTGATGTCGATCCAGCCATCGAGGTCATGCCCTACGACTTCTTCACTGAACAGCCTGTAAAAGGTACCTTGAATCTCGGCTCACATCTTTATCCTGTTTTTAACTCGAAAGGTACTACTGCTAACTCAAGACAGGTGCTCGTTCATACTTCTACCATCATATCCTCCATGACTGGTCGGACCCGTACTGTTTGAAGATTTTAGAGCAGGTCAAGAATTCAATGACACCAGGATACTCCAAGTTGCTTATACACGATCTCATCGTCCCGGAGAAGGGAGCTGATAAATTCACCGCTGTGTTCGACCTAGTCATGATGTCTTTCAACGCTGGCATGGAGAGAACTGAGACCCAATGGAGACAGCTACTGGAAAAGGCGGGGCTTCACGTCGTCAAGGTATGGCCTCCGCCGGAGGCTGGGGCGGATGGAATCGTGGAAGCCATGCTGAAGGAGTGACTCGCACCGGGGAACAATATCTAGGTAGCTCTGAAATACATCTGAGGTATCTGCGCAGTTTCGTCAGGAGGTTGTCCCCAATGATCAATCAGAGGATGCTAACCAGAATGGCGGCTTCTCTTTATCAACTCGTCGAGTTTTGGCAGATTTGTTGCGTATGCGTAGTACTTTTGCTCTTTCCCTACGGCATACCATATGACTGGATACTCCCGCAGTCTCATTCATCAAGCATTATGTCGTACTGAACTTGACAACCTGTTTCCCACCTTTCACCTGTCCCTGCCGTAGCTTATTCAGTCCTTCAAGGATGCCATCAAACCCATCCTTCAACTGAATGGTCGGGATGGGCTTCAGGATGTTTATGAGCTGTGGTAGAGCTTCATAAAACCGAGCAAGTGTCGCACGATCCTCCGGTATAGCCTCGAACTTGGGCCCAACAGGTGGAAGCCACTGAAAAGCATGGCCAAAACCTGTGTACGCCATTATAAGATCATAAGACACCCCCGGCGTGCTCGACTTGCCGTTGGGCAACAACGTAACCACCTTGCCGCCGCTAGGCTTGAGCACCTCGGCGCAGATGGACGTCGACTTGCCCTCGGAGAAGCAGTCCACCGCCTTTGTGAGCTTGGGGTACTCCTTAATTATATCCGCCGCGACCGTGGGTGAGTTGTAGTCGAACACAGCGTCCGCTCCGTACTTCTTGACCAAGTCGAACGAGCGGGGCGACGCGGTCGTCACGACCGTATACCCGGCTGCCTTGGCGACCTGGATGTGGTACAGACCGGCGCTGGTAGCTCCCGCATAGATGAAGACGGCTTCGTTCCTTGCGGCCGCTGGCGTGGTACTGGGCAAAGGCAGCCCGAGGCGGCCGTTCAGGACGAGGACGGCGGTTACGGCGGATACTCCGTATGTAGCGGCATCCGTGTCGCTCACGCCGTTGGGGACTTTCCACGCCAGGTCCGCGTCCGTCTTTAGGTACTCGGCAAAGGCGCCTTTGTCAGGGAACAGGCCACCGTGCACGGCGCCGGCCACGCGGTCGCCGACGCTCCACTTGCCCTTTACAGCATTGCCAACTTCGTGGACCACGCCCGCATAGTCGCAGCCGATGATAGAATTTGGGGGAGATATGGCGTCTAGGTGTTTGAAATCTGTTGGGTTGAGAGCAACGGCCCTGACTTTGACGAGGATCTCATTGGGGGAGATCTTAGGAATGGGCACATCGTCCCGAACAGAGCCGCCTTGGCCGCCGATCGACTTGCCGCTGCCGACATTAATTATCCTGGTAAAGATACTTCTTTTGGAGACTAGAGCTTTCATGGTGGCCATTTTGATGCAGGTAAAGAGATGCAGAATAAGAAGAGGAGATAGTGTTACACGCCGAGGAATCGAAACAGCAGTTGAAAAGATAATATGTATATATATCTTGTCAATTCAATATTATGCTATTTTAGGGTTGAAGCGCGCTCAACATGAGCGATGTAAGTTGAGTAATCAGTCCGTTCCTCCCCGAGGGTCCGTTCACTAGCACTACTTCTGCTGTTTGCGGCGCAACCATGCTGCCGAGAGCGGACTTTAAACTTTTGGGATCATTTGTCAGCGACGGTATGAGCCTCGGCTCAGAACATTGAACCATTCATTAACCACGCCAGCCTGTGCGCAAGCCCTTCCGTGGAGTCTGCCCTTACTAGTAGTACTAGTAAGGCTGCTTGGTGTCTTTAAACTTGCTCCTACATGTGCCTAGATGATCAACTGAGCTGGATAGCTGACAATGGGCCTCCACTGATAGCGCGGGCGCTCGTCTGCACTCCGGACCCATATTTTACAGAGCATGAGTAGGTATCTTTGCCGTCCAGTACAAGAGACTGGATACCCTAGGGTACTGCGGGAGAGAGGGGCGTAGACCACCTACACGACCATTGACTACAATGACTCCATTTCATTACTCCGGGCATTGAAATGTCACAGTGAATTGAGATACCAATAAATAGCCGCCGCCGGATGATGCTTAATGAGAGTCATTTCGTGGCTGCTATCTGTCATCGTGTCAACTATCCATCGCCAGGCCATGTCTAACATGTCCTTCACAGTAGTAAGTTTAATGCCAAGAAACCTGTGGTTCAGCGCCTTGTGGTCGGGGAAGTCAAAGACGTCTTCGGTAACCCACAGCCCAAAGACAGAGTAAAGCCCTTGCGCCAACTCCCTTGAGAAGTCCGAAGAGTATGCAGCGACCTGTCCTGGGAGCTCGGTGGTCTTGCCTGACCTGAGCATCTCCACGCTATCATGAGTGACGGTGAATTTCTCCCCTATCATGTCGGTCGTTAGCCATCCATCCCTATTCAAGCTTGCGCACTCGGCAGGCCACCGGGCCGTGTAATGCGATGGTTGCGTACCTCGGGCTTCTTCGGCGACCTTGACGAATTCCTCCCAGGTCATCTTATCGCCGATGACATATGTATCTCGCTCCCATCTCGAGAGGTTGAGCGCCGCGACGACGAACTTGGCTATGTCTTTTGTGTATGTAAATGTCATGGCCTGTTTGCCATCACCTGGTATGGAAGCATGCTTGTTGGCCACGTCCACCACAAATGTCGCCGGAGAGATATACGTTTCTGCGTGCGGCATCGCGTAGTATTCGATGAACCAGCCCACATTGAATGCCGTCCATTCAAGTCCTGTATTGTCGAGCTCGGCGTACGAATCAATATGCTGGAAGCCGTAGTGCAGTTGTGCCAGGTGCCTGCAAGAGCATCTGTTAGCGATGTGATTCCTGCGTCCGTTACTTCAAGGGGATCTTGCTCCGTGGAAGGCCTGGCAGCCCAGTTACTAGCCACGAATCGCTTCGTGGCGCCGGCCTTTTCGGCTGCCTTGATGAGGTTGATCTGCGACTTGCCGACGCCTATAAAGTGCATTGCAAGTGCCGAAATGACTGTGTCGATGCGGTACTCCTCCAGGACGGCTTGTAGGGCGTCAACATCGTCGTAGTTGACGGCGATAATGGGTGATTGGAATCTCAAATCATCAGGAATCTGTTCGTCATCTTGATCAGTGGCTGCACTAGAACTGTTGTCTCCCGCTACTTCACGTACTTTGCGGGTAAAAATAATGATCTTGTGTTTCCCATCCGCCTCAAGTGCGTCAACAATGGAACGTCCGATACCGCCGGTGGCCCCGGCTACCACGACATTGACCATCGTAAATCACTCTTGTTTGCTTTGCTTTTTGTTCATCGGTTTCCTGCCTGGATGAACTGAGATTCAAAGATTTAAAGCCCGAATCTTCGATCAAGATTGAGCTGCTTTCCAACACCGCGCCGCCGACGTGCATGCGTCGGGACATCAGTTAGGCCGGCGTGAGTTGTACTTGGCATTATAGGATACAGGGTGGGACCAATTTATTTGACCAGGAGATAGCAGTAAGGAAGTCATAGACATATAATTCGTGGAATCTACCTGTCCCATTCACCCGTGAAGTTGGAGTCTGGAAGACTAACCAATTCCGTCGGCCACAATCCGTCGTCGAAAACGAACTGGTTCCGTTTCTATTCCATATACAGCCGTAGCCATACACAGCGCCTTCATACAGTCGTAAAGTCGAAAACGAAGTCTGTAGATGAAAGCTTGCCCGCGATGCGGCTAGATGCCACATCGTTGGCTTTGATGTTCTTGCTTAGAATCGCATCTGAGTGATGGAAATGATTTCAAATCTCGATAAATAAAAGTTCGAACGTTGTGCCATTCTAGTCTAGCAGCGCTGGTCTAATACAATCTCACAAATCTCTTCAAATAAATTCATTTAGGAGTCTGTGTCTGTTTATCCTGGGCCTTCTGGTAAAGCTTCGCCCTCACAGTGTTATTGTCAAACCCCACGGGACCCTTCATCGTACTGTCAAACACTTTCCGAGGCCCTATAGCATTCAGGAGCCAGACCACAAACGCATTAGAGCCTTTCCAGATGTAGCTGTCCCCACCGCCATCAAGCGCGCGCACCACCTGGCGTGCGAACTCAGCAGGGCTCATAGTCGTCTTCTCGTGCTTCAGACTCCTCTCCTTGACCTTGTGCTCCACATCGGCATATATGCTTTCTGCGCCAAAGTCGATGTTATCCGCGGACATAAGCGGCGTGGAGGCCTCGCCCATGTACAGTGTCACGACCTTGACACCTAGTGGCTCGACCTCCAGCCTGAGAGTGTCCGAGTATGCGGCGACTGCTGCCTTGGTCGCGTTGTAGGCCGAGCTGAACGGGAATGGGATGCGTGCGAGGACGGAGGCGACGTTCACGATGGTTGGCGGCCGTTTGGACGACAAGGGCACGGCCGCGAGAAGGAGCGGGGTGAATGCTGTGATCATGTCGAACAAGCCAAATACGTTGGTGTCGAACAGGCTGCGCACGCGCGCTGGGTCTGCCTCGATGGCAGGAGCTTCGTATACTGCCATATGGTTATTTCCATGTAGGTTCCGTCTGGCGCACCATCAACGCCGTTGCAAAATTCATGGGATCTGGTAAAAGACGTACGTGCGCCTGCGTTGTTAAAGAGGATGTCGAGGGTGCCTCCCGTAAGGCGGACTATCTCTTCCTTTAATGCGGCGATACTTTCTCGCTTTGTGACGTCGAGTATGAAAGTCTCGACCCCCTTTTCCTCTAGGTTAGATAATGCCTTTTTGGAGCGCGCGGTTGCGAACGTGCGGAAGCCTCGCGCTACGAATTCCAGTGCGAGAGCGTTCCCTGCACTACCTGCTGAACATCTACAGGAAGTTTTAGCCAAGGACGGTAATGGTGAGGGTTGGGAAGGGGTTTGTTTCACCCTGTGATTAGGACAGTCGGCCGCTCGTGATGCTGTGTTTTAGGCGCCATCTTTGTTCGTTGTTCAGGAGAGATCGACAGGAAGCCAATGTAGCATATGTTAGATGAATTGTGTGCTGTTGATCCCAGTGATGGCTCAGCTTGTAGCTTATAAGTATAAATGTATGCACGCGGAAGACAGTCCGTACAACAGCTTCTCTTGTTGATCTGTAAGCCCGATGTGCTGTATTATTTGGAAGAACAGCCCAGAAGCTAGCTTAGTTTGCAAATCTAGCCGTGGACCGATTGATTAGTGAACACTATCATCTTCACGATCGGGCTTATCAGAGGTCCCAGCGCTTAGACGGAGCTATCAATCTATCCGACCCCAATCGATCAATGCAAGGGATATTCGATTTCCCACGGGAAGCCATCCGGTCAAGTCAGACACCACAGTACCAGCAACCTCTTCGATAACCTGAATTGCGTCACCGTCTGATGTGTGATAGAAATCAACAAGGGATGGGTGTTGAAGGAAAAAAACTAGAGAAGCACCGCTGAGGAATGTGGTATCCGGTGGACGCCAGGGCAAGATGAACACGATGGCCTCCATCGAAACAGCGAGACGGGGACAAACCGTCACTGCAGAACGATTACCAGATTGATTGGAATTCTTTCGCATTTATTCGGGAGCTCATTTTTCAATTTCATCCCGAGGGTCGCAACACCTCTACAGCAAACTGGCTCGGCCCATGGCGTCTCGGAGGAGTTCCTGCAGCCAATTGGGCCACCCTTTCACAGCACTGAAAAATGCGAATTTCCCGGGCAACACAATCTGGCCTCCCCTGCAGCTGAAAATTTGCTGCAGTGTTCGGTCCGCCACATAGCGGGGCGACAGCATCTTCCCCTGCGCCTTCTCGATCTCATCCGCGTTCGGAGGAGACATGCCAGTGCGAACCCAAGTTGGCTGGACTATTGTCGTCAAAATGCCGGTGGACTTGTATTTGGTCTTTAGCTCGGAGTTGAGCCCTTCGTGAAAGGTAAGCGAGGCCGCCTTGGAGGCGCAGTAGTCGACCATTGAGGGCAGCGCCATGTACGCGGTCACGCTCGAGATGTTCGCGATGTGGCCTTTGTTTGCTTGAATCATGCCTGGCAGGAATTCCTTTGTCGTCAGCCACAAAGCAATGACGTTGACTCCAAACATCTTGTTGAGAAATGCGGCTGGGGTTTCCAAAATGGTGTGCGGCGTCGCGACCCCGGCGTTGTTGATGAGGATGGACGGGTCCCCGAACGTTTTCCGCACGACAGAGGCGGACTCCTGTATGCTAGTCTCCGACGTAATATCCGTACTGAGATACAAAATATTCGCGTCGGTTGCCATGTCCCCATGGGGGGGTTGAACATCAAAAATGGCCACTTTAACACCTTTGCGGACGAGGCCGACCACCAGCTCCCTGCCGATACCTCCGCAGCCGCCTGTGACCACCGCAATCTCCTTGTCCCACTCCCACCGAGTATCGGCTTTGATCTTCCAGTTGTTCAGTGCCCAAGAATTCAGAGCATTATTGACAAGGCGGAGGGCCGAGAGACCGAGCGTGACGCCACCGGCTATCATGGCCCTCCGACGGATGACCGGCAGAAGAGCATTTGTGTAGGACAGAGTCGCAAACGCCAGCTCTCTGGCATTACTGAGAGCATAACTCATAATGGCTGTTAATGCAATGCAAATTCAAGTTGTTTTACCGCAAGCCTGTGGGATCAGACTGGTCCGCTATTCATGCAAGTCTCCCTCGTAGCGCTCAATGTCTCAACCGACTTCCATCTGCTTTTGTATGCCCTCCCCTTTTCACATCTTGATTCACCCCCTGATATGTTTTGAAATCATACCTGTCGCCAAGAGACTGTGAAGTTGGTCGGAAGATGAACTCGATCCGTATTTCAACGTATCATATGCGCGTGCCAGCACGACGACACTGTCTCGACCCCTGAAGCAGTCGCCCTTTACGCTTCATCCGCACTGCCGCCCGGCTCGCTGAGTTCTCCACATCGGCGGGACTATTGCACCGATCCGGAACTCTACGCAGTAAACCAATATTTGCTGCTGCAGGCGTTCTATTCAGTTGGTCCGATCTTCTTCTGCTTGTCAGTTGGGGGATAAAAATACTTAAACAAGCTGTCCCATAGGCCTGTGGCAGCAGCTCATTCAATTACATATGTAGAAATGGCGGCATCGTTTGAGGACTACGAAGTTCTGAGAAACTCCACCCAAGACTGCGGGGCCAAGAGATGAAGATCGGAAATATTCGCCGCAGCACAGGTGGGATATTGGTAGCACGGTGTAGGACATCCATGCAATGTGGATGGTCTTCCTCAGCTTTCCGCTTCAGGTCGCCGCTGGGTGTGAAAGTCCCTGTTGTCCCTGTGTAATGGCCCGTGACCCCTGATTGAGCATTTTTCAACAATTAGCGCCCACATTCTCTTGCAGGTCACAGCCATGAGCAAGTGATGTTGGAGCAGGGGATTCAGGAAGGCCTAGACTGATGGGGAACAAAGATTTCATTACAAATTACTCATGGTTGTGTCCGGGCTGTTCTTATCGTTGGTCAGAATATCAAATATTATTCTACCTTCTTGCCAATACACTGACCAATCTCATCGACGTTTCGATGGCCGCGAAATAGTTCCTTTTGGAATATTCCCCCTCTAATATCTCCTCTCTTAGGACTTGCTCCTTCAGGAATTCCTCTTTGAACATTTCCCTTTCAAGGCTTCCCCGATGGAATTTGAGAAGCGTCTCAGGACAGAAGACCCCGGCTTTTCTGAGTTCCTCGACAAGACATTCGTAGTCCAAGCCATTTTGATTCATTACCAAATTTCGAATCTTGGTTGAACTGGTCTCAGTCTTGCGATTCTTCTTCTCATCTGTCAGGAGTCTGACCGCAGAGCCTTCTGGGCCCGGAAGAGTACTCTCCCACACCATGCCGTCACGGCCTCTGACTTGGCCGATATTTGACCAAGGGCTCCAAGCCCCCATGAGCTTCTTTGGTGTCCCATCTGGCCCCCAAATATCCTCACCCGCCCGCCGCGTGGCCTCGGTGAACATGATTGTCTTGCAGTTGGGGTACGTGGGGTGCATGATAGGCTTGTCGGAGAATAAATGGTCGGGCCCCTTGAGACTCAGAAATTCGATTTGGAACCCATCTAGAGCTGCGAGCCTCCTCACTTCCTCCATGTACCCCTCGAAGGGGTCGAGATATGGGAATTTCCACATCTTGGTCTTGCGTGCCAGGCCTCTCGATTCATCGCTCCCCTGGAGGTGACCCTTGAACAAGCTCACGCGATGCTTTTGGCTCAGCATAACCTGGTTTTGCAGAGTCTCATGTCCGTTTCTACAGGCCTCTTTGGTGCGGAGGCGATCGTCGCCAGTAGGGGCGACAATAGCAGCCACAATGTTGATGTTTGGACCCTTGTTGTGGAGACCACTATTGTGAAGATTATCGTTGAGAAAGCCGTCCTGTAGCGTGTCGATATGCCCTTTGTGAGGCGGGTTGAATGCGCCAGGGTATATGATTATGTGGTTTATGTGGTTGTCATGGCCTGATGGGAGGAGAGGTCGATCATCAAGATCTGACAGCACATCGTCGAGAGGTCCCTCTCCCATGTTCCTCCAGGCCCTGAGGATGTTCCCGGCGTTTTGCCTGCTCATGTCCACCCCGAGGAGTTGCACATCCTCTTGTGTCTTCAACTTGGCTTCGAGGAGGTACCCGCGCAGGTATTTCGTTTTGACCAGCATGGCTGTCTTGATTGGGGAATTGTTTGCCAAATTTTTCTCCTATCAGTATCCGCTGAAAAGATGATTTGGAGTTGATGGCTACTGTTTTTCTCCTGAGGGCCAGACGTATGTATTCGCCCGTTTGTAATTGATGATAGGTCGGGTGCCCGGTAACCTTTTATTATGTGGGGTCACGAGCTGCGCCGGAGGCTCAACAAAGGATGACCGGGAGGGAGTTGACATCGCCTGCTTGAAGCACGGGTCAGTTTAGTGTGACCGGCCTCAATTGTGTCGGCCTGACACAGTCCTGTCAGCCGGACCACCACAAAGAAGCTCGGAATGACCACCAAGCGAACAAAAAATGAGCAGCAACATGGCTTTTGAATAAAACTGCAATAACTTGTTGGCTGCTTGTGTAGAAAAAGCTGCTTTGACATCTTGACAATAAAGGATTCGAGTCATGGTATGGTGTATACTAAATAATGGCATTCATTCTAAGAACTAAGGACCCTTAGGCACCACGTGTTGAAGTGTAATTTACTCAGCCCTCCTGACTTGCAGGGGTAGAGCCGCACTAAATGGCCGGCCGCCACCGTGTGGCTCACTCCGGGGCCAACAGTCAGAATCTGCATCTGACAGTCGGACTTCTCCCAATCACAATACGATTAGTCGTTGAAAACACCGACCTTTATTGAGTGGCCAAAAGGATTCGTATCAACCTTGTGTGGTGCCTGAACACCGCGCATTGCTTCTAAGGTTGTTGGTTATCCATTTCGCCCCAGGTGCCATCTACGCCTTGACTCGGTGCAAGGCAACACCAGGGATAGGGATTCCGACAAAGAGACGGGCCGAGCCCCAAAATCCGGCGGCCGATGCAAGCCGAGAGGAACGAGATGCCACTTACACAACAGTGCAACGAGACAGCGACTGCACCTTGAAACGAGGAACGGGGGTTTGCTGAAAAATACAGGTCTTTCCTGCAGTTCAAGAAACATAACCCAGACTATGATGAGGTCGCCGAGGATATTCGCAGAGGCGCGGCCTTCAAAGCCGGCCAGGCGATGAGACGCGAGGGCAAGTAGACTTTCTTTCTTCTTCTACGGGACTCTCATGGACCCTGAAGTTGCTCAGGAACTGATGGGACTACCGGCGCCGCCAGTACTCAGTCTTGCAGTATTCAAGAATCGCGGTTACCTCCGAACGTGGGGGCCCTACCCAGCTTTTATGGCCAACAGGAAACCAAGGGTGGACGTCAAGGGATGGCCTGTGACATCGAGGGGACTAAGAGGAAGGATCGGCTGGCTATGTACGACTGTGATAACTACGATGAGATCAAGTGCTTAATCAATCTTTTCACCGAGGATGGTGAGTCGGACTAGCCCGAATGTGACTCGCATGATCATCCACCCTTGCTCCACAAGTTGAAAAGAAACTATCTTCAAATTCAAGTACGGCCAGATACATTATGAATTAGTATCTCTCTGGAAACACCTATCTATCTCTTCAGAACCCGGCGCTAGCCAACCATTTCAAGATGTCCTGCCCCTTTTGAGCCTTGCTCTCCAACTGGGCCTCCTGTGACATTCGTCTCAACATTACTTCGTTGCTCAGTGCGAATGGACACAGCATGCTCTCGAGCTCCCTTAGCTTCTGGATCGCTGCTGCGGCCTTAATAGTAGAGGGACGACTGGCTCCCCTTTGAGCCAAAGCAGCATTCAACACCTTGCCTGTTTCCCATTTTCCTATATCCTCGGCGGGAATGCCCTCGGGACAGTTGCTGAAGTCGCCGGTTATGACACATGTCTGAAAACTTGCATTTTCTTCATGGATGCCCATGCCTAGATCCCAGAACCCACCAAGGAATTCGTCACACGGATTCGTAATAGACGCCCAGTCGAAATCAAGGATAGCAGTGACTTTCTTCTGCTCAGTGTCATAAAGCATGTTGTTCATTGCTAAGGAGGAAGAATAGGATTAGTAAACAAGAACAGAAATTGGGCGGTTGTGGGGTATACGTACTTAGGTCGCCATGTATGAGAACTTTCTCATCCGGATCATTACCTTCCAGGATATGACGAACTCCGTCATTAGCTAGAAATAACTCTAGGCTGTCCCTGATACTACTAGATTGACCCTTCCACCCATCTAGTAGAGGGCTCTTATCTGCATCTAGAAGCTGAGCCTTCAACTTTGCGGTCCAAAGGCTGGAATATGTATCCCAAGGACCTCCGCTAATAAGGAGTGGCGGTTCACCGATAATGATTTGGCCACTCTCCTTATCAAACGTCAAGGCTCCGAATTGAGCAATAGAATCTGGGAGTTGTGCGCTCTGGATCGACCCAAACAAGTCCGCAATTTGTTGGATAACCGAGATCTTCTCCGCCTGAGAGAAGCTGGGGAAAGCTCCGTCTAATTCAGAGCCTTGCTTAAACTCGACGATAGTCCACCCGAAACCCGTTTCGTCTGGCTGATCCTGAAAGTGGCAAGGACCCCATGCGTACACAGCAGGCACGACTAAGGCTCGCCCATCCCTTTTAAGTGCCTGACGGGCTAGGTACTGGGAAGCAACCTCGTTCTCAACTCGATTGGTGTTGTTGAGCCCTTCGGCACGTGGGTTGCTGAGACGGATAACAAGCGCGGAAGTGTTGTCTGGCAGTGGAAATGTACCTGGTTGTTTACCCAGGAGCTTGGACGACTCCTGTGTTGCTGCCAGTGGACTGCTGAAGGTTGCCTTGTAGATGTAGTTGTTGAAGTGGAAGGGACAGCGCACATCATACGCAAGCGTCTCTATCGAGGCAGGCTGGAGTCCGTCAGTTGTCGTGGGTATTTCCACGCATTGTCGCTAAGTGTTAAATTGGGGCCATTACCGATAATCCATGATCCTGCAATATCCTCCGCACAACCTCAAGTCGACGTTCATAGCCTTGCTGGTTGACGTTGCCGTTGGAGTCCATGATCGGCGACGGCGATGGGGGATGTTGACCGCGTCGAAACACCAGCACAGGTTTAGAAGTAGATGGAGGATAAAGAATTGCCTCCTAGTGTTGGCGAAAACCTCTTTTGAGGTGAATGGGATAGTTGGGCCGCTGAGCCTATTTGTAGTTTCAGTAGCCTATCTAAGCACCTCGCGGCGATCGATAAGGGGGGGAAACGGCGCCGATCTTCCTCCTCGCACCCAGCTCACTGGCAGCACTGTTCTAAATTTATGTGCCATCACTGCTGCTTGTGCGGTCTGTGATGAACGGTGTTGGGGTTGCGGGGTACGGATCAGTCGGTACTGTGTTCGTACTGTCCGAGCGGGCTCTCATTGCCAAGCCTGCCTTTCCAACCTCTCTTACCAGGCTAAATGCACAAGGCACTTTAGTGTGCAAGTGTGGTCCAGACCCCTGAAAAGCGACCTTTTCGCCAAGCTTCCCCTGCGCGTATTTATACTTAGAGCGGAAGCGAACCCACGGGTAGGTATCAGGCGAAATGTCACTCGCCAGGGTATCATCGCCTTCCCCATCGGGCGTGGCTGTTGGTGAGAATTTTGTTGCCACCGTAGCTGAAAAGTTGTCGGCTTGCGCCGGAAAGCAGCATGCTTGATCCCGTCACAAGAACTTCAAAATTGTGTTAAGTCACCCTGGGGCACTTTCAATGCATGATCTTGAAAGTCGGCATGTGGATCCGCCACAGGCAGTTGAATACGTTATCCCGGGCGCCCCAACTAAAACAACACGCGTTTTGGGGCGCCCTGCAAATAGTTGAGAATCAATAAGCCCAATACCTACAACGACAGTATTCAGAGTATACGCGATCTCTGAAGTACTGTTTGGTAGGTGTGGGCGTGGAGACATAGGCATGAGAAAGACCTGTCTGCAAGAGTGAAGGTGTGAAGGTTCCCCATTTTACCACATAATTAAACTACCCAACTGCCTACGTACTGTAGTTATCTCCTCGAGTCTGAGACCCGAATCCTGATTGAGCTACTCCTTCTGCTTGATGTAGAGCCACCCGCTCCGGGTAGCCGCTCCGTCAACAGCATTCACAGTCTCATCGTCGACATCTCTGTCCTTAATATAGAGCCATCCGCTCCGGGTAGCCGCTCCGTCAACAGCATTCACAGTCTCATCGTCGATATCTCTGTCCTTAATATAGAGCCATCCGCTTCGGGTGGCTGCTCCATCGACAGCGTTGACAGATCCAGTCACCTGAACCTTCTCACCGGAGTCTGGAGCCTTCATTATGAATTAGATTCAAGATCGTTTCCATTATATGTCTGTTTCCGATGTCTACATAAAGGGTGTGCGAAGAGAAGAATTTACCTGGATGCCCTCTGGCGCTGCAATGGGAGAGGCCACACTAGCAGTACTAGCGACAAGGATAGCCGCCAAAACAGCAACGTTGAACTTTGCCATGTTTGGATTTTGGTGTAGAAAGAGTGGATTGTGAGTAATCTTGTGTAGAAAGGTGCTGAGGTGACTGTCTCTGCTGTCTACGCTCGTGTGGACTCTGCTTCCTCGACGTCCCTTTTAAATTCTTTCCCAATGGCAACATCAATTCACAACGGCACGCTGGTCGGTGGAACTGGGCCCTTAGCCCCCAACTTTGTAGGGGACAGTGGAGGATTGGGAAATCCGAAAATCCTTTGAGTCGAGCCTCATTCAAGTGTCATACGAATGACTTCAAGACCCTGTAGGGCAATCCTGTGTATTCAAGTACCTCGCTCTACACAAGTACATGCATTCAATACATCGCACTGAACCAACACTCCTCGGTTTCTTATCTCCCCACTGACGATTTGAGTCATAACGGAGTGCTCAAACCATCCTTCACGGAAGAGTTGGTCCTAGCTGTGCCTCAACTCTACATCCAGGATCAGCCCAAATCCATAGGCCGTCATTTCGCAATTAGCTCTCCTCGTATTGCAAGTGTCTAAGCCGAATACAACTCCTGAACAAGGGCTCAACCAGGCGTTCATGACAGACGTTCACAGCTCGTCAAGTGTGGCCTAACTATTTAAGCGTGCGGCGCGGCTGTCGAATACCACCTTGATATCTTTGTGCATGATGCATGCCTTGTCAAGTTTGGCCTAACTATGTAAGCGTGCGGCACGGCTGTCGAATACCACCTTGATATCTGCCAAGCACTACCCGTGGGCTTCGGCTCCCACTCACCCACTGCTGGCCCCCCAGGTATTGTACGCGCAGGGCTCAGTTGAGCAACATGCCCAGGTGGTGGGGCGCACTGTGCAGATTGGGGGGTGAACTTTCCGGTCCTTCCTCATACAGCTAGCACCGGCGTTGCTATCTCCTCATGGACTGCTAAGAAAACCCCACCAGGTGTGAGGAATTCGAGCTGATTTTGGCATGACTCTCTTCAATGGCGATATCGTCTACGGCTGCCCTGAAAGCTGAGCCCTGCAGCTCCTGAGTTGTTGGTTCTTCAATGCAACTGGACTAAAGTCAGCTTCCCAAAATCCCTGCTGTATGTAACACCAAGCTGCTGCCAAACAGGCAGGTGAACAAGCCCACCTGTGGGCAACGCAGGGTGCAGGTTAGGGGGGGAAAGATATTGATGAGTTCAGCGGGATGGCCGGGACGTTTCGCTCCGAGACCGCGGTTCATGTCCTGCACTTCCGTAGCCATCCCAGTAATCAATAGCCAGGCCGGCCATTGTTGGAGAAGAGGCGCTGATGGTGAGACCAGGCTCGCAAAGAGCCCACTAATATGTTTTCGGCGACGGCAAGTATGGTGGATTTAGTAGACTGCCTGCATGTGCAGGGTAGAGTCGTTCACTTCCTTCAGAAGGATGGCGAAGCCAGAAACAAGGTTCAGTAGACTACTGACTTTGGTGGGCTCTTGTCGCTTGATCACGAACACACTTTTGAGCCCAAGATTTGAGCTGAATTGTGGCGTAGAAGAGATTGGAGTGCTTATTTTCATTAGCTTCTAGGTTCAGTGAGCTTGAGCTTGCATGATGACCTCAAGTACAGAATGTGCGGCAAGTCAGGACTTTAACTCCTTCTATCATACTCAAGACTAATATGAGTCTCGGCCCCGATTGCGATCCTTCCAACTTCTCACCATGTGCCAATCTATGTTGCTGCTGGGCCGCAAGGTGGGAATTTCCGTAGAATTTGAGTGTTCAAAGTTTTCAAGTTCTTCTCTTCCATCAGCAACATGTGTCCACAATGGGTCGTGTGGTTATAGTTGCCAATGTAACCATCCACGAAACCGCCTCTCTCGAATGCCCTGTGTAGCTTCTTCCACATGAAGACACAGTGAGCTCTGTGGTACTCGAACGAGACAAAAAGTGCCTCCGCCTCGCCAAGCGAGACTTCAGGTCTGCTGATCTCTTGTTCGCCCTCGGGGTCGCTATACCAATGCCAGCGCTGAAGCGACTCAAACTCTTGAATAAGCTCTTCGTCATAGCACTCATTCGGTAGCCAAGAAAAGCTCATCAAGTCGAAATGGCAGCCTCGCTCGAGTGCTTGCTTGGCTGTAAAGCCACAAGACTTTTCGGAAGTGCCAACTGAAGGCTGAGCAATGGATCGGAAGTAGTGACCAGTAATGTAGAATGCCAACCCCACGGAACTCGCCAGAAGAGCCAAAAGGAAAGCAAGTTTGTGCCACTTGCGACTCGAACGATGCTGAGAAGTCGGGCAGGGACCGGATTCATCCTGCTGTACAGCGGTGTAAGCGGTGAGACTTCTTTGATTCAACATGGCCCAAACCATCAATGAGACCAAAATCAAAATAGAACAAAGGGATTTTTGAAAAACAAAAAAGGATAATTGAGATAGTGGACAGGCTTTTAGAGCCAACAGAAACTTCGTGGATGCCAAAGCTGTGTTGCTGAAGGAGACGATTTCTCCAGCGATCTGGGGTTCAGACGGAGCACAACAAAGGTAAAATGCACATTCACACCGACAAGTTCATGGTGTCAGAGCCTCAAATCCTCGGAAATCAGCTAGAAAGACCCAGCCACTGCCAAGAACGCTTACCAAAATTAAGCAACGCCCGAATGTGCAGTTGGCTTGGCGAAATGTTGCGTTCTGCCTTAGTTTGCCCACAACCAACAGTAAGGCTAATACTGATGTGGATGATTCTCCTATCTCTAAAGTTGTTGGTCCTTAGTCTTGAGTGAAAATAGCAGTACGGACCCACTCCAAAGGCTGTTCTGGTATCACTGGAATTCGGTCCTTTTTGGACAGGGTAACGAAGGAGTTCCAGTCAAAGCTACATGTACAAATTTGAAATCCTTCCTGGGCCATGCGGGCTGGAAATCCAGCCGATAGACAATTTTTCTTTCGCAGAGCAGCAAGGGGGGGCAGGATTGTTGGGCTCATTTGCACGGGGACTGGATGAGTTCTCGGTCTCGTCTGGAATTGGGTCCTTAGCGGTCAACTGGATGAGGTTCTGGCATTTCTTGTCTTCTTGACTCCCTTTCGTGCGCAAGAACTGAGTTTATGCAGTATGGACTCATACAACGAGGACAGTCCTTTCCTCGTAGCGCAGAAACGCTACGAGGGTCGCGATGATCAGCCCGCCAACATCCACAACAACTGCAGCCACATATGCACACAGACATGCTTTCCGAGAGTGCTCCCCATCATTCTCACATTGAACTGTTTTTTCCTTCTTCTAACATCGATTGGGATCTTGCTCTTGTTTTTCGACCGCGTCAATGCTTCCGACATAATCCAATGTGAGGCTTCGAATGGATTCGATACTAGTAGTCGATTTGAGATGAACCGAGACATTAGCAGGGTGTCTTCATACTGTATTCCGACTACCTCCCCAAATCTTTCTCTTCAGAATAATGACATAATCATCTGCTGACATTTAACAGCACCAATTTTCGACGAAGTGGACCTCCAGCCACATTCGCATCGTCTCAATGGACGCCTTCACGATAACACGTCGATTTACCGCCAGGACCCTTCCACTGAGGTTGATCAAGCATGGGACCGTTTGTCAGCCGAGGGGTTTGAAATAATCACTGTCAACAAAGAATCAGTGATACGTTCCGGAAAATCGCCGCATCAGAGCGTAAAGGCTCCTTTGAGCTGGGGGCTTGGTCACGAGGCCTACATTGCACAAGTGGATGTGTTTCACCAAATCCACTGTCTCAATGAGTTGCGGAAAGAAATCCATTTCAATCACTACTACGGTGACGATTACCGCTTGAACCCAGATCATTTACCCCGAGATCATGTGGAACACAAAAAGCACTGCATCCATATGTTACTCCAGAACATCATGTGCCACGCCGACGTCGACATAATTACACACAACTGGGTCCATTACGATGACGTTACTCAACCCAGTCGACCCTATGCCGAGCCTTTCGCGGATTTCAATACTGTCAAGGAGTGTCGGAACTTCGAGGCCTTATTGGACTGGACGCAAAACAACGCGGTCAGGGATTTGGGGCGTAAGTGGCGAGAATTGGAAATGCCAGAGGATGCAGTATTAGTTCAAGGGGATGGCTACTTTTAGCAATATGCAGTAGAAATCTCAGTATCAATTCAGAAGGTTCATTATTATCAAGCAGACTGGAATGTGATGTAATCCATGATTGATGGCCAAAGAGATCTCATTGTGAAGGCAGTCTTCGCCATCAACCATATCAAGGGTGCAGAAGAAGGTACGTCGAGTTTCTTCAACCTTGCCACACACCCATGCCAGTGTATTCAGCAAAGAGGAATTTCTTCACCTGAGGAAATATCGCTGTTTAGAACTCGAATCAGTCCAATATTTATTTTGTTCACTCTAGATTATGAGGTGTAAATACTATCCATCCAAATCGCCTAGAAGATACACGAAAGGTGCCCTTTATGCCCCAGTGCCCTTAACCACCAACCTGCCTCAATAAAAAAGAAACATGCAAGTCTTACAATATTCGGAAATTCCGCAATCTCGAGATTAGTGCCAGCTACTCTTGTAGTTCATCTGGGACAAATGTGTGGCGATCGAAATTCATGACTGCATTCTCCTTCCCCCATTTCCACACTGCATCAAAATCCCGGCATGTGTGCGCCACACGTGCTACCTCTTTTGCCTCATGCTCTGCTTCCACCCACTGCCATGGTAATGGAGTGATATCCGCAGAACACATTAAACTCTGCCGCAATGCATCATAACAATGTTCTAGGTGCTCAATTCCCATAAGCTCATGGTCTGGCGGGTACACTGTATTATCATAGAGCTTTTTCCGAAGCATGTTCTTCATAGCTATCAGCACGTCAAAGTCTAGACCATTCGAGCAATACAAAAGGCTTACAAGACAGTGAAGTTGATGGAAGACATTCAACTGTACGGCATAGTATCCAGGGTCGCCAGGAATGGGCACAGTCTTGTTGGTGAGCTTCGCGGCAGATTTCCTTGGGATGCGACTGATACCGACTGGGACGGGTCAGCAAGGTTTGGCTCGATGTTGTGCCTCGGCAGGCTACTGACAACCGTAAAGATCATCCCACAGGGCATTGCGCTCTGGGGTTGGAGGTCCTTGGTACCCCGTCCGCTCCATTCCAAACCCGCTACTGAATACAACGTCGACGTACTTGTTCCGAATCAAGTGCTCGGCCGGAGCTGGAAACATGTGAGCGGCCACTCTTGAAACATTTCAGCACCCCCGCGTCCGGTTTTGTACTCGCAGTATATTTGTCCCTCGCTCAGGGTTGTGGTTTGTGTTGGTGCGGCCCAAAGTAAATGCAGACAGAGTAGAGACAGAAGCAGGATAATGGAGGCGAATGTGTAGACGAGAGCCAAAAGTTTTCTGATACGGCGTCTGTCGCATCGCGTGGACATTCCCGTGTCTGGAAGAAATGGCTCATTCACGCTGTGAGCAGTGTTTGGGCCAAATTCGAACTCGTAGGGTGACATTATCAGGAACTGCTGTGCCTTGGGTCGGTTACTCCGCAGATTCAATGTTCACGCGAATTGGTTCATAGAGAGAGAGAGGTGGTGCACCAGTAGCCATATTTCATCTCAGTAATAACAATTAGAAAAATGTGGATTACTTAGATTTCTGATACACACACTCAATGGACTGAGATCTGTTCAGAACAAGTCAGGAGAATACTGAGATGGCTATGGTCATGATGCTGTCGATCCCGCAAAGGCTGGATATTCTCCACCTTCCCCAACGGATAGATAACAATTCGAAGGAGTCATGCGCTACGCTCCTCCTCTACGACCAACATGCAGTACGATCCAGGCTACACTGATCTAGACCGACTGCGTTGTTTGACTTCCCAAAATTCCGGTTTATTGGTTGTAGCCTACTAGTAGGAAGGTGGAGCAACGTTGCAAGGGAACCAATGCCAAACAGGCACGCAAAAGATTGCAATTGGCTGTGAGGATTTCCCGCTTCGCACTAGGCTGCATGCGAGGTCTTATCAGGACGTAAAGACTTTTGTGTTGGTACAGGGATGACAGCGTTCGGACCAGGCAAGGCTGTCTACACCGTCACACCAAATTCTCCCATAACACATTGCAACCCCCAACATTCACGCAAACTGTGCAAGCTATCTGCGGGCCAATTTCGCCAGCGCACAACTAGTCACTGTTGGTCCCACTGGACCGAGCTTGCGAAGTCCTTACGTTCTGCCAAGATACCGCCTGATGTACCAGTACTTTGGCTGCCATGCCAGCGCGAGTTGTACGAAGTAGCCCGGTTTCATTGGTGCGCATGAATTGCCCACTCTAGGGCGGCCTAGGACCTGACTTGTCGCACATGTAGAAGCAACAGAGCCTCATTCATCTTATCCACTCACAAGACCAATGCTTAACAGCCTGACTCATTTGAGTCTTTAGAACCTTCCGGGTTTACCGGGAGGCCCGCGGAGCTGTCAGAACTTATCCGGTTTGACGCAATTTGGCTGTCACGGTGCTGCGGGCTGAAATGTGCGGACTCTGGTCTTTACCTTCCAGATTGGAACATCGTGTTTCATGGTTTGATCCTTCTGTTGGGATTCATTCCTTGTCTGGCTCGGAATAGTACCATGAACTTGTGCTGGGGAAGTATCCACTCAACCGCGGGGGGTGGGGGGGGGGAGGATTTCCTTGCATTTGATTTCACCAACACCTGCGACCATTCCGGGGAGGTCCCGCCCTGTATATTCAGTGTGAGCTTCATACGAGGCTATTGCGGACTAGAAAGAAGTAGACGAGTTCTTTAGAGATCCTCACGATTTCTGATCTTGCTTTCCCAGCCTTCCATGCTCCATCTGTCCAGCCGAAGAGCTGATCCGGCGGTGATTCATCCTTTTTCATGATCCGAACATCTTCGAGTATACTTTACAGAGCAAATCATGACTACACAGTACACTAAGCTCGCGGGGAGCGAGCCAGGCGGCCTGAGCTCGACTTGTGACTTGGAGTCGAGTGACCACGCAGAGGATTGCTCGTGCCCGCTCAAAACTCATTCACCGAAAAAATCATTCACTTTCTCGAACCGAGCAGTCAGCATTCTTCTCTACACTCTATCCTCAGTCGCTTTAGGGCTCATATGCTTCATGCTCGGCCGATACACGTGTCATCAGGAGGAGCGCCTCTGTTTGGACACCGCGTGGGGTATGTTGAACAACGAATCTTGCCGAGATCCGTTCACTAACACTTGGGTTTTGAAGACGAAGTCCGAGATGCTGTCCGGTTCAAAACATTAGACTTCAACCCGAGATTTACAGGACCGCCTTCTCCTTGCATGGGTCCTCCAAATCCAGAGCTTGACCATCGCTGGGAGGACTTGTCTGCATGTTCGTATGGGCAGACCGATTTGATAGAAAGCTAATTGGCTGATGATATCCAGTACTCAATTTTGGAGTGGAAGCGCAGGTGTTGGAGAAAGTCAACCAGACCAGAGGCGCTGCCGAATTCCCCGACATTGGGCGATACCAGGTTGGCCTCGAAGTGTACCATCAGCTACATTGTCTGGTAAGTCTCGTGCAATCAGACAGTCCCGAATTTGCATTCGCTATTCTGCGGCCGTTGTTCATTGGATATTGATAAACTGACATGATGAAAAGAACTACATCCGAATGTACACATACCATGACTATTACGCTGGCATCGATTATGACATGATTGGCGAGACTAAAGACGATCAACAAGAACATAAAGATCACTGCATTGAAGTACTCAGACAACGTCTGATGTGCAATGCAGATTTGAATATATACCCTTATCATTGGGTTGAGGAGTTTGAAATGCCGGTTGGCCACCTCTTCACACGGCATCGTTGTGTCGACTGGGATCATTTCCATGGTTGGGCGAAACGCACAGCCGTCAGACGGCCACCGTTGCGGAAACCCACAGATGCTGAGCTTTGGTTTTAGGATTCAATTACGTGCCTAAGTAATAATGCCCGGGATTCCGCTATTGAGGGCATCGAACGCGGTGCTATGGCCTAGAGCTGGCGATGTATGAAGGCGAAAACTACGATATATAAGATCAAGTGCTTAATCAATTTTGTTACCGAGGATGGCGAATCGGGCTACATTGATGCGAGAACGTTTGCGTGGATTGGAGATGAGGGCGAGTTGAGTGAAGCATCATCTGGCCTGGAGAAATTCGAAATGGCGAAGCCCACGCTCGATACCGAGATGTGAGTCCGGATGTGGGAGTTTATGGGGAGTCTGCAGTCTTTCATGAGAATCTGAGCGTACCGCACAACGCGAAGCATGCTGCATGACTACAATGAGTGAGCAGCGCTTCCCTCATGACAAGGAAATATGACTTGAGCATTGCGTCCGATACGGATTGTAGCACATAACTTAATACCATGGTATCCTATGCAAACTATGAGTGCTACATGTTTGACCACGGCAAGCTTTACTCACGGCCCATAATATCCTTCAGCTCCCCTGGCCGGAGATCTTCCACGAGACCAACAGGGTGAGCCACCGCGAGCACAGTGTAATTACAATTGCAGTCCCAGCTTCGATGTAATATCCATACCCCTGCTCGCTCGCGAATCCAGGTAATATGAATTAACAAAGGCCATTTGCCCATATTCCCTAGTTGACTCGCTCCATCTATACGAGTGGGCACGAGTTATCCTTCTCCCATTACAATCTTTGCTCGGGTGTACACTGCACCGCCATGGCATCTCTGCCCTGAACTCTGATAGGAAGCCCTACTACAGAATCACTTCTTACAGGGCACCCTTCAATCAGATAAACTCCCTATAAGGTACTCTCTGATGAGATCTGCTCTTAGAGAATACTATTTCAAACAGGAAATTCTCGGGGACGATGGCAAGTAATAACGCAAGTTAAGCCACAGATATTCTGCTATATTTCATTGTTTGCTCTGGAGTTGCGGCAGTGGTACAAATTCGAAACGTGATAAATGCTTTGAGTCGGCACCGAACGGGAAGCATTTTCGTGAGCCGTGACTTCATGCAGTTGGCTTATTCCCGAGGTCAGCTTCACCTGCGGCTGGGAACGACTGGGCGAGCAGGCCCGAGGTCTCGTGCGACATGAACATGCACGTCAGCAGCCACAAAAAGCACCCCGGTACAGTGGCTGTGGTGCTCACCCAGTAAGAACCCCTCTCCTCAGAATCTGAGCCTGCGTCTGCTGCCTAATCTCTCTTCCAGACCACTCGCTAGGACAGGAAACAAACACTTGTGCACGACCGTGGAGCACGGGACATCAAAACTCCATCATGACATCGCGTATGGCATGCAGTCGTACAGGTCTAACTTGAGGTAAGTCGCAGGCACTATCTTCATCACATTTGAGCCAACGCTAAACCCGATTTCGGTCTCTTGTGCAGCTTGCCGTTCTCTGTATCATACCGAGATGCGTCCAAGTCATCGCACCTGGAGAATCCGTGGCATACCACGCGAAGTCGACCGAGAACGGCTAGCCCGAGCCCTTAGACATCACTCAGATCTACAATGGCCGGGCAGCGATACAGTGGAAGATGTCGAGAACGGTGACAACGATGTCATTGTTTATACACTCGCACCCGACCTCCGAGTCCACTACAAGGTGGCCACCATCCGTTTCCACGAGCTCCCATCACAGCTACAAGCACTCGGACCCAGGGACGAGTTGACTATCAAGATCAAAACAACCCCGGAGGTCCCAGGGTCTAAAGTCTTGATCGATGAACACTTCGATGGCATCACAACGCTCTTTTCACCCGTCACCGACGAGGAGCATCAGATCGATATACTCGCGGTTTCCGGTCTGGGCAGCCATCCCTTTGGATCATTCGTAAGCAAGAAGGATGGGAACATGTGGTTGACTAATAACCTTCCCCGAGACATGCCTGCCGCCAGAGTAATGATCTTTGGCTACGAAAGCAGGCTGCAGGATAGTAGCAGCCATATCGAACTTGACGATCTTGCCGGCCCGGTGCATATCGCGATCAGCCAAATATCAAAATCCAGGGGAAGGCCCCTCTTGTTGATTGGTCACAGCCTTGGCGGCTTGTTGGTCAAAGAGGCGTTGATTAGAAGCGCCGAGTCGGGCTTGGAAAATGGTCTCCCTAACCCCCTCGACATGATTATGGGAATTCTACTCTTCGGTACTCCCAATGATGGCTTAGATATCGAGTCTCTTGTTCCCATGGTTAACGATCAGCCAAATCGGTCCCTTCTCGAATCACTCCGTTCCACGGGCTCCCAAATGCTAGTTCGTCAGAGGAAGGACTTCTCGAAGGTCCTGGAGCGTACAAAGCTGCAAATCTTCTGCTTGTACGAGACAGAGCTATCACCAACGGCTTCTCAGGTACGCAGATACATTTTGATAGGGAAGTGGTCTGTTTGGTGCTAAGTCTGGTACAGGATCCAGAAACCAGAGAATGGAAGATGGGCGGTCCACCCCGATTTCTCGTCAGCAAACCCTCTGCAACTAGCTGTCTGCCTGCTGGTGCTCCTTGGACCCGCTCCGTACCCATTCGCCGAAATCACTCAGATCTAGTCAGATTCTCATCTCACGATGCCGAGTACGACAAGGTTGCCTATATCCTGAACCAGGTGAAAGACGTTTCGGCTAGTGACCCTGCCTTGCAACACTCAGAATTAAGCGACGAGATGGGGGTTCTCAAGGAGGAGCTCATACGCCGACTGTACTTCTCCAAGATTGATAAGCGCTTAACACACGTAGCGCCTGCCCAAGGAACGACCTGCCGCTGGTTCCTCACTCAGTCCAAGTACCAATCTTGGCAGGACGTGGCACGACAATCAGAGCACGGCGGCTTCCTCTGGATCAAAGGCCATCCGGGCACCGGAAAGTCGACTTTGATGAAATACCTATTCCAAGACACCAAGGACAAATCACAGAACGACCCGTTACGTATCACGCTGTCTTTCTTCTTTCCTGCTCGAGGCACATCAGAGGAGAAGACCACGACGGGTCTCTATCGCTCTCTCCTTCATCAGCTTTTTGAAACAGCCTCAGACCTCAAACAAAGTCTAGTATGGATGACAGGTGATGGTGCCAGAACCATCGAGCGGAATGGATGGTCTGAGGAAGCTCTGAAGCAGACGTTGAAGTATGCTGTGCCCAAACTCGGCGAGCGATCTTTGACAATGTTCGTTGATGCGCTCGATGAATGCGATGGAAACAAGGCCAATGACATGGTCTCATTCTTTGAAGAGCTGTGTGACTGTGCAAAAGAAGCGAAGGTTCAGTTGCGGATCTGCTTCTCTAGCCGGCATTATCCGACTGTCGTCATCGACAAGGGCCTGGAAGTCTACTTGGAGGACGAGAACGGGCATACGGAAGACATCCGCAAATATGTCAAGTCGAGGCTGAGACTGAAATCGAATTCTAAGCAAACAGAGGAACTCCGCTCTGAAATACAGGAAAAGTCTTCCGGGATTTTCCTCTGGGTTGTCTTGGTCCTTGACATCCTCAACAACGAGAAATCCATATCCACCCAAAAGCTACGCGAGCATCTCAGGAGAATACCGCCGGGTCTGGATGACCTATTTCGGATGATAATTGGTCGGGATGGCGAGGACCTCGAACAGCTGCAGCTTTGTCTCAACTGGATTCTCTTCTCAGGCCGTGCGCTTAAACCACAGGAACTCTACCTCGCCATTCAGTTTGGCTCCAACGAAAAGTGCTCGGGCTTCTGGGACGAATCGGATTTGGACTTGAACGACATGAAGGCTTTTGTGAGAAGTTCTTCCAAAGGCCTGGCTGAAGTGACACGTAATAAAGCCCTCGAAGTCCAATTTATCCACGAATCTGTTCGCGACTTTTTGCTCAGTAAATATGGCAGTCAATGGTCAGGGACTTCCGAGAACCTTGAAGGTCATGGGCACCGAATCTTGAGGGACTGCTGCCTTGCTCAACTTAAAGCTTCGATTGGCCAGAAAATCGAGATACCGGATCCTTTGCCAAAAGCCTCACTTACAAAACAGATGCGAGATGAGATCGGCTTGAAGTTTCCTTTCCTCCAATACTCCGTTCGCAATGTACTCCATCACTCCAACATTGCTCAAAGGAATGGAATCGAGCAGGGTCGCTTTCTTTCCGACTTTCCTTTGCGACGATGGGTTCACCTCAACAACATTGTCGAGCAGCATGACGTCTGGCGATATACTGACTCAGTCAGTCTCCTCTACATCTTGGGGGAAAAGAATCTGGGCGAACTTATCCGCATTCATCCATCCAGAAAGTTCTGTTTCGACGTTGAGTCTGAGCGCTGTGGTGCGCCAATACTTGCCGCGTTAGCCCGCAACAGCCGCAAGGCGGTCCGGGCATTTTTGTGGGCTTCGACGGAGAATGAGCCACCGACATCTCCGCTTTGTGGGCTCTGCGAAGACTATGAGCAGCATGGTAACGACCCGAGCAGGTTTGATCAGGACTACACTTTCAAGCCTCGAAAGAAGTCACAAATTTTGCATGACCTCATTGACAGAGATGAGGAAACTATAGCCATATGTTTTGTCCTCAGTCCCCACGGCCATGGAGGCCTTCGGTCTAGCGATTGTGAAGACTTCAGTATCCTGCTACCGCTCGCTTCCGACCGGGGCCACGAGGCTCTAACCAAGGTTTTGCTCCGGGGGAAGGAGAAAGCATGGGACGAGGTGACATTCCACGATTCCGGTATTGGAACATCGATAGCCCAAGAAGTTTCCGAGCATCCCTTGGGCTTTACGAGTAACTCCATCCTAGAAAGCCTGCCGGAGATGGATGAACCCGACGAGTCACTTGAACGCGACACAATATACACACAAGCCTCCAATGATTCTATCGGACAAAGAACACAGAACTACGAGAATGATCTGGCAAATACATTGTATCGCGAACTGGTACTCTCGACTCCAAGTCAGGAAGAAATTTCTAGAGTCTCAGGCTCCCTGCCCCACCTGCTCCAGATCTTTGCATTCAAAATTGCCAAGGAAAGAGAGAGTAGTGAATATCTCAACGTGATGCGTTTCTTTATGAAGCATCGAAGGTAAGGCTAATTCATTGATTGAAACCTTTGCTACGTTCCCGCCTAACATTCTACTAGGTCTGTCGCAACGAAACTCGCAGCGAAAGCTCGAGAGCCTGCGGAGGGATCTTCACCATCTGAAGGGGAGCCAAGTCTTCGGTCTCAAGAACCATCAATGTCAGTTGCCCAGAAGATGGAATACTGGAATCGCCAAGTTGGCGACACACCAGACCCAAATAAGCCCCTTGGATCCGAAGGCATGGACGACGATCCATGCCTGGTAAACAAACCATTGGAAATAGAGGGTGACGATGCATCGGAAGCCGAGGAGGATGAGGCACCGGAAACAGAGGACGATACCTTCTCAAGATTGGTAATTAAATCCCGTGCTTACCAGTGGTTGCTTGCAAAACTACGGAACGAATTGGAGCTTGGGCTTCCCACAGAATCTCCAAATACGAAGTTGTCCGAAGCGATTTTCAAAGAGCTCTATGACAAGCGGCAGTTCAGCAGGAAATCAACGCCCCGGCGTGTTGACGCCGTCTTCGACCTGGAATGGTCTCCGCATTCTTTCCTCAAACAGCAGGAATATGGAACCCCTGCAGCGGAAGCTATTTGCAAGGCATTTGTCCTGGTAGGAACCAGTATACAGGCAGAAGGCATGGCTTGCGGCGACTATCTCTTGAGGCAATGGCCAGACTCGGCACAAAATTTCATACGCCTCATGCAGTCAGTTGTTGGGTGTGCAGAAGGCACTCCATGTAGTGGTATGTTCTCAACATATTCATCTCATGCTTACTGCTCGGCTAAAGACCAAGCTACAGAAAGTTTGACGGACGGTACTATCTTCCAAGCGTCGGTCGAAGATGGCGTCTTCACCTTGAACGTGCTCGGATCTCCCGATTCAGTCGTCGAGATTGGTGAACAGATTCTGTGGATCAGCAGTGCACTCCGGTCTTCAACACTTACAGAAACAGGCGTTTGCGAGCCATCTCTTTCGCAAATTACGACAACGGGCCGATCTCAGTCAACGATAGCCATGCATATCAAATTAGCTGCCAAAATCGACCTTGTCAGGGGAGATGAAACTGGACCTGGTTGGAAATCACTACTACTGAGCCCAGTAATAGTCAAGGGCTACACCATACCCCGACGCCCTGACTCTACACCGGGATTACAGCTATCTTTCAGTGCAATGATGTCTCTTGTATCGGCTGATGGGCTCACAGTACATATGGGAAAGCTGCTTATCAGAGGATACTCTTCACTTCTGGTTGCTATCAAGCAAGTTCGCGGCTTCGTTTTCTGGCAAGCTATTTCAAAAAGAGATCGAAGCTACATTGCCCCTCACGACGTCGGTCTGAACTTGGACAGGATCGATGTTTTTGTACCGTCAACTACGGCGGACACTATAGACTCATTGCAACACGTGATCGCGTGGGAATCACAAGCGATAAGCTCCATCGGTTCGTAACCTGGCTGTGTTGTTTGGTTGGATGCTTACCACTTGTCGACAGGTCCAGCGCATACCAATTCTACAACTGATCCATCCATGGTCAATGAGGAAGACATGGAGGCTAAGATCAAGAACATCAGCTTCAGACGATCCGCATATGCCAGATCGAACTTCGCATGGGGAACGAGGGATAGACCCAAAAGCCCAACGAGAAGGGAAAGCTCTGAGCTCCCTGATACGACTCCCCATGAACTCCGTGTTATCGAGAGGTGTGAAGACGTTCCACTCGCTGGAGTTTCTTCAGTGTCCCATCCCCAGCCAGCCGATGGAAGTTGTCACGATGATAACGTACTAGACAATCTTACCATTCAAAGTTTGCCATGGACATTACCGATGCTCATTGATAGGATAGCCGAATTTCTGCCATTCTCATTCGAACCACCTCTGGTCGCTGGCAAGACTCGTGTCAGATGGACTTGTGTAAGTCATTGTGTTGCCTTGCTGGATTGTACCAATACTTCACCAACCGCTCGTCATCCTTTCTCACTTCCCTTTGCGTGCCGAGTACGCAGCTAATGATATATAGTCCTGCGGAGTACGTCTTTTTGATGATATAGTAGAAAATGTGCCTGGAGCCGGTGAAGACCTGAAGCGCCATCTTGAGAGCCTGAAGGTTACAGCGTCCGCCAACGACGGCAACAAACAAGACCGGCACACTGCCAAGGCATTCTTGCAAGCTCTTACCAATGGACTGCAATTTTTGGCATCGTTTCCAGGTGAATTCGTGAGTAAGAGGTTGTCGAGGAACCGGAACGCCAAAAATAGTGGGGTCTCGACCCATGCCGCCCCAGCAGCAAAGCTTGAGGCCGAAGGAAGTCGAGCTATTCTGCATCTCTTGCTATGCATCGACAAAGGAACGACGACTACGCATTTGCATCAAGAATGCCTTGATTGCGTCACCAACGACCGTGAGGTTTTCAATTTCCTCAGGAAAAGGTATTCTGCAAACCGCAGATTCTCATCGTGGTTTACCCTCAGGGGTTTAAGATCAGTATCCTTGACAAGAGTATGACGACTGCCCCAGTACAGCCTTGTATACGTCAATCTAAATTAAATAATTGGCTAACAGCATGGTTTTAAAGTTCAGTGTTGACGCAAACAATTTCGCTTCCACGGACTGCCACGATCAAGTGTGTAACCCAAAATGCATCTGTTTACCACCGAAAGCGAAGGTCGACTGCAGAGAATACGAATGTGCACCCGCACCGAGTTCCGAACCTGACCGAAGCCCGGCATTATCACCAAAGATGCTGAAGCATTATTTTCTCATTCCACACGATTTAAAGACAGACCAGACAACAACACTAAAGCAGTTGCCAAAACGCGCATGCGGCCTCCTGGAAGCATCTGATGAGAAAAATGAAGACGGATGGGGTCTCCACTTTGAGGAAGGATGGCATTGGGGCGCTGTTGGCTTCGTCGTCGGCATTTGTCTGGTTAGCGGTGGTTTGGTGTTCGGAATTGTTTGGTCAGCGAAGACTGGTGACATTCAAACTGGATTCGCCATGACATCGGTTTGGGTGGCGATCGCACCGATCGTACTGAGTGTTATGGCGATTCGGGACAGTAGACAGTGAAGCTATATTGTCGACGTAAATACAAGGAAACATCCAGACCTACCTATCTATTGTCATTAAAAAACGCAGGGTCTTGAGCGTTTACGACTGTATGAAGGCGCTGCGTATGGCTACGGCTGTATACGCAATAGAAACGGAACCAGATAAAACGAGAATACGTCACCCTTGAAGAGGAACTTGAGGTGGATGCGCACTTGTATAACAATGTCTATACTGAGATATTGTGATTTGAAGCTTTAGTGCGATATCCTCTACACCAAGTCCAAATGCGCGCTTCTACCTACTTAAGTAGGTACTTCGAAGCTAGCCACCATCCCTCCGAGGTGGAGCCTTGAAGCCATGTTTTCCTACTTGTCTTCTAAAGACTCTTTAATCTAGAATTTGTTAAATTTATAAATAAAACCCTGAACCTCTTATTATATCCTAAAGGTAGTATTAGTTAGCTTCTCAGTTTTAATCTCATTATAAGAAACTAGGTTAGGTCTAATTAGTTATATTTGTCTTCTAAGTATACTACCTTTAGAGAGGGGTGGTGAAGCAATACCCTTTAAGGCGACCTTCTTATAGGGCTAGGTAAGATATTCACTTGCCTGCCTAGGTACACCCACACTATCGACCTATCTAGTTAGCTCAACCCACAGCCAGGGTTGTTTATATCAGAAGGCGACGGCCATCTTCAGCTACTGTACTGCTGCTCAAATTTCCCACTTCGCCATATACCACGAGACATCCTGAACCCGCCCCAGGCCAGACCGTTTCCCCCCGGCATTCGTTCCCATTTCCTTCCTGATTTGGACACAGGCACGCTCGGTAGCCATCATGAGCGCATCGGGTCCAGACCCGTACACCCATGCAGCACCAGCACCAATGTCCGCCTGGATACCGTGTCCGCAGCCGAGTGTCTCGCGGAGAGCCTCCACCACATCCAGCCTCCCCTTCTCAGAACTGACGTGGGCGACCATCTCCATGTTCGGCCGCGACCTCGCAGCCTCCTCCAAAGCCGCCCACTCCCTAACCTCCACCATCCGCCTCCGACGCACGGTCCAGAAAATCGTGAGGCGCGAGCTGTTGCTGTTATTGTCTTGCGAGTCCAACCACCAGCGGGCCAGGCTGCAGGCACCGGTGACACCCGTGCCCCCCACGATGCAGATAATGTGGGCGGCTGTCCTGAACCCGGAATCATGAACGGGATACGGTCCTTCCAGCCGGACATCCAGACCGATACTGTTGCCTGCCATCGGGACCTTGGCGCCCACCCTCCACGTCCACTCCTTGTCGAGCTTCTTCTGGCTCTTGCCCGTCGCCCGCTGGAGGAGGAACGCGGGCCCCCTCTCGTTAGAGCTGTTGACAGCGGCCGTGAACGCGTGGTTCTGAAGCTTGCTGATGCTGGGTATGGTCAGGTAGTAGTAAGCCAGCGGGTCCCTCACCAATAAACTCTTCTCGTCAACATCCGCGGCCGACCGACGCGATGGGTAGAGTGATATCCTCAGCCAGCCATTCCCGGCGTTCTCAAGCGCAGCAGACACACGCCGCGAGAGACCGCCCGCCTCGCCGCAGAACCCACGGCGGAAGAGGTCGACGAACCACAGCAGTAACCCCGGGAGCAGGAGGTACAGGTCTGTGCTGGCGTGCACGCACGCCGCGGCGAGGACGGCGGTGCCGAGGAGGACGTGGGTGTAGTAGAAGAGGTTGTAGTGGCGCCTGCGGACCCCGGGGAGCGAGGTGGTGACGATCAGGAGGAGCGGGAGGAGTGCGCCGATGCCCGTGTAGGTCGTCATGGTGAACCACTCGCTGCGCGACTTGCTCTCTGAGAGTGTCATGGCTGGGTTGCCGGTGGCGAAGGCTTCTTCCTTGGCGGGGTCGCCGTCGCTGGTGGTGTCTGTGGCGTAGATCTATGCTTGGTGTCAGTAACTGAAATCGTATCTTGCGCTTGCTCTGGGTGGAAGGAGAGAGAGGCTGACTATGTATGAGACACCGTGGGCCGTTGCACAGATGGCGAAGAGGTACGACACCATCTTGTGAGCAAACAGCAAAGAGCTTTGGTGAATAGAGAACGCGTGGCCGACCAGGCTATTTCTTGAGACGGGTATGAGCAGCAGTCCGAGCAGGATATCGGCGTAGTGGCCAGTGATGCCCGTGATGGTCAGCAATAATTTCGCTGATGCCCAACGCAAGGGGTCGGCTCTCGCTCCCCAGAATTCCTGCTGGGCGGGCCACCATAGGGCTGTGGGGCCCCCTACCACAGCGAGCACGGAGATGAAGAAGAGCAGACCTCCGGCGGTAACTCGTTTTCCAACTATAGGCAATGGGTTAAGAAGGTGGCGGCCCATTAAAGACCGGACACCGGAGCTATATTGACGTATGAGCAATGTTAAACCAACGAGAATGACGAAACCGTAGTAGATGATGAGATGGATCCGGGTTTCGGCGGGGAAATATTCTTCAGAGCATAGGGTGGCGTAGCAGGGAAAGAATGTAAGCAGGATCGAGGCCGCTGTTGATGTGATGATAATGAGTGACAGCGCGGCTGTCTCTCCTATGCGCCTCGTGCGTGGAGTGAGACGGTCCATAGCGGACCAGGACAGTCTGCCGTTGCGGTATAAATATGTGGTGTGCCACTGACGAAGAGCAAATGTGATGAAAGGTGGTATCGGAGAGCCTGAGACCTTTTGGTGTTTTTACCTCATGTCAATGAGAGAGAGACCGAATTAGTGATATGTGAAATCTCAAGATACTTCATTCTTGCCATCGTCTAGGTATTTTAAGTGGCCTTGTTTGTTGACCACGTCCATCTCCGCACGCTCCCTAGGCAGTATGCATCTGATCCCTCGACACAGTCAGCCTCGCATTGTATGGCAATTACTGATTTGCGTCTCTTCGGCCTTCTGCTGTCGTCTGCTACATCCCAACGGACTTGAGACGTCTTCCGGTCGGGGGCTTTGCTCCGCCAAGGCCTTGAATATTCCTTTGACTGTTGTATTGCCGTGGCAATCTACACTATCAGATCGTCCTGACCCTGTCTAAGCTTTAATAGGGCCAATTGTCAAGGTGAGCACTAAGAAAGGGGGAAATCTATTTGAGTCAAATCACTCATGAGGTATACCTTGACACGGCCAGGCCCAGAGTAGAATAGTCTACACGCCTCCCCAACTGTCGTTAGCCTGACCAGAAAGGTGCCGACTGTTCTGCTCCAGGCGTGAGGACGTCCTGGGACCTGCCGACAGGATCACTTCCAGCTTGGCATGGAACAGGCCGGAATTTTTCTATAAAGACCGCTCCGACCGCCGAGACTTCCAGCACTTGGCACTCTTACGCTTTGTTCCACACCAGGTCGCCCAAGTCCTCCTTCGACAAGGCCCGTCGCGCCTGGACGGGCTTCCCCCTGATCCATAACATCTGCGCCTGGGACAACGCGCAGTTCATTGTCGACCGGCTCGCCGCAGCCGGCTACACAGCCCCGATTCCCGACCTCTATGACGGCGGCGACTCAGGAGGTCCACTGCCGGCCAGGACGTCCCCAGGTGGACCGCCAAGGAGACTGGCGGCAGGGACCCATGCCCTTTAAGTCCATCCAGGCAGCATAAACAAGTCTGCCGCCGGTATGGCGCTTGTCGTTGCTGCAGGGATCTTAGACGGCCAGGGAGTCAAGGACGGTGCGATCAGCTGGGATTGTCAAGGTTGTGGGTCCCGCTGGATGGGATTGCTCGAGGGTTGTCCAGGTGCACGTGCATCTCTGTCATGGTCAGGATGGACGACCACCTCGTAAGTTAGTCGACATTGGCGTTTACTGGCCAGGAAGTGGGTGGTGCCTGGTGGACCGTCCACACCCCGGCCACTCAAGCGCTATCTCAACAGGCGCAGACCACATCCCCAGCCCCCACAGAGCTCCAGGTGGCCCAAGCTCCCTCCCGTATTATGTAATCTCGCTGCCTGGGGAACCAACCGTGCACTTTCGCTCTGCGTTCTCCACCCCGACTGCGTTCAATCAATCTCACCTCACCACCGTCGCAAACCACACTCCATCCCGTCGCCGCCGGCTCGACGTAGTCTCAAGGTATCTGCTGCGACAGCACAGGTAACCGTGCACCGCCTGCCTACCGCCCACGACACTCCTGGCGACCAGTGTCCCGCGGCCAGCACCGACTTTTTGACAGGCTTCTACCCGCCGCTCCACGGACGGCGGAAGACCCTGGGTGCTGGTGCTTCCTGCAGCACTGGAGTTCGTCGTATCGCGTGTGTCGTGGCTAGGCTGGGCGTGCAGGGATGAAATCGGCCGACGCCTCGATCCCCATCAATCACCGCTTGGTCAATCAACGAACCGAGTCGGCTGTTAAGCGTAATCGCGACAGAGGCTGGTCTGGCGAGACCGTCTTGAAGGGTTTACCAGGGCCCAGAGTGTCGTAAGTACTGGTACGAACTGACGGTCAATAGTGCGAGGCACCGGTCGCTATGGTCGGTGGCACTCCACAATGCTCCTCTCCCGCCGAACCTACCTCCTCGCCGCCGCCTCGATCAGTAACCTCTGGCACCACGACGAATCCGAATACGCCTAGGCCGAGCCACGAGCCCGATATTGAAGATGAGAGTGAGGACGCGCAAGATCTAGGTCCGGCGAGCCCCGATCGACCGCCGACGCCAGACGCAAACATCGCAACTACACCTACCAATCCCCGTACCTCCCCAAGCCCGTCCCCATCCCCCAAGAGCAGCAGTTCGGGCGCTCCGTCGCTCGGACACATCGAACCAACATGGCCCAAGAAGATCGACCTAACCAAGATCTCTGCCCTTGCGGCATGGGGGAAAGGTCAGAGCCTGCCCGGCCTGCTGTTTGACCTGCACTGGGTGCCCTCTTCCAGCAAAGCCTTCTTCGAATTGCGCGCCTCTGTCCAGCTCAAGCACGCACCTGGCCGCCGCCGCGACGGCAGGACCAATGTCTACATCCACATCTACCCCGAGCGCATCGACCAGCTGTCCTTCGAAGCAGAGCCCGCCGACAAGATGCTTGGGAATGATACCATAGCACTGGTATTCACCATGTCCAGGCCGCCGGCTCTAGTGGTACCGCCTACGGAGTTCGAGCCGAGAAACAAAGCGTCTGGGAACATCATCACATCACTGTTTGAGTTGGCCAGGCAGACGTCGTGGACGGTGTATGCCGCCGTCCCACCGCGCAGCCTGTCTGCAGCCAGGATGCGGAAGCTCTGCGAGGCCGTCTCTGAGCCGCTAGCGAGTAGCATCGCTGCGTTCTCGAGCGCGGCCACGCTGTACCAGGGACAGGGAGGCAAGATCGTTGAGGGAGATAGTCTGGTGTCTGGCACTGGTGCCGACGGCAATCCTACTGGTCATGAAGTGCACGACGACCCTCCGAAATACGAGGAGTCGGGCTCTGCCCCTGTCTACCCATTCCCCGACAAGGGCAAGAAGCGTCTTCGGCGAGGCAGCACGCCCGAGACATCCCGCGGGGAGAAACCCCCACCTGCAGCGGAGATCGAGAGCCTCCTAAACTCACGGCTGTCGGCCCTTGAGCAGCGCTTCGACGATGCACTTGCAGCCCACAAGAAGGAGATGGTGGAACTGGTCGGACAGGCTGAATCACGCATTGTGAGCACGCTCCGTAGAGAGATGGGAGAGCAGTCGGCTGAATTCGCAGAGACGCTGGACAGGCGGGTCAAGGAAGAAGTGGCCGAGTTGGAAGAGACGGTAATGCGGAACATTAGCGAGGCGCCATTGCAGGCGACTCTGACCTTTCCCCAACATCCTTGGTATTGAAACATAATGGAATGAATGCTATGACCTCTACAAACTGTTTCGTCTCTACCGAATATCGAGTGGTCATCCATCCTGCTTCCGCAGCTGCTTCGGGCAGTGGGAAATGAATTGAAGCAAAACACGTCCCGCCCGAAACAGTAAATGTGGATATTCCACTTCCTGTGCCCGGAACCCGGCGCGTCCCTCGGGCGGCAGCTGCCGGAGCGGGACCCTGGAAGAGCGACCCTGATAAGCACCGAGCTAATCGAATCGGGGGCTCCTCCGCCCCGGGCAGCTCCCGCTTCCTAACGAGGGGGTCCGTTCACCTTCGGTCGGGTCTCACTCTCACCACACTCACTCACCCCAACGACCAGAACAAAGGCAAGACGAGCCGAGCCGAGCCGAAACACAGGGCTGAGGACAAGACCACAGCTGAACAAACGAGATGGCTGAAGGAGGTACGGACTCGGCGGCCCAGCTGTGGGTGGGCGGCAGGTACCAGCCCGGGAATGGTGAGCTGTGAGTGTGTGAGACAGACAGACAGACAGACGCGCATGCAGCCCGTGCTTGTCTGAGCATAATCAACATCACAATATTGACACCGTCCCCAGCATTCCAATCCAAGACCCAGCCACAGGCCAAGTCTTCGCCCACGCCCACTCCGCCAGCCCCGAGGACGTCGAGGCCACAGTGCAGCTCGCCCACGCCGCCTTCAAGTCAGGCATCTGGTCCCGGTCGCCGAGGCAGCACCGCGCCGACGTCCTCGAGAAGGCCGCCGCCCTACTTACAGACAACCTGCCGGACCTCATCGCGCTGGAAGTCCAGCAGACAGGCCGCGCCGTCCGCGAGATGAACGCCCAGGTTCCGTCATTGGTCCGCTGGTTCAGGTACTTTTCCGCGCTGCTGCGCACCGAGGAGCGCACCGTCCTGCCCACGGTGGGCCCGCTGCACAACTGGGTCGACCGCGTGCCCCTGGGCGTGGTCGTGCAGATCACGCCGTTTAACCACCCCTTGCTCATCGCCGTCAAGAAGATCGCGCCCGCGCTGGCGGCGGGCAACTCAGTGATTGTCAAGCCGAGCGAGCTGACGCCCCTCACGACGCTGCGGCTGGGCGAGCTCCTCGCGCGCGCGGGCGTCCCCGAGGGCGTGTTCAGCGTCCTCCCGGGGTACGGCGCGACCACCGGCGCGGCGCTGTGCGGACACCCGCTCGTACGGAAAGTAGACGTCACGGGCGGGACGGCCGCGGGGCGGGCGATCGGCGCGCTCGCGGGCGGCAACCTGGCGCGGTTCACGGCGGAGCTGGGCGGGAAAGCGCCGCTGGTCGTGTTCAAGGAGGCGCACGTCGACGCTGCGGTGAACGGGATCGCGTTCGGGGCGTTTGTGGCGAGCGGGCAGACGTGCGTCGCCGCGACGCGCATCATCGTCGAGAACGCGGTCCTGGACGAGGTGCTCGAGAAGCTGGCGGCCAAGGCCGAGTATATCTCGCGCGGGATGGGATCGCCCGCGAACCCGGAGTCGACGATGGGCCCGCTGATTTCTGAAAAGCAGCTGGGCAACGTCGAGGCGCTGGTCCACGAGGCCGTGAGCGGCGGGCACGCGAGGCCTGTGTTTGGGGGCGTGCGGCTGCGGGGCACGAGCCGGCTGGACGGGACTGATTTCTCGAGGGGGTTTTTCTACGCGCCTACGGTGCTGACGTCCAGCAGCGGGAGCAGCATCCTGCAGGCGCGTATCTGGCGGGAGGAGGCGTTCGGCCCCGTCGTGGTGGTCGTGGGCTTCGACACGGAGACCGAGGCGGTGGCGCTGGCCAACGACAGCGAGTTTGGCTTGGGCGCTGCCGTGTGGACGAGGGACCTGTCGCGGGCGTACCGCGTTGCCGAGCAGATTGACGCCGGGATCGTGTGGGTTAACACGCACCACCGGAATGATCCTAGTAGTCCGTGGGGAGGGGCCAAGAGCGCGAGCGGGGTGGGCAGTGAGAACGGGGTGGATGCGTATCGTGCGTATACCACTATGAAGAGCACCATTATCAACTATGCCTCGCCCGAGGAGAGCTTGGCTTCTGATGATTGGTTCCGGGAGAGTGGTGGCAGTGTTCGGTATGGTTGATGAAGGCTACTGAAAATGGGACGGGTGCATAGGAGGATCTTCAAAATGGACATATTCATAAATATTGTTGTCTATTACTATCAAGGCCAAGGGGATCACGACGGTCCGGCTATGGGTTCCAAGCTTGGCAACATGGAAGCAGCCCTTCCTTGCAGCAACGTCGCCACAATTTGCGCATCTTTGGCCTGAAGTGGGAGCAATGAGTTTATGTTTCACGTGTTGTGACATATGCCCCAGCCAAGTCGCCCTGTCAGGCTGTTGCGACTGACCTCCAATGGCCGGAGCGAACCCGTCCATTCTAATAGGCCAAAAACTAGAACAGACTCTCAAGTCTCTCGGCCGACCGCGAACCCTTCTCATATAACACCCAAGCCCACATGCAGGGTGCTGCAGACAGGCTTGTCGCCCCCCATCCATGGCATATTGAACCTGTCCGTCCCTGAGCCGTCATCCGCCATTGGATCTCCATTCCCCCCTGTTTCAGCCCTCCATCTGGCACCGCGAATAGAGTTCATCGTCGAACGGCTCGGATGTTTTTCCGCAGACCGGACGCAACGTCGAATCCAGTCCCGCGGCATCCGCATCAACTCCGCATCCCGGATTGATAATATGCAACAAAGCATTACTATCAATGTGGGCGGGAAGCGGTCAAGACGTCCAGCCAGCCAGACAGACAACAAGATGCCTCGCAAAGTCGAGACACAACAACAGGCCCCCAAACAAAACGGGCCCTCAAGTTCCGAGGCACACGACAGCCCAGTGCAAGCCATGACATCGAGTCACATAAGTGACAACATCAGCCTGGGCGCCGTGACACGCATCATCCCCCCGCTGGAAGGCGAGATCAACCTGCAGCACTGGAAGGCGATGATCATCAAAGCACTAGACCTCCTCCAACTCAGGAAATACATAGAGTCATCGATACCATGTCCACCCAGTCCCGAGGCCTCAGAAAAGTGGCGCACGGAACGGGGCATCGTCGCCCTGATCATCGAGTCCTCCCTCTCCCGCGTGCGGGACCGCCTCACAGACAACGGGCTCCCCATAGACGAGGGCGACCCGCACACCATGTTCCGCCACGCGTGCGCCGTCTTCGACAGGTACGGCGCCTACGACGGCGCCCGGCTGTACAAGCGGCTCATGACCACCAGGCGGCCCGACTGCGAGTCCACGAGGCTCTACCTGCTCGAGGTCCGGCGGCTGCGCAGCCGCATGATCGAGATTGGGCAGTGCGACGATGCCTTTATCCTGGAGCAGGTCTTTGGCAACGTCCAGGGGTTTGTCCCCGGGGATGTGGTGGCTAGGCTGCAGCGGAAGTTTGAGAAGGGGGATCTGGGGTTTGATGAGATGGTGGAGGCTTTGTTGGAGTGGGAGAAGGGCGGTACTGCTGCGAGCAAGCTGCCGGGGGTGGTTAATGCGACGCCTGCGAGTGTGCCGCCTGTGCCTAATTCGAGGAGGGGGAGCGTGGCCGAGCCGATGCGGAATTCGTGGGCTAGCAGTCAAATAGTGACGCAGGTGAGGAGGGACTGATAAGGACGGTGATGTTGGATCGAAGTAAAAGAGACCATGTAGTGCTCAGCGTAGAAAACGTATGATACCATCACTTGAAAGACTGGAACAGCGTAATTGACATGAAATTTTCCGCTGCCATTGAGAACAGGTGGGCTTTGCTGCTAGCTTTGGGCGCAGTCCCTTGTCTCGCATGATGGCAACCTGGCCATGGGTGGTGGTGAGTGACCGCCCGTGGGTACGTAGTAGCCCCCGTGCTCACCAAGCACTTACGCAAAGTTCTTAACCAACTCGTCTCCCTCGCCCGCTTTGTCACTTGATCCCGAGACTTGAGCTTGCCTGCATCTAGAAACGACGTCCAAACTTCCACGTCGTCCTCCTCAATCTTCTAATCCCTGCTCACAGCTTCAGTGTCATTTTCGAATGTTGGATTCGAAAGGTGGTCAACTTGCCTTCAGTCCTTGTCTCGTGGCTCGCCGCCGCAGCAGCAAAGGCTGCACCATTGGGTCATTGAATGAACTGCTCATGAACCCAGTGCGGGAGCAGGACTTGGGCAGGACTTGCCGTTGCATCAGATGCATTTCTGACTCTCCAGCAGGATCTCGACGGTTGGACCTCAAGTACGTCCTTGATTGGGGGACATGAGGACACCGAAGCTCTTGAAGCTGCAACAATTGTACTTGGTCAGTGTCCTCGATTCCACAATGGCACTCGAGACCCATGAACAGGTGTCAGTGTCCGGGACTTACCCAGCTCGTTCCAACCAAGACAGCGGTGTCATTCCAAACACCATTGAGGTCGCGTCTGGAATCGATTGGTGAGCATGAGCCAATTGCCGACAGAGAATAATTTGTGGACGTCCCAATGCCAGTGCGGAAAGACCAACCACTCGTTTATCAGAACAATGGGTTCCGGGGTGTTAAGTTCGAATTCGAGTCTGTGAAGCCAAATCAGTGACTGTCTCCTCTCCTGTGTATGAGCAGAATCCACAATCCACAAGGACAGAGTGGTTCAAAATGTGGCTGCGATGAGAAATGGACTCTTCACAGTAAGAGATCTCCTTCGAAAAAGTCAGCTGGAAACAGGCCCACCAAGTACTTTGGACAGAGAACATAGAAGGAATGCTCACGTTTGAAGGCCTGGGGTAGGTTTCCCCTCCGGATCATCCCAAGTGACATTCTAAAGCACCAGGGCAAAGCTCTCGAAACCGTCAGGAGAATTTGACGGCAAGTCAGAAGCACCATCGTGATTACTCGACAACAGCGGATTGGCTGATGAGAAAGATTCGTGGAGTCACACGTTCCGCCGATGCTGCCAAAGGACAGGAGCTTCGATTGAGCTCGCAAGAAGGCAGAGCCATTGGCTGAAATGGATGAACTCCGCTTGAGGAGGAGAGTTGGGTTGCAATGTCAGACGGAAAGATCGTGCTGACTGATGGCTTGAATTTGGAGAAGCCGTGGGCTGAAGGAAGAAACTCAAATTGCCAGAGTCAAATGGGCACTGAGTTCTTGGTCAATGAAGGCTCAAAAGTGAACAGAGCCATGGGCTGAGTAAACGGACTCCATGTTGAAGAGTCTGAAGACACATCATGATAATGGTGAGTGAGATTGGCTCATTGATTGAGTGAGAGCCGTGGGCTGAATGAAAAGACTCAAATTGGGTGAGAGTCATGGGCTGATAAGCTCAGAGTGTGAGCTTCGGGCACACCGAGATTTTGGCGGCGGCAATGGTTCGTTGGATTAGAGCCATGGGCTGAATAAAAGAACTCGGAAGTGAGAGTTCAAAGTACACCGAGATTGAGGTGACTTGGGCTCGTTGGTTGAGAGCCGTGGGCTGAATGAAAAACTCGAGTACGAGTTCGGGAGACACCAAGATTCAGGTGACTTGGGCTCGAAAGTGACAGAGCCATGGGCTGATTGATGACGAAACTCAGATTGTATGAGAATCGTGGACTGGATTAAAAGCTCAAAGAGTAGGAGCTTGCAGGGTTACCGGTTTGGTGACCGGCAACGGCTCGTTGGTGGAGAGACATGGGCTGAATGAAGAACTCGAGAGTTCGAAAGACACCGAGATTGAGGTGACTTAGGCTCGAAACTGACAGAGCCGTGGGCTGAATGAAAAGACTCGAATTGTTTAAGAGTCGTGAACTGATTGAAAAGCTCGAAAAGTATGAGCTTGCGGGCGCACCGAGGTTTTGGTGACCGGCAATGGCTGATTGAGTGAGAGCCGTGGGCTGGAGAACTCGAAGTAGGAGAGTTCGAAGAGACACCGAAGTCTGTGTGCCTGAAACTGGTTCAATGGATGAAAACCGTGGGCTGAAGGAACGACTGATGTACGAGAGTCATTTCTGAGTGATCAGACACTATAAGTCGGGTGACTGAAGAAGCTCCAAGAAGAAGAGAGCTGCGGGCTGAAGGCGCCAAGAGCAAGGCTGCCGACTGAAAGTCGCTCAAGATGATGCGAGCAATGAATGGGCTGAGGGCCGGCCGTCATGAGATGACAAGCCAAGACCGAGGTCCTGGCGATTGGCTGACTGAAAAAGCTCAATTGAGAGTAGAGCTGTGGGCTGGTTGACAGACATCAAGGGTGAGATGACTGCCTGGTTGGCGGCCCGATTGAAGACAGCAATGGGCTGGTCGACAGGCATCGAAGGTTATGATGACTGCCTGGTTGGTACTCCGATTGAAGAGAGCGATGGGCTGGTAATCCAGGCACCGAAAGTCAGGCATGGTGCGGCAGGAGTCGATTGGAAGGACTCATCGTCAGACAACAGAATTCGTGTTGACCGACCTGGCTCGGGCTTGTAAGCGAAGAGGTCAGACCACCGGCGTGGTGACTGACGTGGCTCAACTCGGTGGAAGAAGAGACAGGAGATTAGACACCAAGTGTTGGTGCCTGGAATGGCTCGTTGGGTGAGAGCCGTGGGCTGGAGAACTCGAGGTTCGAAGAGACACTGAAGTGTGTATGCTTGAGGCTGGTTCAATGGGTGAGAACTATGGGCTAGATGAAAGACTCCAATGTACGAGGGCTAGAGTCATTTCTGGGAAATCAGACACCGGAATTCGGGGTGACCGAAGAAGCTCCAAGAAGAGGGCTGTGGGCTGAATGAAGAATTCGACACTTCAAACGACACCAAGATTGAGGTGGCTGGCTCTAAAGTGACGGAGCCATGGGCTGGAGAACAGACACCGAGGGTATGGTGGCCCGCAGGAGGAGTCGATTAGAAGGACTCGTCGTCAGGTAACAAAAGTTCTGTTGACCGACGTGGGTCATATTCGTGGAAAGATTGGAAGTCAAACATCGAGTTTGTGATGATTGACATGGCTCGGATGGATTCGCTTGAAGCAAGGTCAGACATTGAGTTTGAAGTGACCGAAGTGGCTCGGGCTTGCAAACGAAAAGGTCAGAACACCAGCATGGTGACTGACGTAGCTCAAATTGCGTTGAGGCAGAGACCAGCGCCGAATGATGGTGACTGGAATGGCTCGCATTGGTTGGAGTTTGTCGGACACACAGGTTGTGGCGACCAACAGGGCTGGAATTGATTGGAAATGTTGAACGCCAGACATCGTGCGTGTGACGTCGAGCATGACCGGAAGGCACCTGGTCATGTCACCATTTTTGGAACATGGTGTTGTCTCCAGAACAGTGACGATCGCTCCGGGAGACGAAGTGGATTGGCGGCGGCACGATGGTAAACCGGAGGCTCGCAATTCTCCAGGACAGTGGTGGATGCTCTGAAGAGAAAGAACCGCAGGCTCGGAAGTCTTAGAGCAGAGGCTGCTGTTCTGAAGACGAAGTGGACTGGTCCTGCATCATGATAGACCGCAGGCTCGAGCTCAAATTCGAGTAGAGCAGTGGACTAGGGGACAGACATCGTGGATGTGATGACTGATTGGATGTTGCTCCAATTGTGGAGAGCAATGGGCTGGTAGACAGACATCGTGGGTTTGATGACTGTCTGCCTGTATTGATGGCTCCGGTTGAAGAGAGCTGTGGACTGGAAGACAGATATTGTGGGTGTGATGGCTGCTTGAATTTTGCTCCGATTGAGGAGAGCAATGGGCTGGTAGATAGACATCGTGGGTGTGATGGCTGCATGGAAAGCCAGGCACCGAGGGTATGGTGACCGGCAGGAGGAGTCGAATGGTGGGACTCTTTGTCAGACAACAAGGTTTGTGTTGACCGACGTGGCTCGTATTGGTGATCTGGGAAGATGGAAGGCCAGAGCACTCAGGTTGAGGTGACTGACGTCTTGTATTGGTGGAAAGATTGGAACTCAAACATCGAGTTTGTGATGATTGAAATGGCTCTGAAGTCATCAGAACGATGGCAGGTGTCTGAAGACGAAGTGGACTGGTGCGGCATGATGATGAACCGCAGGCTCGAAGGTCTCAAGTTGAGACGCTGGATGGTGTGCGCCCCGGAGAGCTGGTGCGCAAAGCTTGCGAGGTCGGTGTGATTGACAGACCTCAAGCTGTGGACATGTGGAACATGATTGAGTACCAGTGGTGGTGATGCGTTTCTGCTTGGCATCTGCGTGTGCGCTGCCCAACGGCACGGCAGAAGGTCCCGGAGGATACCGGCTTGGAGGTGCAGAATCCGTCTTCATCCTCCTGCCCCCCGAAGGGGAGTATTAACGTCTACCTCTGACGGAAGAAGCACCCTCAGAGCTCCGAAGGAGATTGGGGGAGAGGAATTTCCTGTGGGGTACATTGGGGTGATGGTTGACGTGGGTGGACGTTCGAAGGGAGAGACCGCGGAGACGACGCAGGCGAGAAGGCGACAATCGATGTCCCAGCGGCGATCGATGTGCCCGCTGCATCCGCCTCCCGCTGTTGTCCAGAAACAGCTGATCCCGATCCAGCAGTACGGAACCGGTTCTCCTTCTTGTCTCGAACCCACTCCCAGAAAGCGTCAGACATTTCGAAGTCGGTAACATGGCGATGGTCAGCGTAGTAACGGACTCTGAGCGGCTGAGTCCACGGCAGCAAGCAATCCCAGAGGCTCTCGCCAAAGACTTGGGAGAGATTCCGTTGCCAGCCTAGATCCCAGGGGTTACCGCGAAAATGCTGAAAGTCGGGTTCGTGCTCGGGGCGGTCGGGCAAAAGCGCGAACCAAAAGCCACCTCGCACTCCGGCGACTTGACGCAACTGGTGTTTCTCCGATATCGTGACATTCCGCAAAGCCAAATCTCGGACCTTGAGCCATAGGTTGCTGCCGGCAAGGAAAATGGCTACGGCGACGGCCCTAGTCGCCGCAGGACCATGAACCGTGGCGGCGGAGCGACCTTGCCTCGAAATGGCGATGAAGGAAATGATCATCACGATAATGCCGTCCAAAAGGAGGAAGAAGATGGTGAGCAGGTATGACTTCATGGTGTCCAGCCAGACACAGACCCGAAGCCAACCGCAGAAATGGTCGTACAGAGCCAAGTGTACATCCGCACCATCTCTTTTTCCTTTCTTGTGCAAAGCTTCGAAATACGAGCAATGGTATACCCGGTCGGACAGAGGTTCGTCGCGAGCTCGACAGGCGCCCCTGCACTTCCGGAATCGTCTTGCATTGTCGGGATATCGAAGTGGACGGTTCGGATCACCCCAAAAGATGAAGTCGGACTGGTGGATGGATGTGCGCCCACACATCCGCGATCTAGGCGTGTAAGACCGTGCGACGGCGAAGGCCCAGCAGACGAGAAACCAGGTACGGACTAGCCCGAGCCCGACCCAGATCCCGAGAGCAACTGCCTTCGAGGCCGTCGATCGCCCAGACGGCTGCAGCCAGAGATCTCCACCAGAACCGTACCTCCAGAGTTGCTTGACTGAGAAAGAGAAAATTAGCATTAGGAAGATGAGAAGCAGGAGGATAGGAAGACAGGAACGGGGAACATGGGAAAGGGGAATATGGGAAAGGGGAATATGGGAAAGGGGAATATGGGAAAGGGGAATATGGGAAAGGGGAATATGGGAAAGAGGAATATGGGACGATGGAAGACGGGAGGGTGAACGACGTGATGTCGTCAACAGCAGAGGGAAGAAGGCAGAGGTCAGGTCCACAGGCAAAAGGGAAGTGGAGGGTGTCTTGAGGGGATGGTGCATCGGGCTGCTGGATTGGAAGAGAGCTGGGCGAGAGGGCACATCCAGGGTGAGCGAATTGGCGAGAAAGCTGCTGGTTGGGAGATTGCCGAGGGAAAACTTGCTGGAGGAACAAGTGCTGGCGGAGAAATCCTTGGACGACTCGGAGAATTGCTGGACGAGAATTGCTGGAGATGTCCTGATTGATTCGGTGTTTGCGAGCGGTAGACGTGAAGACCAAGAGATAGAAGAAGACGCTGGACGAGGACCAAGAGCAGGAGGGCCAGCAGGGTGAAGATGAAGACCAGGGCCATGACGACGAGGACGACGAGGACGAGGAAGAGGCCGCGGCCAAACACAACACTTACAAGCAAACTCGTACCCCACAGACCAGGTTGACACGGTGAGGTAAACCAGAATACCGAGGATGAACAACCACCCTCCGCGTGGGTCATTCAGCAACCACACCCAGAGGTTGCCCATGGTGTCCATCCCATACCGTGCTCTGGTGGGTACTAGAGAGGGTCACTATAGCTATCGTTTACCTATTTAAACATCCTTACTATAAGACTAACTTCTAATAGATTTAATATAAATAGTAGCCTTATTATATAAGCTATTATTTAGCTATTTAGTTACTTTATATTACTAGATAGACTTATAAAAAAGAGAGTTATAGAGGGAAGAAAGGGTTATAGAGAGAAAAAGGGGTTATAGAGAGAAGAAGGGGTTATAGAGAAGCTAGATATACCTTCCCTTATATAAGGAGAGGAGGAGTACTTCTTTACCCTCCTTCCTTCCTTCCTTAACTTTAATAATACTAAGTCCTCTACCTTCTCTTTAAGTTAACTAGAATAAGAACTAGTATTTAGAAGTTAGAAGTTAGAAGTTAGAAGTTAGAAGTTAGAAGTTAGAAGTTAGAATTAGTAGAATTAAAGCTAACTAAACCTAGAATTAGAATTCAGACCTAGTAGGAAGGGGAAGGAAGAGATTCTCTCTCAGCCAGCCAGCAGCCTAAAGTAGGAGACCTACCCCTAAGGATTTAAAAGAGAGATTCTTAGAAGGAAGGAACCTCCTAGATAAGTCTATCTTTAACCTAGAAACTAATTCCTCTCTATAACCCCCTTTTCCCTTTAAGACTTATTTAAATTCCTAAAGATTTTATTTAGATCTAATAGTATATACTATTATAATTATTAGATTAAGAAGAATACTATAGTAATATCTTTTAGTACTAAAAGGTAGCCTTATAGTAAGGAAATTACCTAAAAGCCCCTAACCTTCATTATAACTGTCTTAAGTACCGACCAAAGCACGGTATGGTTGCGACTCGAAGTAATCCGTACCTCGAGGACCGTGTCTGAGAAAGGGTGAAAGACCTTCTCTGAGCGTATGGGAAAGATGTTCGGAAGATTAAAGAAAAGGTAGAGCAAACGCCAGCACGAGTGATGCCTAATCAAATCGACGCGAAATCTGCGTCCATAACGCAAATGCTTCTTGAAGAAGAAAAAAGAGAAGAAGAGAGAGAAGAGACGAGAGAATCGTGGGACGAAAAGGTCGAGGGGTTGGGACGGGAGCTCGGGCCACCTCCCTTCTGTGCCCTCCTCGCCGTGCCTTCCTCGCTGTTCCCGAGGTCTGCGCCTTTGTGCGGAAGATACAGCGGTTGATGTCATGGCAGAAGGTGGAAGGAGTTCTGAGGAAGTTGCTCGAGCAGGCCCACTGGCATAGCAACGGTTCAAGACGGCCATCACCAATTGTACTGGCGAGAATAGACTCGCGCACTTCTGGTACGAGGTAGATGCTTCGCTGGGCAGGCTCTTTCTAGGATTCTCTTCTCATAGAAAGTGTTTTTATTCACGATACCACCTCACGCGAGGCTCCAAGGAAGGCTTCCTCTATTCGTCAGGAAACGGAGAGCTCTGCCAAGAACGGTCCGTGCTTGCATGATTCCAAGGTGGCCGCAAGTACCTTCCGTAAACCACCGTCACCTGCCATAGGACTCAACAACGATAAAGCAACTCTGCCGGAGTAACGGAAAGATCTCCTGAGAGATCCAATACTGATGTAATGCACATGCACGTGGATGTCTTCCAGTGCCTGCATTGCCATCGACATCTGAAGGCAGGAAGTCTCCGAGGCAGCCCGACACTCAGTCATGAGCAATTAGCCGAGCGTCAATAAAGCTACGACGGGAGCGTACAACGGTAACTCGAGAGTCCCCATTGAGCGGACGAGTCTACAGTCCAGGGGTTGGTAGAATGCGGCGTTGATGCAATGGCCTCGAGGGCAGTTGCCCAAGGTCACTTGCGCAGAGGATCACGTCACTGGAGCAATTGGTCCGCAAGAAGGTCCACGGTCAGCTGCGCATTTTCACCCGTCCTGAATGATGTAATGAAGCAGACATCGACGGCAGTTGTGAGCAGTGGTTGGCAGCCCCGGCAGGAAAGCCGCCCAGCAAAGAGCTCAGCCAATACTGTCAACGAAACAGGCCATTGCAGGACTCTATGGTCTAGGGAAGGTGGTTGCAGGTACGGTGGCAAGTGCTCAGCGGTTTCTTTCTCAATCCGTATACATCCCGATGGCGTACGGTCCCTTCATACAGTGGTAATAGCAAGTGCTCAAGGCCCAGAAGTCCTGAACGCAGCAGCCCAACCCAGTTTCTGACGGGGAGGAGTAGCTTTCTTTGCTGTCTTCGGTGAGGACGTTTGTTTGTTTACTCTGGTGTCGTGTATTATGATCTCTTCCTGCTCACGTCACCGCCTCCGACAACTCAGCTCGCGAGGCTGTTTCCTCTCCGGTACAAGTCAGGGCGAGGCCGCCATGGATCACGTACCCATCTACACTATTGATTTGTCTTGTCCCCCAGCTCAAAGATACGTCGAGCTTGTGTGCCACCTCCGAGAAGATCCCTCACCTGACGGAGCTGTTCCGAGATGTCGTCACCACCTTCCGGCTGCCGCCGACAAGCCTCAAATTACTCTCCTCTACCTTTCACACCGTCGACCTATACCAATGTATTTCAACACAAAGCAAGGGCGAGGCGAAATTCAGGCGACGTAATGGAAAGGTCAACAAAGAAGAAGCAGGTGCGGATATGAGCGTGACAGAGTCTCAATTAATCAACTGGGTGGTTGTGCAACTGGGTGGACGCATGGCCCATCACCAACGGGACCACCCACTATGCAACCGGCGGCGGCGGCACCTAGGCATGGCCCATCACCACCTGGGCAACGGGACCATCCTGCGGCACCAGCACCAACGGGACCACACACTATGCAACCGGCGGAGTCGACATGTACCTTCTCGTCTGCCATTTTCACCCAAAAGCGCACCGGGCCGGGATCGTCCTTTAGGTATAATCAAGGGTTGCATTTGGGGGCCTAGTTGTAGTCACAGAATTGATAATCCAATTTTCCTTCTAGACGCAAGAATTGCAGTTGCTAGCGTGATGGCCACCTGGGCAGGAGCTTCCACATGTACATAACCGCACCACCGCCGCACCTTCAAATGTGATCCATCATGATATGCTCTAGCAAAGTCGTTAGGTCCAATTACTCTCTATGTGTATCATTACCTTTTGTAGAGCACTGAGGATTCATATATAGAGAACTGCGTATAAAGGAGTATCCTTGAATAGCACTTGTGGGTACTCTAAACATGGGAGCCTTGTAGGATACCCTTCCGTGGGAGATATCTCATTAGAGGTTCCGCCTTAGGAGGTCCTGCTATGAGGGACTACTAGTAACCTAGACGAGCTGATTCTAGGGGAGGATCACCCTCATTATTTCTTCCCTAAGATCTTGTTCCTCGGGAGGCTATTCTATAAGTGGATATCCTTTGATAGGGGTATTAATAAGAGACTATCTCTAAGGAGGTTATCTTTAAGGAGGTTTTATAAGAGGGGTATAATCTATTAAATATTACTCTATAAGAGGGTATACTATAGGAAGGTGTTCTATAGGAGGTTATTCTATAGTAGAGTATTCTATAGTAGAGTATTCTATAGAAGTATATTCTATAGTAGTAGGCTAAATAGGAGGGTAGTTTATAGGAGGGTAGCTTACAGGAGGGTAGTTTGTAGGAGGGTAGTTTGTAGGAGGGTACCCTGTAGGAGTGTAGTTTATAGGAGGGTACCCCGTAGGAGGGTGTTCCGCAAGAGATTTGGAAAATATATTGTGGCTGCGTTGCGGGCACCCGAGCAGTGCTTGTCTACTCAGTGTCCAGGTGACATCGACAAATTGAACATCAGTTGTGCTGTTCCAGTTTTACGTGAAATTCTGAGTGGCAATGAGCATTCGGCAATCAGTCACTCAGCAACCGGCCTCTGCTTTGGAATCCACATTTCCCAGTTGGTGTCGTACAGTTGTCTCTCGGTCCACCAGAAGAGGCATCCCGGCCCATATGCGCTGAGCGCCTCAGATGCGGGGATAGCTTCAGCTTTGACTCCACATACCCGCGCAATGCGCCCCCACAATGCAGGTTCTAGCCCAGTTCCCCAATGATAACATCAATGCAATCTTGGCAAAATGGTTGTCCGGGCGAGCGGCTCAACCAGGTTCAGCTTCGTTCAGGGCGGATTGGTGAATTGGCGCGGAAAGAGCCGCGGATCTCACATCGCCCGAGACATGGGCAGCCTGCCGACGTCGCAGGGCCGGGGACAATTACCCCTCCCCCGGATTTCGGGTAACCCTAATAGATTGACGGGGATCCATACAACGTGGGGAGAGTGTGGAGTGTGGGGAGACTAGTCCGTGCCACCACGACCATGGCGGATATCTGTCAACCTGGTGGTGACGTCCTTATTATTAGACGGCCGGCTGCCCAACGGCTACTTAAGCCAAGCTGATTACGAGGTGTCTTTCTCCTGCAGGCATCACAGGTTCAACCTATCCACACGCTTCTCTACTGCCCGCCCTACCAACCAATTTCTTTCAACGGACTAGAAACGTAACCAGGTCATCTCTCCTTACACAAAATGAGTCCCAGTGTCCTAACGCAGTCCGCCGCTGATCTTCCCTCCAGCCAGCGGTGTGAGCCCGGGTCTATCAACCTCGAGGTGGCAAAATGGCCCGACAAAGCCACGGACGGGCCGGTTGATGCCTACGGGACGGCGAAAGAAATCATCCTGACACTTAACTCGTACCTTGGCAAGGCCCCTTCCAAGGAGGCTGCTGAGGGCGTGGCATCTCTGTTCAGTGATGGCGAGTGTTACTGGCGAGACCACCTTGCCCTGTCCTGGGACCTGAGGACCCTCAAGGGCAAGGACAGTATCGTTAAGTTCCTGCAAGACAACTCAAATCTCACCAAGGTCTCCGTGGATGCCTCATCGGAGTGGCGCCAGCCCAAATTCACGCCCTTGAACCCCCAGCAGACATCCAAGGGCATCCTTTTCTACACGACCATCACTACGAAGCTCGGGGCTGGTCGTGGTGTCGTACGTCTGACTCAGGATGACCAGGGATCTTGGAAGATCTGGACCTTCTTCACATCGCTCGAGGAGCTCAGAGGCTTTGAGGAGCCGACTGGTCCGCGACGGCCAAATGGCGCACAGCATGGCTACCACAGGGGCCGCAAGAACTGGTTGGATAGAAGGAACGAGGAGTCCAGCTTTGCAGACCGAGACCCAGATGTTCTCATCATTGGTACGCTGTTCCTAACTCTGATCACCGGTGAAGCTTACATGCTGACAATTTCCATTGTCTAGGTGCTGGCCAGGGCGGCTTGTCTGCACATGCCAGGCTCAAAATGCTGAACGTGCCAACGCTCATTGTCGACATGAATGATAATGTCGGCGACAACTGGCGGAAACGTTACCATCAACTTGTGCTCCATGATCCTGTCTGGATCGATCACCTGCCATACATACACTTCCCTGAGTGGTGGCCGATTTTCACGCCCAAGGACAAACTAGCCGATTTCTTCGAAGCTTATGCAAAGCTATTGGAGCTGAATGTGTGGACCAAGACAACCGTGGAGTCTGGCTCCTGGGATGACTCTCAGAAGCGGTGGAATGTCACAGTCCGCAGGACACTGCCAGATGGTTCAACGGAAACCCGGACACTCCACCCAAAGCATATAATCCAATCGACAGGGCATTCCGGCAAGGCAAATATCCCGAACATCAAAGGATGGGACTCTTTCAAGGGTGACATCATATGCCACTCGTCCCAATTCCCAGGTGCAAAGCCCAACAGCCAGGGGAAGAAGGCAATTGTGGTCGGCGCCTGCAACTCAAGCCACGATATCTGCCAGGATTACTATGAGAACGGGTACGAAGTTACAATGGTCCAGAGATCAACAACCTGCGTCGTCTCCAGCGAGTCCATCTGCAAAATCAGCTTGGCCGTCGCCTACGAAGAGGGCGGACCACCCACCGAGGACGCCGATTTGCTCACGTGGGGTACGCCGGCTGAGGTGACCAAGGCGCAGCACCATGAGATCACCAAGCTGCACCAGGTAAATGACAAAGCGACCCTGGATGGCCTGGCCAAGGCGGGCTTCAAGACCGACAAGGGCCCGGATGACTGTGGTCTCTACATCAAATATTTCCAACGGGGCGGCGGCTACTACATCGATGTTGGCGCATCACAGTTGATCATCGACGGTAAGATCAGGGTGAAGCAAGGCCAGGAGATTACGGAGGTGCTGCCGAAGGGACTGAGGTTCGCAGACGGCACTGAGCTCGAAGCAGACGAGATCATATTCGCGACGGGATATCAAAACATGCGCACACAGGCGAGTGGTATCTTTGGCGACAAGGTGGGTGACAAGCTCCGAGATATCTGGGGCTTTGATGACAGCGGCGAGTTTCGGGCCTTGTGGAGGGATTCTGGCCATCCCGGCTTCTGGTTCCACGGCGGCAATCTAGCCCTTTGCAGGTACTACTCGAGGCTTCTTGCGCTGCGAATCAAAGCCCAGCTGGAGGGTCTTGAATAAGGACGTTCATCTAGACTCGTACATTTCTTTTATTGACTATCAGCTATCAAATTCGAATGCAATTCGCTTCCGTACCTCCATTCTGATACACGAAGCTCTCTAACCTCGCAAAAATCGCATTCGACTGAGGTTCGTACTGCAGAGTGTGCTCTCAAACAGCTTTGGCGCAGGCAATACTTGGAACTCATAGGACCTCATGAACTGCCAGTGGTCTGTCGTAAATTCTTGCGCGTCAATGATTAGTATGATCTTTTCGGGTCCACGCCACCCTATATCGAGGTTGGTATGACACCGTCGAGCTGTCAAAAAAACTTAAAACTCTCCGCGCTGGCTTATCTCAACCATAATCCGCCACACTAACCTTCATAGATGGCCCTAGTGAGGGATGCGGAGGCCAGTGTCGGCTTTTAGTGTCGTGTGGTGCGTTATTGCAACGGCGCCGTTCAAAATTCAGTTTGGCTTGTCTCCACAAGTCCACTTCAACCACCTGTAGGCAACCCTGTGGTCCTCCTTGTTCGGGCATCCGCCAGCCCCGTTCACGCAAGGGTAGAGCTGATTCTCGCTCCACAAGGCGAACAGGGGCCACTTAATACCACAGACCTGGCCGAGCGAGTCCTGTACCGATGCGTTAGTTGATCTTGTTTCCTTCTTCTTTCAAAAGGGGGAATAGTGGAAGCTCGGATACATACCTTGCCCATGTGCATGGACGTCTTGCCATCCTCCTGCCGCATGCACTTCTTGTAGCACTCGGGGAGCATCGAGCCGTGGTTCTCCATGTGGTCCGCCAGCGTCCTCTCGCGCGGGGGCAGGGGATCGCCGGGGCCGTCTCGCTTGCTGATGAGGGCCGCCCGGCGCTCCACCGTTGAAACACGACGCCCGCGGCGAAGAGACTCATGCTCCTCGATTGGGAATGCCACCAGCCAGGAGTGAGAGTCGTTCGCGTGAATTTGCTCCCATTTATCCTCTGGGATGACCACTAGGCCGGGACCATTCAGGATGCTCGGAAGTAGGTTGGACCAGTCATTTTTGGAGCTGGAATCGTTGGCACCCTTAGTGGTTTTGCTGATGGTCACCCCAGTAGTGGTATTGGTCTCTGGTCGGGAGGAGGAATTGTCTACGGGGATTTGCTCCCATTTTTCGGGTGGGATGACCACTGGGCCGTGACCGCCGTGGTAGCCCGGAGGCAGCCGGGGCCAATCTATTTTGGAGCTGGTGTCGTTGAGAACTTTGGTGGTGTTGCTGATGACGACCCCGGTGGTGGTGTTGACGATGATGGCCAAGCCTGAGGTGAGGCTAGATGGGACTGTGTGAGTGGGACTTGGATGTGTTGATGAGGTCGGAGGGTGGGCGTACCTTGGGAGGCCGAGCAGGCCGGGGATGAGTGATGAGATATGCATTTTATCTCGTGGTTAGAGAGTTCTTTCTAGTTCTCAGTCTTTCTGGTTCGTCTCAACAATGTGTTTGGCTGGCTTGGCTTCGAGTTTTGGCTGAGGGTGGATGATCGACTTTTTTGGAGACGACGGTTGGAATGGTTAAGGAGCAAAAAGGTTTGGGGGGATGCTGAGACAGAGGGCACATTTTTGTGTTCGAATTATGCCCAACAATTCTCTAGATCAGTGCTGGTCGGAGTTTTCTATCAATTTAGTCAGTACACGACACTGGCCGTCAGCGTGCCTATTCTCCTAGCATATATCTAGTCCCTCCCGTCAAGTCGTTAGTCTTGACGCTATCCCGATGGCGGGTTGAGACGCGAACGAACTATCTCGGCCATATGGTCTGGTCTGTCTTTGCTTAAAGTTTCTGGACGACTACGCCTGAATCAGCCGCCACTTGGCAATTCATTGTCCATGGGTACAAACTAAAGAGGCAATGAGCTTTGTGTGGTAGGCCTGAATTCTTCTCAGGACCATGAGCGCAGTAGCATACTACGGTAGCAGGATGATATGGAGTAGATTTGAGACTAGTACCTAGGAATTTCTTCGAATTCGTGCCTTGGAGAACCTTGGAGAGCCTGGGAGGTCACTAGAGTGCTAATTCACTAATGCGGCGGTTCTGGAAGGCGCACGATTCGCTTAAGTGCTATTAATTTCCGTTATTGGCAAGCCTAATTAATCAATGGTCACTCGGAGAACAAGGATCGACAGAAAAATGTTGTTTTACTCATTATATACAGATTTTCCGAGTGCTCTGATAAGCGCCTCAGAGCACCTTCTGCAGTTGTTCACCACGTGCCCGCTTTCCCTCAATAAATATCACGGGCGGTGTGAACTTCCTCCTCCCGTGGAAAATATAAGCCACCACGCTGATTAAAATCACCGCAACCCAGATGGCAGGGGCCCAATTCGCATCAATAGCCGTGGTGGGGTTCGAGTAGGGCAAGCAGCTGAGGATGACGATGAACAAGGCATATCCGACGGCAAAGGCGTTGATGGGCAGGCCAAAGCGCCCGAGACTCCACCTTGCAGGGGGCAGTTCACCCCCTTGGATGCGACGCAGGAGCACGCAGCCGATGGACAGCATGTATGTTGACATGAGGGCGAGGAGCGAGACGGAGATTATGATGTTGAAGGCGGTGTCGGAGCCGAGAGTGATGAGGCAGAGGAGAAGGGCGACTAGGGATGAGAGGTAGACCGAGTTGAAGGGCATGTCGTATTTGTGGTTCATCTGTCAACTCGAGTCAGCAACATATATCTGAAATGCTTGAAATGCACGGGGCGACTCTGGTAACATACACGAGAGATCCAAGTGGAGAAGGGAAAGCCGCGGTCTCTTGCGAAGGCCCAAACCTCGCGCGATGTTGTTGCAAGGGCTGTGACATTGCCGGCGTAGATGAGGACGAACAGGACAATGGCAAGGAACAAAGCTACGCCAACGCTCCCTGTCGCTGAGAACAGGTTCAGGTATGGCAGATCAGCCTCGACTATGGTGTCGATAGGTCCGATAGTGTAGAGCATCGTGATGACCATCACGAAGGCCATTGAGATGTTGAACACATATGACCACCACATGGCCCGGGGAACGGTCAACGACGCGTCGCGAACTTCCTCAGCTGCAGGGATATGTCAGTTCGAGCCGGTTTGTGGGCGATGCGTGGGGCATATACTGACAGATGTGAACGATGGTATCCGATCCCAGCATCGACCAGATGATGGAGACCTGGTTGAGCAACGCCACCGTCCCGAAGTTGGTCCAGCCACCGTTGTTTTGGAAATCCAAGAAGACCGCCCTGCTGGTGTTCAAGGGGCGGCACATGCCCCAGAGGATTCCAATGAACACTATGAAGCCCACAGTGTGCCCAATCAGACTGACCACCTCCAGTGTCGGAAACACCCGTGTCCCCATCGTGTTTAACAGAATAGTCAAGATGAACAGGGCCAGGAGTACAAGAAAAACTTGCCAGCTGGTGAAGACAAGATCCGGGTAGCTGATGTTGACGCACACGCGGACAAGGTCAGCGCACACATACACGCTGCCCGCGAGACTGGCGATCCACCCCAGACTGGTCATCCATCCCGACGCATAACTAGCCTGCTTCTGCCAGCCCGCAGGCGCAAACTCAGAGACCCAATGGTACTGGCCTCCAGCGGTGGGGCTCATGCTGGACATTTCGGCGAGGGATAGGACCACGGATGAGTAGCAGAGGACGGATCCGAGAAAGGTCCAGAAGAAGCCGCCGTAGCCCGTCGCGGCGATCGACGGCGACATGGAGACAATCACGAACTCCCAGGTCGCCATATAGATGGACACGAAGCCGAAGGTCGACCAGAAGGAGAAGTTGCGCTTGAACTGCTGGGCTTTGCCCAGGCGCACCATATCGGCCTCGTCCTGCGAGAGGGAGTCATGCCCTGAGGTCGGCGCCTCGGCGGCGGCGACGTCGACGTAGTCGTCCTTCATGGTGGGCGATAGGAGGGGGATCAGGCCGTCGGGGTCGGTCGGGTCTCGCTCTGGATAGTGTCGTCTGGTGGCCGTTACAGACGCAGAGGAAGGTGAGGATGGACGTTTCTGAAGGACAGAGAAGATAAAGTCGACGACGACAGCTATCCTTCTAGCGCGGAGCGACTGAGACATGCCCACATTTTTGTTCAGGGTCTCAATTGGCGTAGTAGGTATGGAAAAGCCGATTCGCGCCACAATGCGGGCGGCGGATCCTCGGTCGTAGTCCGTATCAGGGCATCAAGGGCCGTACCGGACTGCCGGACTGCGTGGCAGGCGGGGAACGCAAAAAGCCACCGCTGGTTAAGTATGAGAATCAGGATCACTCAAGTTTTCCACCTAATTTACAGCCACAACCACAGATCCTAAAGGATATTTTGATATTATTTAAATCAGATACTTATTCTGAAGAGGGAAATATAATTAAAATTAAGCACATATGATGTGGCTATGGAATAATTGTGATGTAAATATGAAGGGTTTTGGTGGTACTTAGACCTAGCGGCGGTTTTTTGCGCTCGCAGGGCCTGCCTGCGTGGCAAGCATGATTTAGCGTTGTAGATGCGGTGGTATCGCCAATTTGCCGGGAGCCGCCGTCGCCTTGGCCTGCAGTCTCGACCCCGGGAGGCGAGCGTGCTAGCAGGGATTCGCAGGGCGTTCTGGAGCAGCAGGATTCGCGAGCTCTCTGCCCCTGTACCCGGTAATGCTTCTGCCTACTGGCCCCTTCTAGGCCTTCCATGCTTGCGTCGGTGAGTCTTCGCAGTGGGCAGCCTCTGGAAGCTGAAGTCACAGTTTTTTTTGCAGACTTGTACTGACCGGAAGACTTGGGCGATTTGGGTACAACGATCGATGGCATATGGATGAACATCAGGCGTTCTGTAGGCGTATAGTCCTGGTGAAGTCAACTTATAAGTTAGAGGTAGGTGAATAGTGGTTCAAATGCTAGGCTTGTAGTTCGACCCACTCCCGGGAAATGGTGGGTCTCTGAACTTTTACCTGCATGAAGAGACTGCCTTCTCCATAATAAGTCTATATACGCAGATCAAAAATGGACCAATTAATCCGCAGTTCTGCTTAATAGAGAAGAGTTACTCATTCTTCCGTCCAAGTCGTTTTCATATTTGTAAAAAGATATGATATAGGAGATCCCGGAGCACCGCGCTTTGTGATTTGGTTTCTGCCATACCAACTGTGCTTCTATGTTGGCCTGCTTACTAGCTTGCATTCTGTATAAGCCGTAGCCGTAGCACTTGAATAAGTATGCTGAGTTCCCATCCACTTCACCACATCTGACTTTTTGGCCTTATTCCAAGACTACAACCATCTTACCGCCTGCCTTGCTCTCCTCCATGTGCCGATGTGCTTCCCTAATTTCCTCCTCCTCGAACTTCCACACCCGTCCAGGCTCCGCTCTGAACCTGTTCTCCGCTACCATGCCTAAAATGTCCTTGAGAGGTACATCGGAGAGCGGAAATTCCGTTTTGCCGAACACAAAGCTGCCAAAAAAGCTGAAGTGTACACCGCTGGCCATCTGCAGCAGAGGGTTGAAGTCTGAGAGTGGTTCAAGACCACCCAAGAAACCTGCGAGGCAGACGCGACCGCCGCGGCGGACCAGGTTGAGAGAGTCGAGTAGAGTGCTGTTACCGACGAGCTCGAGGACGGCATCGAACTTGTTCCGGCCTTCACCGAGAAGACGAGTGGAGAGATCTGGCGCCTCGAGGAGTACTTCATTCGCCCCCAAGCTCTTCAGGTCTGCAAACCGCTCGGTGTTTCTGGTAGTCGCCACCACCTCCGCTCCTGTGTGAACCGCAAGATTGATAGCGGCCCTCCCAAAGCTGCTCGTGCCACCTCGTATTAACAATCTGTCTCCGGCCTTGACCTCAAGGTTCCTGAAAAGGACCGTCCAGGCTACCGCGTACGTCTCTGGGATAGCCGCCACCTGCTCCCACCCCAACGCCAGCGTTTTCAGAGCCTCCTCACTCTCCCCCAGCTTAACCACATTTCCCACCGGCACGCTGGTATACTCAGCATAGCTGCCGTTGATTGTCCTGCCCAGGCCGCCCATGACCGCTGCAACTGGAGTCCCGATGGCAAATTCTCCGCCTGGACAGGCGACGACGAGTCCCACGCATTCGATGCCGATGATTGGCATGCTTTCTGCCCATTCTCCGCGGCGCATGTGCATTTCGGCGTGGTTTATGCCGAAAGCTTTGATTTTGATTATAGCGTGGGCTGGTTTGGGCTCTGGGGTTGGGACTTGTTTCATTTTCAGGACCTCTGGAGGCCCGAATTCTTCGACTAGTACGGCATTCATCGTTGCGGGGTAGTTTTTGGTGGACATTTTGCGCAATTTGGAGAAAAAAATGAATACAGTTGGTGGATTCAGGGACAGGTTTGTGTGGACTTGGGGGAGTAATTTGCGGAGGTCTGTGGTCCAGATTGATCTAGTGAAAGTTGTCACAACCCACCTGATATATAGTTTAGCAGATCGACCAGGCTACCAGGGCAGGAACGTCACAGAAACCACGAGCATAGTTTGAGAGGCTATAGTGACATGGTTATTTATGTTGTGAACCGTGAAGATGAGTAATGTACTTCGGATGAAAATGATCTCAGAAGACCAATGAGCGTTGTGAGCCTGGTGATTCAGGTGATCCGATCAGGGAGGAATGAGTATGAAAGGGAGCGATTCCCTTACTGTGAGATACATTTCCTGCATAGCTCCTCAAGTATCAACTGGAGCCCCAAGTAATAATGGTTAGGTATTCACGGTAGGTGTTTCTTAGAGCCTCGATGACACTGCATTACAGCTAAGGCGTAGTCAATCGTCTGAAAGGCGATGTTGACAAATACAGTCCTCGCTTACGCATGTTAAAAGAACAAGTGGGGGTGTGTGAAATTTAAGGCGTTTACGTAAGATGATGCAGCTATTCAAATTGGGAATGGCAGCAATATGCGGGCATGCATCACCTGCATGGCCTTGCTGAGCCCCGCTTACTGTCAGCAAGACGTATGCTGTCAATATTTCGTTGTTCCCCGCTGAATCTATGCCATGATCGGCTCATTGATTTTCGTCGAACCCTAGATCGGGTTGTCTTCTTGTGAGACCATTTCCCAGCCATCTTGTCATCGTTGGAGGTGAGTATCGCATTGCTCAAATGATCTCGCGCAACATGGCGCAACTGGCGCTGACGAATGTTCTTGGGCACCAGCTCCACCGAGTCAGCTATCCATGGTCAAGAAGCATCGCCAGCCTGATCAGGATAGCGATGGGCGGTGGAGAACAGTACTAGATCATGATGAGGGCGGCTATCGATCACCTGCGCTTAGCAGGTCCTCTGATTCGAAGTCGGCGAACTCGGGGCTGCCCGTGAGACGACGATCAGTCTACCCTCCATACGGTATGCGCTCGACAACCTCCTCTGACTCCCTGCCGGTACATGAGGAAGCGACATCAGATGCATCGTTTAGCCCAGAAGACACGAATCCTTTCGCTCATCTGCGTCCGTCAATGGGAAGACTGGGCCTTCAGAGCGGTGGAGGGAGCACAAGAAAAACGCCTCCGGGGCCACTCCTGGAAAGCACTACAGAAAAGAATTTGCGGGGAAACAACGAAGATTCTGGATTGAGAGATGTTGACGCCACTAGCAGTGATTCCGTTCCAAAGACGCTGTCACCGCTATCGATCCGGAACCACATCAAGGCGAAACTGAAGGCCACAGACCAGGACCGAAACGGAATGCGCGTACACAGTTCGCTAAACCTTGGTCCCAGTCATACTTCTGGTAGTAATAAGTTACGACGGGAATCCGATCAGTATGTGCCAAAGATTCCGGAGGATGTGGGCAACAACGGGAAGGTCCCAGACCATGGGAACATACCCCCTTATCTCCGACATCGAAACCCAATACCACCTCTTGGAGCGAGCACAACGACTCCGGGTTATGGCGAAGATGCGGCCCATGATCCCAACTCTCTTCTCCGAGTGTTAGTGTCTCTTTGATTTCGATTCCCATATAAAACGTCTTCAGTTCTGGTTCTTGTGCTCGTTAATGGAACCGGTCTTTGAAGAAAGTACTGATCCTGATTTAAATGCCAGTCGTCCTCCGGGCCATGATCCACCTCCGCTTCCCCCATATCCTCGGCTTCATGACCGACGAGAAGAAGGAGCCTCGCTCGATGAGCGGTACGCCGCTCCACTCGGGCGTATAAGACATTATACCGCCGGCATTGCAACCGCGAATACAGAATACAAAGTTTTCGAATCCGAACCAAGTCCGCCGTACAGAGTGAATCCTGTGAAGACGCCGAGACAATCTCATAAGAACGTCGTGACGACACCAGCGGCTGGCCATATACCGCTGCCGTATACACGAGACGCAAGTGCTACGACATACAAGTCGCCTGGGGTCGAAGTATCGCTTCAGAAGCGACAGCAAATACTTCAGAAGCAGCAGCAGATGCAGCAGCCGCAGCAGGGAATGATCGGCAGGACGCCTGACTTTATGGGCTTGAATACAGTTGAAAACTTCCCGGGAATGAAAACTGATGTGTCTCCGGGCGGGCAGCCGCCTCCATCTCCGCCCCGGGCGGCTATGATGAGACCTCCACCTCATCTGGTGGTTAAGCCTGTGGGTGGGCAGCCGCCTCCGCCTCCGGGTATGATGAGGCCTCAACCTCATCTGGTGGTTAAGCCTGTGGGTGGGCAGCCGCCTCCGCCTCCGGGTATGGTGAATCGACTTCCGGTGGTGGAAATAATTGATGTGCCTGCGGCCGGGAATTTTTGGGGTGGAATGAACAGCGTTCAGCTGGCTCGAGCCACTAATGGTTTGCTTAAAAACGGATCCGATACTGGAGACGGTATAAACAATATCAATTTCACAATATCAAAAGATAGCTCCGCCGATGAGAGGGTCAGGAATGCCAAGCTCTTGGCTGAGATGGGGGAGAGAAACCAGAGACACCGCGGTGGAAGGGACAATGATTCGGATACAAGCAGCGTGACTTCTGGTTCCACTAGTTCAAGCAGCGAGATAACATTTGACTAGCTTCAGGCTGTGTGAAGCTTTCTGTCATGAGTTGAACCAGTGCGCTGTAGTGCAAAAGTGACGCCATTACTCTCCATAGGCACATCCTCCATATATTGTAACAATTTCTGTGCCCAAGTAGCCATACCGGTCAGTTGACCAGGGGACAGGAAGGCTGAGGCTGGATCGAACTAGTATGCAATCCTGAGAAACTAGTATGCAATCCTGAGATTACAAAGATTCTGAAAAAGTCTAATAGCACAATCAAGGACCGGCAGCTTACAAACAGCTGATCGAAAGTCACCTCAATCATATTGATTTTAGGCGTCCCAGACGTTACTGTCTGTCAGGCAGTTCTCCGTCTTTATTCATGCCTATTGCGTAGGAAGTGCCGATCAGGATAAATATGATCAAGTAGGTAGAATTGAAACTATCTTATCCCGCTGTCGTTCTGCCGCTCATCTGCTGTAAATCCTTCATGTAGGTCCTTGAGATATTTATCGAATTTCTCTGCTTCTGCAATGACGGCTTCAAGGTGGTTGTAACCGAATGCTTGCTGCCGATACTTGGCTAGCTGTCTGGCGGTCGAGATAGCGTTTCGAATCTCTCTGCCATTAAGCTTGGGCGTGGCAAGCTTGTCGAGATGGCGAAGAATATCCTTGGCATCAATTTCGAAGCCCTCTACGTTGCCAGCAAGGCGTTCCAAGCGAGATATGAAGTTTTTCCAGATTTGTAATCGCTGCTGTGCGTCCAAGTTCTGATAGCGGAGGTTGAGTTGGATGCGAGACTTGAAGGCCTCGTCGAAGATTCCCACGCGATTGCTTGTTAATATCAAGATACCTGAATATTTGTGAGATCTTTGCCCTTCCCTTGTTGCTTTGGAAAAGATTCGTGCATTACCATCGTAATACTCCAACATTCGTAGGAAGACTACCCAGGTGTAAGTGATAGATAAACATTATAGCATCAGGGCTTAGCCGGATCAGACTCACCTGAGACCAATGCATTTCTGTCAAGATTGACAGTTGAGCGTTCCTCAAGAAATACATCCGCTTCATCTAAGAGCACCACTTCAAACAATTAATTAGAATTATCCGAAAATTAATCAAGCATCACACTTACCGCAATCCCAGGTCTTGCCGAGGAGGAAGATAGTTTCAAGGTACTGCCAACGTCAGTCCACATCGCATCTTTTGACACGAGTCATACTACCTTCTCAACCTCCTCTGCCTTAGTTCCTATGTCTCCGCATGTCACTCGATAAAGTGGCTTCTTCGCTACTTCGGCAACGCTGTTGCTTGTCAGACGTGGGCTTAGGGGCGATTGTGTGTAAAGGAGAATCATGTGGATGTACCTTTCTGCTGTCAGTGTCTTACCAGTACCGGGCCCACTAGCAAGTCAATCAGTCGTTGTTATCTTTCTTCAGTAAAGACCCCCTCTTACCCGTGGAGAAGCATGATCAGCCCACTTCCTTTGCCATGAATCAAGTCAGTGCTTTCTGAAGCGTGGATCTGGTTGGTGACCACTGCTTTCACGAGTTCTTTCATCCGGTCTTCAATAACCAGAAATTTGAATGCATCCGTATTCCATGTAACATCTTCGATGAGATCAACGTCAAGACTGACTACATTGGGGGATTCATCAGCGACTTGACAGAGGCAATATGAGTATTGAGACCATACCCCATTCCTTCTTTTGCATGTTAAATCCCAGGATTGTTGAAGGAAGACACATGATAAACTCGTCTCGCTGGGGAGGGTGCTCCTTGGAGAGAGCTTTGGTGCCGAGGTCATCGTCATTGGTCGCTTTGTGTTCCTTTGGATGCATCTGCTGCAACGTTTCGTAATCAATCATGAACCTTGAGTCAGTCTGTGTTTCTTGTTAAATCCAATACGTCATTTTGATTGTGGGGAACCTCACAGGAGTCTTTATTCCGTCGTCTACGAAGCTCTTGAAGCACACATAATTGCGAACGCGGCATCTCCAGAACATTTTCCCTCGTTCTCGGAGGACTTGAGTAATGTTCGAATTGTCATCTGCGAATTTGATTGGATGGGGATTGAGATCGCATATGTTGAAAGGATGGCTCGAGGAAGGTAGGTCCTTGACTCGCAGAGACTGGTTTTCCTTTTCAAATTTGCCGTCAAAACTCCAAGAAGCCGTTAGGATACTCGGTGGCAATTGCATGGGAGTCTGATTGTAGACTTCCAGCCAGCCTTGAACCAAGGATGCCTCTAATTTGGGTTTTATACTGCCTTTGGATGCCGAGAGGACAAGCTCTCCAGGAATCTGTCATTATGTTAGGATACAGGAGCAGTGAGTATAGCCAGGAGACTCACATATATGTATTGGATATATTTAGCCGTAATCTGCCGTTTGGAAACTAATTTGTCGACATCGGCCCATTCCTCTGACATACGATCTAGGACATATCCACAGAATATGTTCAAGTGGTCTTGATGGATCTCTGAGAGGCCACCTATGGCTCCCGAAATATCTTGGCGACGGTGATAGAACCACAGATAAGGATAAGACACTTCCTCATTTCCTGTGTTGCTGACAATGGAGGAACTGCTGCTGGACATCCAGTCTTCAGATTCGTCGGCTGATTCGCTTGCTGTTTCGTCGGCCGTTTCGTCGGCTGTGTCGTCGCCATCTTGGCTTTGACGAAATTTCGGGTGTGGAATCCCTTTGAGGGCGACATTTGCAAGACTTGCCAGAGCAGACTTCAACGCGTCTGAAGTCGTGTCAATTCGCTCCCAGATAAGCATTTCCATTGGCATTGTATCTTTGTCTCTTTCAAATCGAAGGCGGTCTCTGGGATGAGGCTTCCACTGACAGCATTCGTACAGTCGGCGGACGAGGAAACTGATATCCTTGTTACGTTCCAGATATAGTTCCAAGTTGGTTATTTGATCGCTTCCTCTCAAATGGAAACGGTGTGGACCATCGCGAACAACCCAAGGCTGCTCAACGTACCACGCCTCCTCTCTAGTATTCCTACAATGAACTATGTGGATGACCTGGTAACGCGGAGGACCTTGGTGTGTGGCTGGCATCTGTTTCATTCGCTCTGCCTCCTTCATCTTCGCGAAAGCTGCTTGAAGTTCATGGAATACTTCATTGTCGGATGTGTTTGGATCGAGTTGGAGAAAGCGACATATTTCATATCGCCAGTCGATCGATGTCATCGTTCTTGGAGCATAATGAGATAAGTCTTCGCGATCTAGAAACGAGAACTGGTCAAGATCAAGCAAGTGTTGTCAGGAAACCTCTCAACCTACCAGATCTAGACCTCTTCTCTGGTCCTAGACTACTTCCTTGCATGGCCGAGGTACCATCTGGGTTTGTAGGTGGTCGGACTCTTTGACCATCTCCGTTTCGCTCGTGGGATACAGTCTCTTGGGTTCTCCCGCCGGATTTGCGCCGGCGGGAATGCTCCTCGTAGCTACTCATTAAAGGGTCTCTTTACTTCAGTCATAGGTCAGAAAATGTTGTTCATGAGTTGAAATCACCAAATCTCTGCAATCACCACTTCAAGTTCGGCAGAGGTCGATGCCGCTTATTTCTATTCAGATTACCCCGAGCCTAACCCCTCTCCTTGTGTAACCTTGGTCAGGTGACCTCTCGACGGACTCCGAATTGGGTCACGGTCTGACATGGGGGCCAAATTATGGGGGGAGGCTTTCCAGCTCACTGATGGCATTAGCAGAGTAGCTCTCCCCTCACGATCTCAAATTCCCTCGATTTAGTGAATACCGTACCCCGCGGCTCATCACCAGTAATAGTGAAATGGCGGCGGTCCTGGACTTTGTTTCCGAATTCCATATCGTCATCAAGCGCCATTTGGATGATTCAAGACAGGAACGTGATAAGAGTGGATCCAGGAAAGCATCAACTCTTGGTACCTCGGCAAAATCAGCGATTGAAGAGGGGCCATTTGACTACCTCGACGCCCTTGAAGACCTCCGCGACAAGATTTCTGGTAAGTCTGCTAGTAGTGCAAAATTTCAGATAAACATGACCGATTAACCAGTGACAGCGTTTCTCAGGGATCCGGCGCAAGATTTGGATAGTCTGGCCCTTCTTTCTCCAATGCTACTCTGGATGATTCCGGCGTTCTGCTTCTGTTCTCGTTTCCTGGACCCTGTCGATGCCTACACAAGATGCGTTGCCATTCAAAAGACACGCTCAACCCACGAAGCAAATTTCACAGATGACATTTGGGATAAGGATTTATTTCATGATTGGGCAGGATCGGACGACTCTCGTTTGTTGTTGGTGCAGGGTAATTCCGGGACGACTAAGCGTTTTGAGCGATTCGCGGTCGAGGTCATCCAAGCCATGAAATCTGACCAAGCCCCACGACCTGTGCGACTTGTCTACATTTTAAAGACACCCCGTTCTGGCGAAACTGCCGGTACTTTTTTCCCAGCGGATGTATTGCAGCAGCTTGCAGTGCAGTGTCTACAATACGTCAAACCAAACAGGCCTGTGAGCTTTCTCATCAACATCTGCGGCAAATTCAAAGAAGCGACGACTAGTCAAGACTGGTTTGATATCTTGCAAGACATTTGTCTCTTGATACCTAGCCTATATATGATCATTGACCTTTCTGTGCTCGGCCGAAACTACGACGAGACGCAGCTCTGGCCGGCATATATCCAGGATATGTTCAATACGTTGAGCTCGTCTAAGCCGCGATACCGTCTAAAAGTAATGTTTCTTTGCTGCCACAAGTTTACATCGCACGTAGGTGAGATCTTGGTCATCAAAACGCAGCCCGCCCGCTCTGCTTCATCTCGCAATAGGTATCCAGCACGAAAACATCTGCGCAGGATTGCGACAGATCCTGAGGACCCATCTGTCGACCCTGTTCAGCATGTCGAAGCTTTTGGCAATACCGGGCACACATCCCTCGATCCTGTTCAGGATTTGAGGCCTTTTGTCAATCCTCAGGGGCCTGTGCTCACTGAAAAATTTGCTCTCACTGGGAAACGAACCGATGAAGTTCCAAGGACTACCGATCGAGGATTATCTGATATTACTCAACCAGACATTAAAACGTCGCCTTTACCAGAGCCACGAAACGCAAACGACTTCAAAATTGCTATTATTTGCGCACTGACCTTGGAGGCTGATGCTGTGCAGGATATATTTGACAGAAGATGGGCCGAAAACAAATACGGGAAGAGGTCTGGTGATCCGAATCATTATACCATGGGAGCCATAGGACGCCACGACGTCGTCCTGGTTCACATGCCGGGAATGGGAAAGAGCAATGGTGCGAGTGTTGCAGCAGATTGTCGAGCAAGCTTTCCGAGCCTTGGACTTGTGCTGGTGGTGGGTATCTGTGGGGGGGTACCCTTCACCAAAGGCGGAACCGAAATCATTTTGGGAGATGTCATCATTAGTGATGGATTGATCCAGTATGACTTCGGACGCCAGTTCCCGGATAGATTTGTCCGAAAAAGCGACAACATGCCGAATCCGAATGCCGAGATATTGTCCTTTCTCGCCAAAATGAAGGGCCGTTGGGGTATGAAGACACTCAGAGAGAGGACTGCTCTCCATCTTCAGCAACTTAGCCTGATAGCAGACCTGAAAGAAATAGTGCAGTATCCTGGAGCGTTGAAAGATAAACTGTACGAACCGACGTACCGCCACAAGCACCAGGCGGCACCAGACTGCGAGGTCTGCGGTCGTTGTCGAACAAGCATGGACCCAGTATGCGAAGATGCTCTCACCTTGGACTGCGAGAGATTAAAATGTCACGACAAATACCTCATTGCCCGGAAGAGACTATCAGCTATTGGGGATGAGCCCAAGAACCAAAATAACTATGCGGGGCCATCGATTCACTTCGGTCTATATGCCTCAGGCGACAAGGTGATGAAGTCAGGAGAAGACCGTGATATCATAGCGAAGGAAGAAGGTGTCATAGCATTTGAAATGGAAGGATCCGGGGTTTGGGAGGGGTTCTCTGGCCGTTGTCTGGTCATAAAGGCCGTGTGTGACTATGCAGATAGCCACAAGAATAAGAGTTGGCAATTGTACGCGGCTGCAAGCGCAGCTGCATGTACGAAGGCTTTTCTTGAGTCTTGGTCTGCTTAGCCTGCTGTGGCAAGTTCGAGATAATTCTTCTTACTTGATACCTATAGAAATCACATAAACTGTCGTCTCTCATAGATTGGACCAATATTGAAGATGGCGGCCAATGCTCACCAAACCATGAGCAACCCAGCTCCTCAAAATTTGAATGGGCCATTTATATAATCTGCAGGGAAGCGCTTTCAAACGAACGGACTCTCCTGTCTCCAACTTGGCCTTGCGGAAACAACCTGTGCCAAAAATACCATAGCAATATTGTGAAGAGGGTGACAGGGATTGCGACAGCCCAGTATATCCAAATCTTGTCTGAAACAGTCCAGACAGCCTCTCCCCCGTCGAAATTAAAGAATGAAGTACTGAAAATGGCGGAGATGAAAGTAGCAGGCAGAAAGGTCAAGGTCAAAAAAGCAACCGTCTTCATGGCAGCACTGTCCTTTTGTGCCGCTCGGCCGATCTCGACAGAAGTCCTCGCATCAGCCTGTGCCACAATGTTGAATGAGAGTTGAATCTCGTTTTGTAACCTTGCTTGGTTGGATGCAGATCTGTGTTTGAGACTGACAAACATGTGTTCCAGGAAATGCAGCCGATCTTGTAACTGCTTTGAAGCACGCGTGTGGCCCTTATCGGCATCACTGGAACCCACCATATACTCGGCGTGTCGCTGCAAAATGTTGTCCACCGTTGTAACTGCTGTGTCGAGTGTCTCTGATACGTGAATCGCATGCCTTGCTAGTTCGTGAAGATGACTATAGTCGGGATTTGGTTGAGTCACAAGCGCCCGGTTCTTTTCTATTGCCCTGACGTGGTCACGAATCATCCAGACGGACCTGTCTTGTAAATCAAGAATTTCCTTGAGTATTCCTTCGTAAATCCAGAAAGGGTCCTTAAATCTTCCGCGGCTAGAAGGCTGAATCAGGGTGTCTGGCAAGTTCTCTCTGATGGGGCCGGGTGGATCAAACACGATCAGTGTCATTGTTTCGGTCGAGGGAATCCATCGGCTGAACATGTTAAGCTTGTGCCAGACATAACTGTTGTTACCGCCGTAGTAGAATTTTGTTTCAAAATAAGCCCAGGTGTCTGCCGTGTGATTAGTACGGTGCTGGCAACCTCGAGAGAACGGTCTACTGCAAGACGCACTGTATCCATCGACGTGACCTGCCTCATCCTCTGTCTCCTCGACACCAAAGTAGCCATTTAGCCCTTTGAGAAACCATTCCCACCAAATATGCGGCATCCGAAATGTTTTAGACATGTAATTGCGACATATGGGGCACTCCACGATTTTGTCTGCATTCACGATGCTTCGAGTGCACTGTCAGCTCACCCCGCTTTAGATGTACAAGGGTTTGGACTGGTGTATTACATCACCAGAATGTCGAAGTCCTCGCATGGCAGACTACTAATATCTTCGTCCTTTGCAGGGTGTTCGTGTTGCAGACCAATTCTGAGGTCGTTCCAGGCAAGTCCCCCTATATTTTCATCAGCATAGTTCAGCGATTGTTGAGCCGGTGCGTTACCTCGCCTTCTCCACGACAGCTCAAGCTGTGGGCACGAAGTATGACACGTAATCGGCATGACTAGAAAGTCCAATGCAGGAGAAATTCTGAAACTTTGCACCCCGGCTCGGAAAGGTTGCGTGGGTTGCGTGGGTTGCGTGTGTGAACATGTTCGGCTGGGACTTGATGCAGATATAATTTTCAGCTCTGGCTGCCCGCCCATACTGTATGTCCTGGGCGAGCCTGCATAAGTCACGCGACTAGTAGCTCCGCGTGCTGTTCCTTGTACCACCATATCTGCAGACTTGCCTAACGTGCATGGCGTACCGAGAACCCCGGATAACCACTTCTCGTAGAAACAGGTCGGGCCAAATTTGCATGAGAGCTTGGGGTCCCTCATATATAGCGCTATATCCTATATTACCAAGCACGACCAATGATGTTCAATTTCTTCAGGTACAACGCGTCTCAAGCTGTGACCTGTTTTTTCAACAGTCCTGTCTCTGCGGCGCTCTGCTCCGTATTTTACAGCTTCCGGCCAAACTCGGATTGGCTTCAGCCTGCACAAGTATAGTTTCAATTGCATCGTTAAACTCGGCTATCGATGTTGTGTATTGTTTACATGTTCCGATGAATTGTGGAGACTTACACAACTGTCTCGGAATTCCGTGATGCAAACAACCTGCATTTGACATCTAGACTAAATCGCTATCGGGCTAATACAAAAAACCAAGACAGAACATAAAAGATCAGTAGGAACGAAGCAAAACTATGCAATAACTTAGTCCGCCAAGACGGATGGCCTCATTTTCTCGACCGTCCCACTTCAACCACGAACACCACATGTGCTTCTATTCCTTCATCTCAGGAGGTCGGCTTCTCAGCGGCCATCAACTTCCGCGGGTTGGTGACTACGGACAATATACTTTCAAGATTGACCCGATCTACACGATGAGAAGGTAGACGGTTGATTCGCCCGAGAAGAGCATAAAGATCTTCGGCAATATTTTTAGAATTCGGGTGCGGTGGGCGAGTCTTCTGCATCGTTTGCATCGCTTTGGTGATCGCGAAGGGCTTGCCAGCATTCAACTTCAGCCCATTGTTCGTGATTGTAGGCTTGACAAAGCCTATGGGGATCCTGTCAGTATCGTGTGACGGGCAAAAGTCCAGTTTCAGGTGCGTTGCGTACGTACTCTTTCTAAGGCATGCTCTGACCCATGTCTGGCTAAGTTCGTAACCGCGATCGTCTCTTTCGCAGAGGAACAGACGCCCAGCTTGGGCCATACCGAGAGGATCACTGGGTTGGTAATACGACTTGATGATGGCACCAAAGAATTCGCTTTCCCAATACCGGCCCGACTCGCCAGCCATATGGCCGACACTCAGACCCTGGGGGTAGTTCACAGGGGCCGGAGTGACTCGATGCTCATCTGCTGATAGAATGCCAAAGTAAACATGTACCAGCTCATGCGCGGCTGTCAATGCGAGAATGAAAAGTCCCTTCTCCAAGTTTTCCGTGTCGTTTCTCTCTGCTGCGATGAGTACATTGTCAAAATGCTGTCGCAAACCAACACGTTAGTGCCGCTCGTCGTGTGACACGCCAATAGATCGATATCACCTAGCGCACTTACCGCTTTGTTGATCAGGAACAGTGCCGCGAATTTGGCATTGTAAACATCCGCATTAGACCCCCAGTCCAGGCGCCGGGTAACTCCATCCCCAGTGACCCTGTCAGAGATAGTGATTGACGGAGAACTTGCTCTAAGCTTCTTCAGGAAGCTGATCGTGTAATGCTTGATGGAAGCCGGATCCTTGCGCAAATCACCTTGGAACGCCCAGTTTCTCCTCCCTCGTTGTTGTACACCGTCCCAAAGCTTCTCACCAGTAGCAATGAGGGCTCCTGCTCCATTAGACTCGAGCATAGACAGTCCAACATGCATTGCGAAGGCAGCGAGGCGAAAATAACGGGACGTAGGCGGTGCGTATACCAACTCATAAGGGTCCGACTGGTCCTGAAGCACGACCCGCACATTCTCCAGTGTGTCGACCCTGTCCGACTCGGGCGAAGTGCTTGCCTGGGAAGACGAGGATGAGCCGGGTCGAGAGTTTGATGGTGTTCCTGATGGGGTAGACCCATGAGAACGCATTAGCGAATTGTTTCTGGCAGCGGGTGCAGCAAAGCTACTACGGGAGCTGCTCCTCTCGCTAGAAGTCATTGTAACGATCGAGAATGATACTGTAGGAATACTGTAGGAATACTTTTCGAAAACTTTACTGCGTTTTGAAGCTGGTCACAGACACGAGCAATTGGGAATGGAGAAGGTAGATGAAGAGAACCGAAGTATTGATAAAATGAAAGCTTCAAGATTGAAATGATATATCGACTTAATTACTGCAGAGAACCTGGAACAACATTCCCATGCCATTCATGATGGCAGAGCTCTTTATAATCTTGACCGACGGGTGTCACAGTGGTCCCCACGCTGGCTGCAAGATGCTGCCTTTGAGCATGAGAGTATGCAAGGGGGAGGCAACAACATCGCCAGTTTTGGTATTGATCAGTTTTGTCCAGTACAATTGATGCTAGAGCAACTCCACTGCGTCGCGATGCTGCTCGGTTGGTGCAATGTATGCGGCGAGAGAGTGGGTGGGCATATGGTTGCATCGTCAAAAATAGTTTTATCCTTGAAGCCTCGTTGGGGACCAACCATGGTGGAGAATATGGTCAGGTGGCTGCCCGCCATGCCACCTACACGAGAGACTGAACATTGAAATATCAGCCAGTTGGCTGCTTGTTGAGGCTCTGCTGGCCTGCCTGTGTGTTAAGCCCTGGGTTGAGGAAATCCCTGCTATCGGTCTGAAACGTTTGTCCAGTAGGGACCTCGGGTCCGCACACCATTCGACCGGCCCAACGAGGCCGTGAAGGATGTGCACTGCATACGGCTGTGCAGTTCGGCCCCTCGAATTGGCTCGAGAGGGGGAGGCACAGTCCAACAACATTGGTTATGTAAGCAGATCCCACTATTTCTGTCGTTCCGCCTCTCGTTCTTCGTCATTCTCGGGAGTAGTACAATACCATCTTGACCCAGACTCATTACAAGAAAAAGAACAGCCACAACAAGCTCTCCTGCTACGCATGATGGACTCAATTGGTACATTGACGGGCTTGAGCATGGATGTCATGGTTACGAGGCTCCGTGAGGTCGGACTTTACGCTCACCTGCACCGCATCACGCTCGAGAACCTCGCAACTGACCGCCTCGACATCTTTCACAGCGCCCTATCACGCACGATTGGCTCTGAATTGGCCATAGAAACTTTTGCACAGATTATCGACGGGTTGCCCATCGCTGATGTTGCTTATGACAGGCGCTATCCTGGTATTTTCGGTGACGACCACCCCATCGAGGCGCACCCAACTCTCTGTCCCGAGGTCAAAGAAAAGGCTTGCGCCTGTCTTCAGCAATATGACCTCCATTCGCTCGCCTTTGACCCACAGATAGTCCAGGCATACCAGGATGCTCCCCTGGGCTCCAAAGCCTTTCACATTCGTCTGATCGAGCTTGTCGTCATAGCATTGCATCAAATCGCCGTGGACCTTTTCAAACGGGAGGACCTTCGCTCACACAGCCAGCAAGAGATTGACACCATCACCAGTTGTGTCATTGTCCCGCGTAAGAATGCCACGTACTCGGACCCACAGGCTGATGAGTATACGGTGCCACCAAGGCCGACCCTGTTCTGCCATCCTTATTATGCCGACCTTGATATTTACCCCGAAGGCCTCGCCGACATTGTGGGGTACTGGGCTGAAGAGCGCATAGTCGGGGGAATCGTGCTCTTCGACAGGAAGGCTGACCCGCGCGACCCCCAAGATCGGCTGGATGAAAATGAGGGCAAAGACCCGCCCAATATCTGGCTACACCCTGCTCGCGAACGTGTGACGGAGCGGATATGCCAGCTTCACGACGACCAACAAAACGCATTTGTGGACTACCTACTAGCCGCGCCGGGAGACAACACGGCCAACAATCCACTTCCTATTCTGCCCCACAAGGGTAATCGCACGCGTGTTGACCCTTCTGTTGCACACACACACCATTTCGTGTTCAGGGACTACTGGGATCGCAAGCCAGCGACACAGGAGTTACTGGACTTTCTCCAGCGCAGGCCGCAGAACGAAGGGGACTATCCTGAGATTCGGGATATGATGAATCGTATTAATGCCATGGAGAAGGAGTGGAAGGAGGCCGAGAAAAAGAAGAAGTGATGCTTTTCCTCTAGTCATCATCGAATGCACGTCGTCTTCAGGATTTGGGAGCGACTATCACAGGTTTTTCCATTGAGACTCATTCTGCTTGCGTGTCCGCTAAGCGGCCACGGTATATCTCCCATAACATCCTACGGCACTCGCGTATCCTGTGTGGATCACCCTCCCGTAAAAGACCGTTCTCTGAGATAAATTCTCCTAGGAAGACCACCTCTGGGACACCCTTCTATCGAACACCTCCTAGAAGATCTGATCTTATAATTGACGGTATGGCACTTATATAAGATTAGTATTTTCTTCGTAATTATAAGAATATAAGCCTTATAAGCATATGTCTTACATTTATTTTAAGTCAGTACCACACAATAAGGGATATAAAGACAAGCTAGCTATCCTTAGTATTGAATTCGAAGTCGGCGCTACCCAAGTCCTAGAGGGCGTGGGTGAATGGGTCACAGCGGATGACTGAGCAGCCAATGAGGCCCCCAGTCACCTACGCACACTCACTCACATCTGCTGTCGAGGCTGCGCTGAGGGTTAAAGGGTCCGTCCTACACCCTCTTCTCCCCAGGTGGCTCCAAGGGCCTCTGGGCTGGTCTCAACACTGCATCACCAACGTACTATCGGCTTGCGTGGAACTAGAACCAACATTGAAGGTAGGTATACTCTACTTCCGACCCACCCACTCCTACCTCCTACTCCTGTTCCCTCCAAAGTTCACATCCACTCCTCAATGTCTCGCCTGCCCTTTAGCTCCACTGCTCTGGCCATGGTGGCAGCCCTCGCCTCCATTTTGACCTTAACACAGTGCCCATTGTCCTCAGAACTTCTTCCACTTAATGCGCTAATCTCAGGAATACAGAGATCAGAGAACCCACATACACCATGCCTCGAAGCTTGAGCGACACAGAGCTTCTTACAGCCCCAGCCCACGAGATCCAGGATCTCCTCACCAGTGGACAGACAACGAGCGAGATCATTGTTGGCAACTTCCTGGACCAGATCCAAAGGCACAATCTAGAGGGGCATAAGCTTCGCGCCATTCTCTTCCCAGCCCCCAGAGAACTGGCCTTGGCTCGTGCAAGGCAGCTTGATGATGAACGTGCTGCGGGTCATATTCGAGGGCCCCTCCATGGCATCCCAATTATCTTCAAGGTCAGTACCAGCTACGTCTCTAGACTCTCCGTTCCCCAAAGAATGATCTTTGCTGAATCTTCCAATATTTAGGATGTATTTGCCACACATCCCGACTTGGGAATGCCCACGACCGCAGGCTCTTTCGCATTGCTAGGCTCGAAGCCAAGGCAGAATGCGGTAGTTGTTGATCGCGTATGCTTGCATATGGTTTCTGTTCTAGGTGCCAGAATTAACCATGATCCTAGTTACTTGATGCTGGTATGATCGTTCTAGGGAAGACGAGCATGACGATAAGCAACACACTACTTATACCAACGAATCCTACTGACAATCGAACTTAACACGACAGGAATTATCAAACTACAAGTACGGTCGGGAAGTCAAATGTATACCAAGGTACTAACAGAGTATAGGGACACAGCAGTGTATCCAGGCTGGACTCCCATAGGTGGTCAGACTCAGTCGGCATATGTGGTGGAGGGCACAAAGAAGGGAGATTGGAAGCTCAGTGACCGTGTGAGTAGGAGGCCTTCTTACTCGACCCGCAAGTAGCGAAGCTGATCACAGTACAATGCAGAGCCCAGGTGGGTCATCCACGGGAGTCGCAGTCGGAATTTCTGCTGGTTTCAGCCCCTTGGGCATTGGCACTGAGACAGACGGCTCCCTGAACACCCCTGCCAGCCGCGCCGCCCTGTTTGCTTTGAAGCTATCGGTTGGCTCATCCTCGTCTCAGGGAGTCATATCTATCTCCTCGACGTTTGATAGTCTTGGAGGGATGGGGAAGACCGTCAAGGACGTAGCGCTCTTGACGGATGCTCTCCTTAACGAGAACGTCCGGGCAGGCTTCCCTGGAGGCTTGGTCGAGTTCCTGACAGACAGCTGGAAAGGGATCAGAGTCGGGGTGGTTGATGCGTCTCTGTGGCAGCTTCCTCCGCAGCTGCTTGTCTCCGACGATGAGTACAAAGAGCAAATGGTAACGTGTGAACTTTCATCCTCCATTTCTCGCCTCTTGCTGACGGCAGATAGAAAAATGCACTAGATGGTGCTGCCAAGAAGATAAGAGAGCAAGGAGCATTCGTGGTCCATCCCCTACATCTGCTTCCGGCTAGCTCCTTGAAAATCGACGATGAACCAGCAATGCCCATCATAATGAGTACGGTTTTCCATCAAGAGTAATTCTTCTCATTCAGGCTTTACTTGTACTGACCTAAACGTGCATCAGGACATGAGTTCCGTGAGCTGATGAATGAGTATCTGTCGACGTACCTCGAGGAGAGCCAGGTACGCTCTCTTCGTGAATTGGTAGCGTGGAACCAGGCACATGCGACCCAGGAGTTTCCTGAAGGTAAAGATACTACATCAGATACTGAAGCTCCATGTCTGACAAATATGTAGACTACCCAGGACAAAACCTCCTGACCTCAGCGCTCGAAGACCAGACACCGCCCGAGAAGGTCCAGCGAGCCCGAGAAGCTGCAAAGCGTGTCGCAACAAGCGGCATCAACCATGCTCTCGATAAGCACAATATTCAAGCCATCATTGCCCCGACGGACAGTCCCATATCATCGTTGGCCTCTTCAGCCGGTAAGCAGTTCATGCTCTCCGCGAAGACGCACCAGCATGTTGCTTGCCCAGCCTGACAGTTCTACAGGGTATCCAATTGCAACCGTCCCACTTGGTCGCCGCAATACAAACGGACGTCCATTCGGCGCTTCCATCATGACGAGAGCTGGTGACGAGGGGACGCTGGTCCAAATAATGAGTGCTTGGGAGGCCACGTTCCCGAAGAGAGAAATACCCACAGTTTTCCAGAATGACACGTCGAAGATCTAGTGAAGGAGAATGCTGACAAAAAAATGTGGCGTGAAATAAATGTTTACAGACTTGCAAAATGCAATGCAATGACTCGATGTTCTCCCCAAGGAATGTGAATGGCAGTAAGATTGGAGATGGAATTCTGTTTACGGATTGTAACGAACCACGCCACGTTGCTAACATGCTTCTACTCCACTCGAATCATGTCACAGTATGGCACTAAAAGACCCCCACAGCTTGCAGGACAAGATCAAGATGCATATTCGTGGTATCTGTATATAAACATTCGAACCCCCCAATGCACCAAGTCGAACGAACCACGGAGCCGCACATCCTCGGAACACAAGAGCCGACGCCATGGATCTCAAGCAACAACCTCCTGCTTCTGGTGACAAATGGGACACCCCCCACGAACCCGATCCCTCAACAACCGCGCATGCGTGACCTTGGTCCCAATCGTCCTGCGCCTGCCACCATGACCCTCCCCGTCCCCAAAGTCGTGCCCAAAGTCCGCCACGTCGTGCAGCCGCTCGTCGTGCGGGTGCAGCGCCTCGAGCAGGTGGGTCAGGTGGTAGACGTGCCCGCACGCGAAGCCCACGAGCGTCTCCGTCTCCCACTGCGAGAAGGGCTCCAGGCACTGGGGCGCGGCGCAGTGGCCGGCCATCCACTTCTTGGCGGGCTTCTTGAGGGATGCGGTGCCCGTGGCTGGTCTGTTGGTGTCGTCCTCCTCCTTGGTATTGGCTTTGCTATTCCCGTTCGTCGTGGGCGCGGGGACCTTGCTGCCGGAGTGGACTGAGGCTTTGTCAGACGAGACGTCCTTTGCCTCCACGTCGACGTGGTCCTCCTGCTTCACCACGACTTCGAACTTGACACCCTTTTTCTGTCCGTTGCGCAGCGTCGCCTGTGCGGCTGCCACCTCGCTCCTCAGCACCCTTGCCACGCCCTCGCTGATGGAGTACTGGATCTCGTGCTCCTTCATGATGTGCTTGAGGCCTTCCCTCAGGCCCTCGATCTCCAGGCCCTCAGGGATCCGCCTGACCAGGGTTATGGGGTTGATAGCCGTGCCGACCTCCTCCAGCAGGCCACGGATGAACCGCGGCTTGTCCATGCTGTACTTGAGGAGGTCCTCCCAGAGGTCAGGGTCATCAGCTTCCCTGGCGAAGGCGATGGCGCGGGAGACGTCGCGGAGCCGGTCTATGATAAGGTACAGAGCGCGCTTCATCTGTCCGGTCTTGGAGTACAGGTAGACCAGCTCAGGAATGTAGTTGTGGTCCTCACATTCTTGCACGGCCTATCACCACGTTAGTACCAGTTTTTTTTGCATTGCATCATGAATACTTTGTGGTTGACGCGTGGAGTGCTTACCTTTTCGAAAGCGTACGACGTGGAAGACTTGAGGAAGTTCATGAGGATAGACTGGTCGTACTTGGCGAACAGGTGTACAGCCAGGTCTGCGAATCCGTCTACCAGGCTCTGGCTTTCCATCACCAGCCGATCGCGGTTCTCCCCGAGGTGCTCGCTGATACCCTCGCCCTTGAACAGCGCTCGGAGGTAGAAGAAGAGGTGGATGTTCAGTTCTTTCTCTTGCAGCTGTGAGACCACAATCTCGGGGCGCACAAGTCCGTGCTGGGCTTCGTCGACCAGCAGTGTGATGGCCTCGCTTGTGGCGTTCTCAAGCTCCTCCATAGACATGCTCTCTTCCTTGCCCGGCGGGATGCGCAAGGTCACAAAGCTGGGGATATCGTCCGCCACAGCGTCGGCGAGGTGGCTTTCCTTGATGAGACGCATGGCCGAATCGGCGTCCTGCAGCTTGATGTAGCAGCGGAGAGCCTCCCTATGGCGTCCGTCGGCTTCACATAATTTTGCAAGGCTGCCCATGACAATGCTCCAGTCTCGTCCTCTGATGCCGTCTTGGTACGTGTCCGGTCTGACATCGCGGTACTTCAGTTGGTTCTCAAGAGCCGTGGTGATGGTGTTGACATCAAATAAGTCCGGGTTCCACCTTTCCAGCAGGTCCTTGAATCGCAGCTTGTCGTTCTGGACATAGTGATTCAGCACGACCTCGTATATGGTGGAGGGAATGGGTGGTCGCATCGGCTCGATTGGAATGAAGTTGGTGATCTCGTCAAACTTATTGGCACCTGCGAAGATATAAACCCACTTCTCCCAGCCCTCAGATGAGGTGAGGACTTTGCCGGCAACTTGGCCAGCCCTCTCCCACTCGCTCGCCCCGACAAGTTGTTGGAGCCAAAGCTCCCCGATGCGGCGCTTCTCTTTCTCCGCCAACAGGTTGAGGGGTAGGCCACCCAGCGTAGACGCGGTATCATCGTAGAAGTCATCGCTGCTGTGCGTGGGATGCGACCGGATTGGTGTCAGGGGCGAACCCGGTTCTGCAGTACTGTCCGCCGCGCTGACGATGTCTGGGTTCTCATCGACCAGTTCCCAGGCGCGCTCGTATTCCTGTCGCTCCAAGATCCACGCAAGATGGTCGGCAAGATCTCGCTTCGAGGCCAAGATACAGTCATATGGACTGTGGACGAAGATCTTAGTACCGGGCTTGGCAAGACTGGGATGGACAGTCTGAACGGCCTGCCGCTGGCCGAACGGCCGAATGCTGCCCGCTGTGCTGCCAGTGGCTACCCTGGAGCTGGATGCCCCGTCGTTGCTGTGCCCGCTCCGAATGCTAGCCGCCGAGCTGAAGAGGGCCTTGCCAGGCATCATGGCCACGTTCCACATATCTACGCCGATGCCAGCCATGGCCTCAAGGTAACCTTTGGACGCAACCATGGCAGATGCCGTGTGTTGCGGCAGCACACCAAGATGGTAGTCATTCGACGTCAGCCGTTCGAAGCGGCTGATGCTCAAGGTGTCCCTGTCGATCTCAGCTTGCGAGACTAGATCAATCAATCTGAGCTCCGGCGGGGCATTGTTCTGGCGTTTGCGAACGCCTCCAGATGGCCCGGTCCCTCCAGAGCTCGTTGATTGCTGAGTCTTGTGGCCCTTGGTAGATGCCTTGCCTTTTTTGTGGTCGTCGTCCTCGTCATCGCCGGCCACGGGATATGCTAGGACCAACAGGAGGCTCTGCGTGTATAACGAGATGCCAGATATGATGCAGTCCATGCGAAGACTGAGAAAGTCAGCTCTGAAATCCCAGGACAAGTTGTTAGGGGAACTCACATCTTGACGATCTCTGCCCGACCAATTGTCTTCTGTCCTGCATCCTTCCCGATGCCAGCACCACCTGCGTGGACGTGGATAATCCAAATGTTACCACCCCATCCCACCAGAAGCCTCTCTACGTTCTTCTTTTCCTTGTTCAAGCGGAGCTTCAGTTTCTCGGCGGCCGGCGAAGGCGCAGCGACCTCGTCCGGATCCGCCTCGCCGTCAGTGTCAGGGACTGCCGCTTCGTCGATCCATTCTACGCGGCCCTTCCACACTCCAGCCATGGTTTCCCACTCGTCGGTTTGCGGCCGGTCAATGTGGCCAATTCTTTTCCAGGCATCCTCGTGATCATCACTGTCCAGGTGCAAGCTTGATCGCATGATTTTGATACCATGCTCGTTAAGCCAGACGACGTATTTGCCAGACAGAGAATACTTGATCGTGCTGATAATGCCTTCTCCGGAATGTAGGATGGTGTCCTTCCCGGTGTTTGATCCCAAGCCCATGGTCCCGAGCCAGCCAGACGCCGTGGCCGCCGCCGTACCAACAGTCGTGGAGGTACTTCGGCCATGTGGTGCTCCAACGGTGAGGACAAGGCTACCAGCAGTTCCACCTGAAAGGTACGTCCGATCGTTCTTAAAATCGGGCGACAGGGCCACGGACTGCACCGGCCGTGCAAAGTTCCTCAACTGCACATCCTTGACGTCAACGAGAGACTGTACGCAGACATTTCCGTCCATGGATGACGTGGCAATGAATATGTTGTTGGAGGGCATATTTGGCACTGGCATCGGCTCGCGTGGCTTTCTCATCGTGGCGGCAGGGCTAGGTCCCGACTGTCTCGATTCAGGCCGAGAAGAAGTACCTCCTCCTGCGGCAGCTATAGCCCGAGAGGCGACCTCTGGCTTGATGGGGTTCATCGGGGGCGGGTATGGCGAGATGGACACGCTCGTGACGGACGCGGAATGGGCATGGTAGACTCGAATGGACTGAAAGGCAGGCAGTTGTATGACATTCTGTCGTCGACCGTCAGCGAGGCACGAGTGGGCGATCCATGCATTGTTGAGCACCTACGATGTTGCCATTGTGCGTGCCTATGACCATCTTGTCCCCTGCCACGAGGAACGAGCTCGTTGCATCTGCATTCTTGTAGACACCGCTCAGATGCTGGGTCAGCCTGGCATACTTCAGACGCGGCTCCTCATCTTCGTCCTCTTCATCGTCGTCTTCTTCGCTCTCGCCAGACTCTTCCTCGTCCTCGTCCTCCTCTTCCTCACTCCCGTCTTCCTCAGACTCGCCGCCATCTCCAGTAGTCGTCTTCCGGGACTCGGCGCCGTCTTTACTCTGCTCTCCTTGCCCAGTGTTCGGCTGTTCGGCAGTGGCTTCTGCAGGACTGGAGGAGGTGGGGGCAGAAGTCGTATCGGTGGCGGCGGCTATGTCTTGAGATTCATGATGGCTGTCATTTTCGCCTGCACCAGGCGCAGGGTCCGTCATCTTGGGTCAGAGCCTGGTGGCCTGAACATGGCGTTCAACGTGGAAAGAAGGGCCGAGTTGAAGCTCATGCAGGGACAACGCAGGAGCTTCGAATAACTGGACCGGGGCGAGCTTGGTGCAGTGCAGCTGCAGCTCGACCTGCGGAGACGTCAGAGGCTCCAAGCTCCCATGTCGCCGGCACTTGGGGTGCTGTTGGGGGAGGGGTGGGTTTAAGATTCCCCACCAAGCCCAGCGCAAGAGGGGGCGTGTTATCGGGAGCTCGATGTTTCCTTATCAGCAACCGCGTCACGACGCGACTTCTTGACTGCACCCCTCCAAGAAGGGTGAAGGCATTGCCCATTGCAGCCTTGTTCTGCTTGACTGCCAGCCAGAACCGCATTCATTGTTCCCTCTGGCGGGAAGGCACTCGTCCAGGAAGTCGAACCTTTCCCCGATCTGCGCGACACGACCGTCACTCGCGCTCAAGTGTCGATGCCACGCATCAGCCGAGTCTAAGTCGCAGCTCGATGGAGCCCAGTCCACAAGATGGCGTCGGTCAAGTCTCTGGGCTTGCATCCGCCCTTAGGGATCGAAGGACAGCCCATCGATGGCAAGCACACGTGGGAGGTCGTCACAGACGACGATGGCGAGGATGAGCTGCTAACGGTCGGCAACTGTGTAATCTGGAAGAGAGGAGGGTTGTTCCGCAAGAGCTTCAACCTCGAGATCGAAAAGGACGAGCCCATACTCCAGGCACTGCTGACCCTGTTTCCTACCACCGATGCCGACCACAAGGGAAACTTCTCCAGTAACAAGAGCATGGGACATACAGATCACAAGGGAGAGGCAGGAAGGAAGAGGAGCGCTCATGGCACCACGGAGAGCGAGGAAACCCAGTTGGCGAAGGCACTGGTTGTGTTCCTCAAGACACAGGCTCACATCTACTTCTTGTCCGGGACGAGCCATATCGTCCACATGCCATTCGAGGTCGAGTCTGCCTGCGCTGCTCCCGTCGGTGTCATCATTCAGCGCAAGCCCAGGACCCAAAACCTCGCCCCCGTCAGCCTCAAATTCCCACGAGTCCCGCCAAATTCCTTCCTTTCCTCATACATATCGCCATCTCGCCAGCAGAATCAGAGTGCTGCCACTTCCTTCTCAGTGGAGGGCTTACGCCAGCCAAAATCGATGCCGCTTCGTCTCAATGCGACTATGGAGAACATGTTCGAGACCCCGCTGGAGACGAGTGACTCGCACTGGCCCCGGCTTGTCTGTCTGACCGACCCCTTGCTTGAGTTGGGTCTTGTTGTTAGCCACTCCCCAGCGTCTGGCCCTGCCGACTTTCGCATTAGCACCGCGAAATCACCCTTCCTCGACTTGGCGGAGGAGATCCTGCATATCGAGACGGTCCGAGACAACTTGACACTGGCTGTGACAGCCAACCGGGAGGCCAACTTGTACACAGTCTGGCAGTTGGCCTACATAAAAAATGAGGACGTCTTCACAAAACACCAGAAGAGAAGGAAGTCAAAGTCTGGCCGTAGGAGGAGCTCTATGCAGCCCAGGATTAGCAGCGGGGCCACAACGCCCATCCTGCCCTCGTTTCGGGAGAGCTTGAATGCCCAGGCACAGGCACAGCCGCCTGCCAAGAGGAATCGAAAGAGCGAGCGGCTGGAGAAAGCCAAGGCAGACGACATCGCCCTGGCTCTTGGCGAAGAGAATGAGGGAGACAAGATAAGGCGGCAGTCACGCAGGGTAAGCTCCTTGCTGGCTAGGGCGGATCTCTCGGCCTCCCACGAGAGGACCACATTTGCTGAGCAGGCAATCCCTTCGTCCCATGCTGAGAGCCGCCGCATGACCGGGGCGCGTGCCCGCCAGAGCGGAGGACCAGGCCCCTTGAACTTGAGCACGACGCACAGCATAAGCAACCTAGGCCATCTACTCGAAGCCCCTACACCTGATGACCTCCTAGATGAGCTGGGAGGTTTCCATGACATGGGACTCGACGACCACAGCTTCGACGGGCTCACGCGAGAAATTCTTTTCACCAAAGTTCACAGTGTAGCCATGGACAATTCTAACGTGCGCTACTCATTATCAAACCAACCTGCTCGCGCCCAATCAAAGGTGTTCATCGTGGATGGGCCACCTTTTGCGACTGACGAGAATGGGAACCGAGATTTGCTTATATGCATACAGGATAAGCTGGATAAGCGGCTCCAACTCCTTCCACTCCGAATCGAGTACCAGCAGAAGCCTGACACATCGGCACGCGATGGTGTACGGGCGGACAGAGGCCGTGTCATATCCAAGATAACACCTGATGTGTTAAGGCGGGCTCACAATGTTGCTGACTCCTGCAAGGTCTTTGATGGAGATCAGGCTATGATCCTGATATTGTCAGAGAACACAGCGGGCCAAAGAGAGTTGAGTCTTCAGGCGCCATGGAGCGCCATGTCGACACTGACACTTCCCGTGTTGTATGCTGATAACCTGGGAAGCCTGGAGTACGTCGGGACACATGTCAATAAGGATATCAAGAGTCGGCGCTCCGTTGGTGCTAAGCTGTCTGCCAGCGACATCACCAAGATCCGGCATTCTAGAACATCCGGAGTGGTTGATCTCGAGGATCACAGTGGCAACACCCATCGCGTCCAGATCCAGCTTCAACCTAGGAGTTCACAGGTACGCAACGTTCTTCGGACATGCCAGAGCGTGCTACCAGTCGAATTTTCGGAGAAGCTGCTGGCTACCTGGTGGCAAATCGTGAATTGGGTGAAGGACCAGAACGTTGAATCATCTGACCTGGAATGGTCTTGTCTGGTCATCGAGATTCTGAGTTTGTTCTTGTCGCTCACCCCTCATCTGGGCGTCTCACCCTCGAAGTCTACGCATCGACGGGGGAGGTCACTTGATCCAACTGCTGGCACGTGGGAGAAAATGAACGACTTCACCGCCCCTAATGCTTCAGCCTGCCCGCCGTGGATGCAGTCTCACGCATGGCGATGGATGCTCGAGACAGAGACTCCAGAGCTCACGTCCACCCAGCCAGTTCCCGGCCACGAGGACTTCCTGACAAGCCACATTCGTCTTGCGAAGCTTTTCATATCCTCCACTTCAGGCCAGGCTGCGTTTGGTTCCGCCGGCTACCTTCCGACGGCTCCGAGCCAACGTCCTGAAGACCGCGCCAGGGCTGCGTGGGGCATTGCTTACGGCCTGCACCTATTGCTCGAGGAGCAGAAGCTCGATGTTATGATTCCAGAGTACTCCTCACTCGGCAGGGCAAGTGTACGGGTCCTGCTGTGTCAGATCTATAGTTGGCTTGGGTGGCATGAACTCCTGGCTCTGCATCAGTTGGGCGTACAAGTCGACATCAGCCCCAGCAATCATCATGGTATTTGCACCGCCTTATGAAATATCTCTTCAAATGCTGACAGGTACACAGATTTGTCGAATCTCGGCCTGCCAGGTCCACCACGCCCAGTCGGAGTTTATGACTGGATCCAGTCGCATTTAGCAGGCGACAAGAGTACTGTACTCCCGACTCTGGCCGATGTCTACAGTGCTGTCACGCTCCGGCATGTCAGTGAAGAGAATGCGTACCGCAGGTGGTCTTCGGTGATGCCGCGCACCTTTCTACTCAAGAAGTTCTTGGCGTCGTTCTCTTCTTCAACTTCATACGTCGAGGTGGTTGAATTGATGCATAGCTGCGGTTTCACTGCTGACGTGCTCGAAACGCTTCCCGAGGCTGTTCTTACCCCCTTGAGGGATGCCATTTCCATGTGCCAAGCAAGACCACCTTCAACTTGGCCGGAGGAGCTGTTGGCACTTGTACACCGAACAGATATTGCCAGAGTCCTCAAGCGACACCGCCCCCAGCAGAGCTTCCCAACGAATGTGGCGGCTCCATCCCACAATGCCACGCGGGATTACAAGGCAATATGTGCCACAGTCGATACATCTGCCGGTTACGCCCACTTGCCCAACGAGTCTGCGGAGCGCCAGGCAATCATACATGCATTATTCAGAGAAGATCGACGCCTCATTGAGGCTGAGAATATGTTATCCACGAGACATCACCGGACTATCCAGGTCATCGCTGAACCTAACTGGAGCGAGTCAGAATACTTGGAGAAGCAGAAGGAGCGTGTTACTATTCTGGCCACCAGCACCCTCGCCATCCCCGCGGGCCGTGGCCTGATGCAATTCGGTTTGCGGTTCCCGCTCCCGACCGAGAAGTACGAAGTTATGGGCTTCAACCTCACGTGTCTGGTGAAGCCAACAAACATCCTTGTGAATGCAGACAAGTCGCTCTTTGTGGAGGATAAGGTCAACTGGGCGTTCTTCCACCAAGGTGCCGCGGCTGGGCTTCAGGTCTCACCACAGGCCAAGGGGATCGACAATAACTGGATTATATACAACAGGCCGGGCGGCGAGCCTAGCAATCGGCATGCTGGGTTCCTGCTCGCGCTCGGCCTGAATGGCCATCTCAGGTCTATGGTCAAGTGGGTAGCCTTCAAGTACCTGACGACTAAGCACACCATGACGTCCATTGGCCTACTTCTAGGCCTGGCTGCTTCGTTTATGGGCACCATGGACAACCTGATCACCAGGGTTTTGACCGTTCATATCACCCGTCTGCTTCCACCGGGAGCTGCCGAACTGAATCTTTCGCACCTTACGCAGACTGCGGGACTCATGGGCATTGGGCTGGTGTACTGTCAGAGTCAGCACCGCCGCATGAGCGAGATCATGATGTCGGAAATAGAGCACGAGGCTGATGAAGACGAGGAAGACCCACTCCGGAACGAAGGCTATCGTCTGGCGGCTGGCTTCGCCCTAGGGTTGATCAATCTGGGCAAAGGCACAGACCTCCGAGGACTGCACGACATGCGCTTGACGGAGAAGCTGCTCACGTTGGCATCATCAAGCAAGAAGGTGGAGTTGGTCAACGTGCTTGACCGCTCGGCACCCGGTGCTGTTGTCGCAATAACGCTGATTTTTATGAAGTCCGAGGACCACATCGTCGCACGCAAGGTGGACGTACCTGATTCGGTCTTACAGTTCACCTACGTCCGCCCTGACGTGCTGCTCCTACGCACCTTGGCCAAGAACCTCATTATGTGGAGTCAGGTCGAGCCCACAGTGGAATGGATCAGGTCTAGTCTGCCCAAGGAGTACCGATGGCGCCACATGCTACAGGGCCCGCGATCACTGCGCAGCAAAGACATGCCTTTCTACTCCATTCTGGCTGGTCTCCTCTTCTCCATGGGCATGCGCTTCGCTGGCTCGGGCAACACGCAAGTCCGTGACTTGCTGGTTAAGTACCTGGACAAATTCAGAGACTTGGCGAAGCAGCAAGCCGAGAATTATGATGCCGAGCTGGCCCGCAACAACGTCCAGATGTGCCAGGATGTCGTTGCGTTGTCCGCCGCTTCCGTCATGGCCGGCACAGGTGATCTCGAAGTCCTGAGAAGGCTGCGTTCCTTGCACGGCCGAGACGACCCGCAAACCTCATATGGAAGTCACCTAGCCGCACACTTGGCCATCGGCGCGCTATTCTTGGGAAGCGGCACCGTCACCTTCAGCACCAGCAACCTGGCCATTGCATCCCTGCTCATCGCCTTCTACCCTCTGTTTCCGTCGGGAATCCAGGACAACAGGGCTCACCTGCAGGCATTCCGACACTTCTGGGTCTTCGCCGCGGACTCACGGTGCCTCGTATCCAAGGACATGGCCACGGACCAACCCGTCAGCGTACCAGTCGTCATCAAGTTGAAGACTCCGGCGTCACTGGAACCCAAACAGTCCTCCCCGTCTAAAACAAGACCAAAGGGTCGAGCAGCAATGTTGAAACAAAAACAAGAATCAGTCATCATCCGCAAGAACACCCCATGCCTCCTCCCACCCCTCGATGAGATCTCCTCCGTCCGCACCGAGGCAACAGCCCAGGGCTACTGGGACCTCGAGCTCGACTTCGAGCACAAGCCCGAGCTCGCAGCCGCCTTCTCGAAGAACCAGACCCTCCACCTGCGCCAGCGGCCGCTGCACGAGGGCGTCTTCGCGGCGACGCTACGGGCCCTAGGCGGCCGCGAGACGGGCGACGATCCTTCCGCCGGCGCCGGCAGCGGCAGGGTTAACCCCCTCGAGTGGGTCTTCGACCGCCCCGCGCTCGCGGGCTTGACGCACGCCGAGCGGGCGATGGTGCTCGACCGGCGCGGCGTGGGCGAGGGCGGGCGCGAGGAGGCGGCTGCGACGGAGGTGGATGCGCGGCTTGCGCTTGAGGGGGCGCTGGATGGGTGGAGCCGGGACGGGCTTGAGGGGTTGAGGTTGTTGTTTGGGTGGGCTGACGCGAGGGGGGCTTCTGCGGCGAAAGGCAAAGGTACAGACACGGAGGGTGAGAGTGCGAGTGGCGGGGATGGTGATGATGGTGGTGGTGCTGCTGCTGCTGAAGAAGGAGATGGTGGATGGTGGCTTAGGGATAGTGTTGTTGAGATGCTGAAGGGTAAGGCTTGGCTTGCTGCTTGTGAAGGAAACGATTGAGGGGTGGGTGGGTGAGATTGGGGGGGTTTTTTGGAGGGATGAAAGAAGACCAAAAATAATTCTAAAAAGTTGAAAACGCATCAAGGAATTTATTGGCTTGTGGTCGGTCCCATTGCGTGTTGCTGGTCTCGACATCCGCAGTCTCGACTTGTGGTAAGTGGCCACAGCCACCTCTGGTTGGACGGCACATTGGGACTTTTGTCAGTATATCGTAATTGAGAATTAGGTCTCTATGTGCCAGTAATGGCTGTATAATATGTACAAGACAAAGCCCTCCAACTCCGTCTAGCTTTGAAAGCAGGGGTATATCACGCGCCGTCCCAGGAATAATTCCCCCCACAGTCACAAATCAGAACATTTATTGCAAGCCGCAGCGAATAATTAGTGCTCTTGCATGGCGGCGACGTTTGTCCTCTTGAGTCTCAAGTTCTTGTCGTACTTGAACTCTCGGGAGCCAGTGTATGCGGCGAATGACAACTGTAACGGGACAGAGTTATTAGCCTTGATTTGGTGGTTTGGTGGATGGCCAGAGAAGAGTGGGGCCAGGCTTACCATGCCGACTGGCAGGATCAGGATGGGGAGGACCTCAACTGGGGGTGACATGGGGCTCTTTGCCAGCCGCTGCAGGAAGCCGGGTGCCAAGCGGGCGGCCTGTTGGAACATTTGTGGGGTGGGACGCATATTGATTGATTGGTTTGGTGTGTGGATAGTAAGTGTGAAACACAAAAGTAGACAATGTTTGAGATGTATGTGTGTGTTGATTCTCGATTGGAGGGTCTGAGAAGTATGTGTGTCTTGTGTGTTTTCAGAGTCGATGTTGTGTGATGGTGAGACAAGAATGAGGTGGCAAGCGGCATATCCTAGCCCTAATATACATTGCAATCACTCTACGTGGGTTCTATTCCCGTCCACGAGCGAGGGAATCCTGTTCCGGTATTTCTCACAAGGTGGTTCGAAGGTGGTTTGCTTTGCGCGGTCAGGTGGCCGCGCATGGTGTGAGGTCGCGCTGCCGCGCCCTGCAGAAGCATCCCACCGTGGCGTGATGTTCGCCTGCCAACTGCGGAAATAAGCTGGCCCAAATAGGCGAGGCAGGGCCAGGTTGGCTGGGCGTGTCCCCTTTCAGGAATCCTTATGGCCCCCCCACGGGGCCGGGAAATACAGGAGGGCCAAATTTGCGGCTCCCCCTATGACTCGGGAATGGTTCGTCGGGTCGCTTCGGGGCCCACCTGTCATCAACCTTCCCCGGATCTTGCTCGCTGTCACCAGATTGTCGGGTCGGGACCTGCCACCCTGCATTGCAACCTGCCACACGTGCGTTGCTTGATTGTCAGCCCTGTATTTGAGGCAAAGGCCGTCGCCGGCCGTCAACAGGTGTCAAAAACGACATTCAAATGCATGTTTTACTAAATCGGACCACCATTTCCAGATACCCCATCATCTCTTCTGCAGTCATGGATGCCACCTGTAGAAACTAAACTCCCACTCTATTCGGCGCAGTACTAGTGACGACGCTGATACATCGTCTGAGTCCCACATCGCTCTGACATCTTCACGCAGAGTACTCAGATCGCCATGGAATACCGGCAGTAAGGCATATCCTGCACCAGGATACTCCCTTTCCAGCTGTAGCAAGGTATCGGAAATCCCTTGCAGATGGGTATCCAGTGTTGAGCCGAACCTAAAGACAGCACCACGTGTTTTCTTGAGAGTTATACCGTGGCTCTCAGGAGTTCGGGGCATTGAAGCCACCAGGATACTGTGTGCCATGCCCAGCGCCCCCACGGCAAATAGATACCTTGTGTCGTCCTCAAGACCGCCGACGGCAATGAGAAGCACCACCCAGAGCACGCAAAGGCAAACCGAGTAGAGGTAATTGGTCTAAGATTCGGTGAAACCAAACGCAAGCTCAGTGAGATGAGGCAAGCAGTTCATGTTGCGATCCACCGACGCACCAACGTCATGATTACTCCCCATCTTCAAGGCGTTGGGCGGAATCAGAAATGCATAGTTGTGTCCTATTCCCCTAGTTAGGATGAAGGGTATCGGCGATCCTAGCTCGCAGGCGAATTTGTTCCGCCGAATAATTGGTAACGAAGCGCCCACAAGTGCAAGGCCATTCCCACAGGCAGTGATCAGCATAATCGACCAGTTTCGGTTCAAGATGATCGGCACAGCTGCGATCCCCAACTGCACCACGAGGAACGGGAGGAAACTCCACCAGATCAGGTCTTTGCATGGTTTTAGCGGACCGCAATGGTGATGTCCAGGCCACGGAGTAGGATCGATCTCAAAGACTGAAACGACCATTCCACTTCGGACCCCAGGTGAATTCGATTGCATCTCCTTTTGGGTACGCCACTCCAGGTCCCTCATCAGTCGCCCGAGGAGAAAAGATTGGTTCTGGATCTGGATGAGACTTCCGCCTCTGGTCACCGGGATGAGTGTCACGGCGTAATCTGGATCGGGCAGGTCCTTGCCGCCGTTTGCTATGGAATTGAAGGTGTATGTGACCCAACCGAAGCTGAAAACCACGGGAGTGATGATAGAGGAGCCGGCCATCTGTATGATGGCCTTTTGAATCACTTCGCCGCCTATGAGGAGCATGACGTTCATGATCTCATTTGGGTTTGTGAACTGCATCCGGAACAGGCCTGCCGTGTCGGTCGTGTTCGCCTGACGTGGTGGCAAGGGTGGCTTAGCTTGGTTGATGGAAGACTCGCCCCATAGACTATTGGGAAGAGCTGCTGCTACACAAGAGATACAGAGGAGTAGAACAACTGCAAGCCATGTTAGGCCGAGTATTCCCTGGTCTGTCATGTTGCTGGTGATGATCAAAGTCAGATTTCAATCCTCGATAGATATCTGATAGTCAATTCACGGAGGACTTGGGTACGAGCTGAAAGAATGGTAAGGTGGAGTACTAGTAATGATGAGGAAGGGCTGCGCGTGCTACGACCTCACTGGCGAAAATGCGCGAAGCACTATATACCTAGGTACCGAGGACTGTGAAATGAGGGGTTAGACACGCTGCAGAATGTACCACCGCTTCTTGTACGACAACGCCTTCGATCAGGCCTCGTCATTGAGCACTTTAATTTATGCAAATTGTAACTATTGGCGGACAGACGACATGTGCGACCTTGTAGGTGTGTCACTGGTGTGAGGGCCGTTGGGCTGAACGCTCGGAGGAGCAATCGAATGGATCCATGCATGCGTGTTTTAACTGGCCGCTTGTTCAAGAGCACCTCACATATCAGCGTTGTTGCGTCAGTGTGTGTTGTAGTCAAGAAGACGCTGAACAGTATTTATGGCTTTGTGCCGACTGCCGGATTAGAGTCGTTGGCGAAGAGGCCGTGAATCCTTTGCTGGATGTGCACAAAATTAGTATCTAACAGATCCCTGGATCAGTAGCCAGTGGCTATCAAGGCTCAACACAGCATGTTCTGCTGTTTATGTCGAGAGAAAAGAAACAAAAGCTTTTCGCATTCTTGGACAGGCTTGTTGTGGTTCTCCCTCAGTAGAGATGTTCAATAAATGCAGATAGTCTACTATTAAGTATCCCAAGTCTACCGGTACTGGTTGGAAGAGATACATAATTGTAGCATAGACGGGATGTAAATTTGATGCGACCTTTTTAGACCGACAGTGGAAGGGATGAAAAGAATCAGGACCTTCAGTTTTCTTTGTGTAGTAAGTCACGATGTATATTACTGAATAGTAGGTGCCAAGCTATGTATTATCAGTAGAAGTACATACCGGCAGGGGCCTGGGTGGGTGGCAGGTTTACGAGACTTGCAGCATACACGTTGGCAAGGCCACTGGGACATCTCAGATCTGATCTATGGCTAGGGACTACAGTGCAAAATGGGAACTGATGGCTGGAATCTATCAATGACTATCAGACTAGATTGGCTCTGCAGAAGATAACGAGAGATCTTGTTCCAACGCAGATGTGTAGTGACATATCTGTGGGCAGCGGCTGAGCTTGCGGCCCCTCCATGTCCCGACCCAGCAGGTCTGCGACTTTGCACGCCTCGGCTGTGTCCCCTACCAAGGTAGGATCTGTCCATTGTAGGCGATAAATTTTCCCGAAAACGTGTCCCTCGTGGCTCCGTCGATCAATTGCAGCATTCCTGTAACGCTATCCTCCACAGTGACCGGAGGGTCAGCTGGATAGTTCCATTCCTTGGCAACAAAGTCGCCTAGACGGGTTTGAACCCAACCAGGATGGAGCGCGACGGACACCAGCCCGTCCGCCTCATTCTGGACATGAAGAGCGCGCGTAAGCCAGTTCAGTGCGGCTCTGCTGGGACCGTAGGCGCCGCCGGGCACAGGCTCCTGTGCGGTGATGCCGCCAACGGAAGATGTCATCATAATGAGCTTTGGCGTCCGCGATGGCGAGCTCTTCATCAGTGGCCAGAAGGCCTGGAAGACCAACAGAGACGCCACGGTGTTGGTTTCGAAGGCGGTCCGGAGATCTTCAGCAGAGGTCTGCGCGGCGGGTGTCATGGGCGGGCATATACCGGCGTTGCAGATGAGCACATCAACGTGGTCGACGACATCAGGCCCAGCCGCCGCAGCCAATTCAGCACGGATGTCCTCTGGCGGGACAGCGCTGGAAAAGTCGAGCTGCATAACATAAAGCCTCGTATCATCTCCGTTACCGACACCGTCAACCTCAGCCTTGAGGCTAGCCGCAGCTTCGCTGTTTCGGACCGAGGCTACAACAATTGTCGAAGGGCGGGTGAGGAGTCTCTTCACGAGACCGAGACCAATACCGCGGTTGCCTCCCGTGACAACGTAGACGGTCTTTCCGGTAGCCGATGACATGTTTGCCATTTGAGCAGAATGTGATCAGGTTGAATGCAGCAGAGTAAATAGTTGGTGGGGTACGATGGTATGAAGAAAAGAAATCAGAGGAGGGCTGATGCGTTGGCTGCTCATCCCACTTATGCATTTTGCAGGGAGCCAAGAAACTTGGTACATGGGTACTCAAGCTGTTATCAGCTATGTATGCAACATATTGTGGCTTGAAAGGGAAGCTCATTTGCCAAAACGAGGAGAAGGGCACGGCACTTGGTTGCTTTTATTTCTCTACCATTCCTGGTTGCCTGGACATCATGAAAAATACTACTTATCTGTCCTGTACCTACCGATTCCGTGCCCAGAACTGGATACTCTCACCACATGTGAACAAATGTATTAGTCTACTGAGAATCTAGGATGTTAGTAATCTAAGTTTACAGGCAGCCAACCTTGCCCTCGAATAATACTGCATGCAATCCAGCAGCAGCAGCAGTAGTTAGTCGCAGTGTTGAGAACTATAGCGATAAGGGATTGCTACGACGGGATTCTATTCATTGCCGAACGATTCTCAGTTGTACGTGAGCTGCCTGGGCTCACAAAAATGCTTTGACCCCCGTGTCGTGACCGAATATACCGGATGTCCCGCAGACAAATTACGTAGCATCGATAAGTTAGTCCCTCTGTAGGTTAATCCCTCTGTGGGTTGGTCCCTCTGTGTGTTGGCTCGCGGCCCTGCCCCTCAATAACAGGCTGTTTTTGTAGACGCCTCAGCCACATACTCCTCAACACCAGCTGAATCATCCAGGGAAGGGCTGGGAGGTTTTCCCCGCTGACCCGCTGGGAGCTCATAGGCCACGCAGCGCTTTTCAGGTATCATTGGGTACTGTAAGGAATATTTCTCCGCTCGGTGAGGGGTTCCAGGATGTTCGTAAAACATGTTTGGCTCGCTTGAAATACCAAGGATGGAGCGGATACCTTCCAAGGTTTGCTGCACACGGCCCCTCCCCGCCCCCGTACGCACGCGTTGCCCTAAAACACCCACTTTTGTGCCGGTACGGGCTCCCTGGGGCTTATATACTGCTAAACAACCAGTACGCAGTACACGCGACTTTCTGCCCAAACCATGGGATTTTGTTTGCCATTGACACGGACGGAGCCTCATGACGTATTGCTACAGCTCCTTGGTTCGGGACAACAAGAACATAACTGGATTGGATGGCCGGTCTTTGGGGCTCATTCAAAAGTTTTCCGCGGCTCGTAGATCACCATCTGAAACCTGGAAAGAAAAGGCAAAGGGTACTCCATCCCAGGCCAGCTTCCTCGCCCATCACTAGTAGACTGACTACGGAGATTGTTCCAAGGAACATTCTCGTCGAACTATATTCGTGTCACTACCCTAAGGTACCTGGGAGGCATTGTCGCAAGACAAGTTATATTACCTTCGATTTAACCCGCAGTTCATTCATTAGGATAAGGACTCTTGTACATACAATATCTCAAGCGAGTGTTGGATTTCTGGTGGCGTAGTACGAGCATAGCCCGAGCATGGCGAATAACCCTGGCGTTCGTCAGATCGCCATGCAGCCTTCACCTGGGCGGCCGTACACACAGGGTCAGGGTTGTTCAATGCCGATAACCCCGCCTTGATCGCCGGGACGGCGGACAACAACGAGTAGACCGCGTTCTATGAACTGATTTGTGGGCAGTCATTAGAATGTGCATATATATCCCACCATATATCTACAATGAGCTCCAACCGGCCCTTTACATGTAGTGTATGCTCTCAGACATTTACTAGAAATGTATGTAGCCACTGTCCGGCCACCATCCCGGCCTCCTTGCATATGAACAGTTGCAAGCTGATAGCATCATGGTATCTCTTGTCCTAGCTGCCCTCGCTGACCTTGGCAATGAACTCTAGGAGAATCTAGAACGGCATGGACGCTCAAGTACGTCGCAATATTCCCAACCCTCATCCCAATCCCTAGTAAAGCCTTGCTGACATTGGCTAGAACATGGACTCGGCAAACAAAGACTGTTCCAGTGTCTGCTCTGCCATGCTAGATTCTCCCGGAGAGATGTGTGCAAGCGGCATGTAGAGCGATGTAGAAGCGCGGGCAATCACCGTATGGCATACTCACACTCACACTCTGATGTACACCTCCATGATCGGGATGGTGGTGTTGAGGCACCAGTGAATCCAGATCGCTCAGCCTTTCTTGGTCAGGTTTCATCGCCAAACCCTGAGCAGAGGACAACGCCCCCCACAGGCTCTATTAGTCCTGCCTCACCGCCGCAGGTCACACTGGGGAGCCCGATTCCTGCTCAGACTGAATGGCAACCGCCATGTATAAGCCCCGTGGATAGTCGCTCGGGGCCCTTCCTGTGTCAATTTTCTCCGGGCGGCAGCAAGACTGTGTACGTGCCGACGACGAATTATCGCTGTTTCTATGTTTTTGTCTGCAAAACGGTACCTCTCTGAATCTAATGCCATGTCGATTCAGGGGCACGTCGACAAGCACAGATACTTATACAGATGCCTACTTTGCGCAGTTCCACCCGGCGTTCCCATTGCTCCACCAACCAACATTTGGCAATGAGACACCAGACGTACTTAAAAACATTGTCACTGCCATCGGCTGCCTTTATACTGCTCAATGCCTCTCCGGTAAAGAAGCCTCGTCATGTGTAAAACTGAGCAAGAACCTGTGGGACACCGGGCGGAGGAGTCTCGCTCGCCTGGTCAGTACACCTTGCCTCTAAATTTGTGTTACCCTCAGCTGTAGAGTTCAAATGTTGGCTTGCTAATAGCCGTCCTGTTCTGTAGGTTGGACCAGACTGGAAAGAGTTACGTAGGGCCTGGATCATGCAAGCCTGGTTGCTCCACATCATCTACGGCGCATTCATGGGAAGTGCTTGCCAGTATAGAGAAGCCAAAAAGATGTTACGGACTAGTATTGACGTAAGGCTGGATTTCACGATTTCACTTCGGCCTGACTGGCCAGACGATTACAAAAGCTGATTGAATATCGCTCAGGCTGCCCAAGACCTCGGCCTGCTCAAACAAACTGTAGCTACATCCGCTTCTCAACCTTGGATCCAGCACCATAACATGTCCTCAAGCGAGGTTAGTGGACGCACACTCCACGAATTGTGGCTGTCGTATATCGATGAGGAGTCGACCAAGCTGTCCATGTACACACTCCAATTTCTGGACTATCACCTCTCCGCTCCGTGCAACGCCTGGATGCTGACCTCCTCGCTCGACCTCGACTGGGAGTTGCCCTATTCCATTTCCCTGTGGGAGGCTGATACTGCAGAACGATGGTCCATATGCCTCAACCAGGAACCACGGATTCAGGCCATTCTCGGAGCGGAGGAGGTAACGGAGCCGCCTTGTCCCAGCACGAGGTCGCTCGCCTTGGCCACGCAATCGCTTTTGACAGGGTCGTCAAGCCCGCAGCTCATGGTTGCTCTTTCCGTGTCGCCCATGGCAACACTCTTCGTCTTGACCAATCTTGACGCCTTTGTCAGAGACTTTACGCGCTGTTATTGCCAGATGCCTCCAACCCCGGCGGACCCGTCGGCATTTCACATATTCACTCAATCGCAGAATAAGCAGGTGATTGCAGCACTACGGCAAATTTCTTGTGTGGTCCCGGATCTTACTCCACGTAATGATGGCGGCAGGCCAAATCCATACAGACCCATATGGCGAGCTATCGAATGCACAGTCCTCGCCGTGAAGATCGCTCTCTACAAACCCGACGACCTCTTAATCGGCGGCATCGTCGATACCAGCGTTATAGCAGGCCTAGCAACAGCGACGCACCTTACACTAGGCCGTTACGCTGGAACCAGACGCTCGCTCGAGGCCCTGATGCAAAACAAGACGGGCGATGATGCGGTGATCATGATCCTCGACGAGGCGATGGTATCGCTGTCTGCGATTCTTTCCAGCGACCAACAGGATGCCTCGCGCGAGGCTCCCTGGGCAACTATGACCGCTTACAGGATCGTCCTGGCCATTTGGCGCTCACTGAGGTGGGCGCGCTCGGCGGCGGTTGCGTCTGAGGGTCAGGGGCAGATCCGCAGGAGGTTCGAGGCGCCTACGGTGATTTTTCATGCGATCATGGACGTTGCCATGGAGGAGACACAACTGCCCGGGCATCAGCAAGCCCCCGGCCAGAACGGAGGGATGGCGGGACTTGATGCTTTGTTGGACGCTTCCCCGGAACTGGGCGAGGCGTGCTATGCGAAAGCCGTGTTGGGCTTCTGGAAAAAGAGGTGTGTTTGGCCTATTGGAGATTCCATGGCGACGGTGCTCGAGGAGATCGTCTCGGATGAGTACCCTGACTTGGTCGATAATGCTGTTCCCGTCTGGTGGAACGAGCCGGTGGTGACAGGCTTGGCGTGATTTGAAATCGGCCACCGTGGTGGAGCTCCACAGTGGTAGCGGCAAGGGGCACGCGCTCTGATATTCCAGGTGGAGGTTGACTTGTACGCAGAAGATCGTCATGTAAATTGGCGGAATAAGTAGATGACGGAGGTTTTGACCTTGAACTCTCATGTATTGTCTCACTTTCTATTGATTCCTTACTTTTTTTAAGTGGCAACACATGCAGTCCTGGTTTCCCGGCACTGTCTACAGGTCTCTCTTAGGTGCAGCAGGACGGCGAGATGGCATTTACAGAATCATTTGGCTGGGCGAGTAAACGCTGATTCTCTTCATACCGATATCACCGGCCTTTTAATTCGTATTACTTGGCCAATACTGATGATAGTCATCCTTGTATGGCCTCGGCTCCATGGGCATCGGCATGGCCCTCAACCTGCAAAAGCACCTTGCCGCAAATAATATGCCTCCACTTCGCTACAGCAACCGAACCATGTCGCGAGGCGGGCCTCTCAAAGAGGCTGGCGCGATACCTGAGGAGAGCTTTGAAGCGGTAGTTTCGAATTCGAACATCTTCTTCACCATGGTACGATGTTCGCTTCCACAACTTAACGAGCAGTGGCTTGGCGGGACAGCCAGCCGGCAGAGAATCCATAATTGAGTGCTAATAATTGCCACCAGATCTCAAATGACGAAGTATTAGACAGCCTGGTAAGTAAAGCCATGGACGCAGGAATCTCACTGGAAGGCAAGGTCTGGATTGACACGTCGACGGTCCACCCCGACACCTGCGCAAGATCGTCAGAACGGCTTGGCGAGAAGGGTGCTATCTTTGTCGCTTCACCCGTGTTCGGAGCCAGCCCTGTTGCCGCCTCCGGGAAACTCAGTTTCTCCATGGCTGGCCCGGCCGCCACTATCGATAGGATCGGACCGTTCATCTTGGCAGCCATGGGCAAGAGCATCATCAACATGGGCGAGGATGTCCGTAAGGCCAGCCTGCTCAAGATATCAGGGTACGTATTTGCCCCTGTCCCCAATTTATCACATTCGTCGAATTCTTTGGAGTTGTCAATAATCAGCTGAAAAATTTTCCCCTCATGAAACAGGAACATCTTCGTCATCGGCTTGCAAGAGCTCGTCGCCGAAGCCCACGTCTTCGCCGAGAAGACCGGCCTCGGCACAGCCCAGATGGAAGAATTCATTGGAAGCATGTACGGCCCGGTCCTTGAGAGCTACTCCAAACGCATGACGACCGGTGCCTACGCGCCGGCCCTCGGCACCCCTCCGGGATTCGCGGCTGCACTGGCGGCTAAAGACGCCGGGCACGCCGTCTCAATCGCTGAGGCGCACGGCACTCGCCTCCCCGCCCTTGAGACGGCACTTACCCATCTGATGGCCGCACGAGAGTATGCTGGCGAGTCGCTGGATAGTTCTTCGGTTTATGGGGCTGCACGGATGGAAGCAGGGTTGTCCTTTTGGAGTGAGAATTGCAGACAAGGCAACTAGAATATTGAGACAATATACTTAACTGGGCAGTTTATTGTCCCTGTGAAACTAGTAGGCTTTTTGTATTAGATGTAGATTTGATATCTTCTCACCACCTTGTCAATCCCAGAAGCGACATATGCCACATTGCTCTCGTTCAGCTCTGCGAGGGAAACCCGGGAGCTGTCCGCCATGTAAAGATGATCTTTCTCGGAGTTACCAACCTTGGAAGAGTCAGCAGATTTGAAGAACTAAACAGTCAGACGCACTCAGTATCTGATGCACCTCGTAGCTCCAGCACTTGTTCTAAGCCCAATCCCGGGATGCAGAGCATGCCCTTCTGCTCCAAGATACGTTTCCAGTCGCCACGGGTATCTAGTTATAAACAAAATCATGGATCAGCATTGAACCTCACATTAGCCCCAAGGATGCTCAGAAAATTACTAAGCTTCTTGAGTTCATTGTAGAGCACCTCGCTCATGCTAGCAATACGATAACTCATAGTAACCAAGTCCTGCTCCTCACTGTGCGCGGAGCTGGGTGTCTCTGAGTATGGCGGCTGCTATCCGTGCTCCATATGCCGGTGGGTTAGAGATATGAGCTCGAGTTTTGGACTATGAGCCGTTGTGTGAACGCGCGTCTGTTAAGCTTGCGCATGAGCTCGAATTATCTGTGCCAGTCTTGACTCGACGGCCTTGGCTGAGTTGGCGGACTCGTGACGAAAAACACATGTCCGACGCGCTCGCTTATGAACAGTTAGTCGACATACTGCACAGTCATGGGGGACTTCCCAAGGCGGACCACTTACCATACAAGCTCATATTCTTGGCAAAGGATGCGTAAACCACCGTCTCCAAGGCTAGTTCGTCCGCAAAGTAGCGGATTGCGAAAGCGTCTTCAGTATAACTCCCAGAAGTGATGCCGAGCTATTGCCCTCCGCGGTGGTATCAGAATTATCAATACAAAGTATTGGGTCTCATTATGGTAAAAATGTGGTATCGCTGAGCATATACTGGGTTCACTCCAAGCGAGAATCTTGTTCACGCCACCTCGTGCTCCTAGAGCCGGTGCGGTTCCAACGCTGTGTATAAGTGATAGCAGTTGAGTGGAGGTGGAGAGGAGATCCCTGCCCAACCTTGGAAGTAGAGGACGCCCGGTCATTGCTGTGACGGACAGGCGGCATACTAACTTTGGTACGAATTAGGTGGTGAATATGTCCGTCCAGGACAGCTTCGCAAAGTGAGCTGAGACACAAGTGAAGATCGACCCATCCTCCTATCGGTGCTTTTAGAGCATCGGCACTATGATGAACATGAAAATATGAAGATGTTCTGCAACCTCTGGCTAAATTGGCTCGCTTGCACAATTGGCCTGGTCCGTCAAGGATTTGAGCCTTGAAGGAGACATTGCTGGTGTTGCCGCTTCTGCAAAATTGGTTCCGTTTCCGCAAAAATGTAGCAATTGATTTCAGCCATAATCTGAATTGACTGAAATCATCCGATCTGCCTCGCTGCCAAAAGCCTTTCAGGCGTTTGCGGTTGCCTGGACAGAAGACACTGGCGTCGAAAGGGACAGCACTGGTGTCATTCACATGTCCCTTGGCCCCCCCTCCCCACCCCCAATTGTTTTCTTTTTTTTTTTTTTCATTTGAGCAACAAACGTCTCTGCAAACGAAAACGCTTTGGTACCTCTGCACCTCGTCACTGGCATGACGGTGCCCCAACATCAGCAAAGCTTCCCACCTTGCCACATCTGACGTGTCGCCAAAACAACACACGGCCTGGCCAACACAGCTTCGACCTGACCACCTCTTCACGAAAGGTACGTTCCAACGTGGGCATTACCATCTTCAGCCCATCCTCCTCCCATCACTCATATTGATCACAGTAACAGAGTCCCCCCTCCAGCAAAATGGCCGACCAACCACAAGCCCAAGATGCGAATCAACCCGAGCAAGAGAATCACAGGAACGTCGGGCCACTCACGCTCGACACGCTTCCACGCAAGATCATCTCGATGATCCTGGCCACGATGACGGTCGATCCTAATGAGCCTTATGTGCTTGATCGATCCACTCTGAAGCCCTCGGCGACCCGGAAGGAGCAAGACGCCAGTGCCCGTCGAGACCTTACCAGCCTCTGCTTGGTCTCCAAACGGATGGCCTCCGAAGTCCGACCAGCCCTGTATCAAAACCTCCTCATTCGGGATTCCCGTACCTTGGTTCGCCTTTATCGTACCTTCCTTGGGAAGCCCCAATTCGGCATGCTCGTCAAGCGCATGACCCTCGACGTTTGTCACGGAGAAAAACAGCGAGAGGGAAGTCGCGTTGATCAACGCGTCCCCGATGTATACCTAGACCGAATCCTCAGATACCCTCTACATGGATTTCAAAGCCATTTAACTGTGAAACGAAAGTTCCACAGTTCTATAGAGTTTTACGAAGTTGTTGTGGAAAAGCTCTACACCTTGCAGTTCAGAGTCCTCAGTCATACCAGCAAGCTCGAGTACCTGGACTTCAATATACACCCCCTCTCTCGTGAGAGCAACGAGGAAAATCACTCGATTTACATGGAAGTGATCGGCCGTGTATTCCCCTTGCTGTGGGACGAGACGTCACTCCATCTTTCGAGTGTCAAAGAACTGCAGCTGATGGGAAGGGAGACTTTTCGTTCCAGCCGATGTCGCCCAAGCGACTATGCGGCATGGATGTGTAGAAGCTTCCTCGCCCTGCCCAAAGTAAACCGACTCATCTGGTTCAACCACGACCGTGGCGGGTTTGATACTTTTCCATGCCGAATGCTTTATGGTAAGCCCTAGTCTTTCTGCTGTCTGGCATGGTAGCAACTTCAACTCGTCCCCCAAGCTATTTCACAAATTACTAATGTCTTCTGCCCAGGACCGGATCAGCGCCTGAGTGCCGACGGCGGATCCATAAGAGTTCTCAACTTGACCGAGAGCCCTTGCCTTCCACACGAATTTGCTGCTCTTTGCGCCGTCTTTCCGTACGTACAAGTCTTGACACTCTTTCAAAGCTACTATAAGCTACCTCTTGCAACGTTCTTTCCAGCCAGCGCGTTCGCATTTTCAGCCGTGACTAACATCGTGCAGGAGTCTCGAGTCTCTGTCAGTCGACACGGATTCTGAGCAGTGCCGCCTTAGGATGTACCAACTCTGCGGCAAACCTCTTGAGCTTCAAGCGAATGGAGACACGGATTCAGGCCTGGTGAACTCAGGCCTAACCACCCTGTACATCACCGACACCCTTAGAACACTCAAGAACCTGACGACGCTTAACCTCGACCTGCATTATGCTTGCAATATCAGCGCGTCACTCAGGCCGTCGGGGACCTTGAGCCTGGCTGGTCTGCCCAACCTGCAGAACCTTGCAGTGCCCTTCCACTTTTTCGTCAAGAGGGACCCGGACGGCCATCACAGAGCTGTCAGCCCAGCAAGCGTCCTCCCACGCTCCCTGAAGACGCTGAGGATTATAGCCTGCCTCTGGTGTCTTGGGCACTGGATCTACGAGGAGCCCAAGTTCGTGGAGTGCCTCTGTGGTGCATACCGAATCCGAGGGTATGCTGGCGACAGAGCACCTTGCAGATACCACCACGCGGCCGCTGTTCTCGGGTTCCTGAAGGGTATCGCACAGCAACACACCAGGTCTCTGCCTGTCCTCCAAAACATCTTCTACGACGAAAGCAGCCCCCTCCCGGTCACGCATCAACACAGAACTTAGGAGTGTCCACATCCTCCGACGGAGATCCTAATGAGCGGGGATCAGAACACACCAAATGCGCTGCGTCTCATGGCCCTTTCCGAGAGACTGCGTCAGAGCGGCGTCTTGTTCAAGATGCGTGCCACGGCATTCGGCTGTTGGGTACCATGGGCTCAGTCATCGGACAGGCCAGGCAAGTGGTGGGTCCGCCGGTGGGCAGAAAACCCCTCAGACGTCGGAGCGATGTTCATCACACCCGATTGATGGCCCGAAAGGAAGACTTCATCTCACGCTGGTGTCCGATCCGAGCGTGGAGCGCTAGTGGCCTTGCCCGCATGGAATGCTTTTACGATTTGCGAGACTCGTAGACATGAATGTCACGGTCCTGAATAGAATCACCACTTGGGGATCTCCCCGGAATCAAGTTAATACTGTAATTGGTAGAAGAAATAAAAACTGTAATCCAAAGAAAGTTTAAGAGTCTAGTGATAATTCCATGTCCGAGCGATCCTTCAAGATACTTGCAAAAGCTAGTGCATGAGGCTGATCAGATTAGAGCCCATCCCAACCACAGAGCGCCTCCCTGTTAGATGGCTTTATACGATAGAACAGTTACACATTCCAATTAAAGGGTGCTGCCCCTACGGCAAACCCCCAATACCTCCCTCCGATAATACCAGACTGCATATTGCTTGAACCAGGGATGCTCCACGACCTCTTGGACATCCGGTCGTATCGACGGCGTGAGATGACATCTGGAACATCCGTGATATAAGGTCCGTTAGTAGCTTACCCTTTCAGACGTCACTTACGCTTCACGGCACTATGGCTCGAAATTTGCACCAAAATATGTGAATTTAACGAGTCAATCTGCTCAAGGAAGAAAACAAGGGAGAAAGGTTACCCCTTGGGCTCTGGGGGGGTCTTTATGAATAGCACAAGCAAGGATTAAAGCTACTACGCCCATCGCGACACTGGTGCGAAGGCCACCCTAGCACGAGACCAAATGCGCCACGGTCCCACGATAGAAACTATTACCCATACCCTGTCAGTGCCTACAGTTCCCAATGCTTAAATTCCGAGAAATCTATAGAATTAGGGGTCACTGATAACTAAAGAGCTAGGCTTAAGAGATGACTGTACATATAGTGAAATATTTGAGCCTATAGAAACAGGACACAGCTCTCGCGCAGCTCAGGAGCCAGGTAAACACAGTCTCTATCTATAAAAGCAAATAGGGGATCTTTACGAAAAAAAGGAGAAGGGAATAGGGGCAAATTTAGCTGTGTTTTGAGCCTGATACTATTGCTCCTCGTAATCCACCCCGCTGCGCCTACGCCCCTTGGCCTTATTCATTCTACCTTGCAACCACTGCGCCCATATATCCTCAGTAGTTACTACATTGAGTATACAAACACGAGCCACATTGCGCTCATTCAATACATGTTTCTCCCCGTCTTTACCTCGCCTATCAGGAGCCCTGCCCTCGCCATCCCAGCCACCAGATCCACCAACAAGCTGTCACACCCAGCAGCTGCCATGACCCCCACCGTTACCGGCAAAGTCTCGTTGCGCCGCGTGACCCTCGAATAATAAGTCCGCTCACCAATGGGCACCGTGTAGTCAGGAGCCCCCGACAGGACGCTCATGAAAGTCGCAGGATAGCTTCCGCCGAATACCGCGCTAGGTGGCTCCGGGTAAATGTCGCGATATTCTTCTAGGCCAGCGCCGAGAGGATACACGAGAATGGCAGACTCGCAGGTTGGTAAAACATGCGAGCTGAACCAATCACGATAAGTGTTCACTCGGGCAAGAGCATCGTCATACAGGTCTTGGGTGAGTGTTTCGCCGCGCTCAATGCGCGATGCAGGCACGGGGCCTATGTAAGGTGACCGCCCGAACTTGACTTGGTAGGCGGCGTTGAAGGGCTCCCACCAGAGCCTTACTTGGTCGAAGTTTGTTATGTTCGAGTATGCTGATTGGAGATAGGGCTGTATACCCTCGGGGTGATTCGCTTCTAGCTTGAACGAGCTGTTGGTGTCTACTTGGTCGATGGTGGCGTTGAGATACGATGATAGATGAGTCAGAAACGACTCAAAGACAGGCATAGATGTCTCGTTCTCTGTCGGCCAGAACTCGTTTGGCAGGATGATCCGGCGTGGGAGATGTGCGTAAGGTTTGCTGGGGAACCAGTTCGTATATGCGGTTTGCAAGAGCCAGGGCGAACGTGACAGAAGACCTGGGACGTCAAATATAGGAGACTGTGGTACTATGCGCGTTATTGGAAGACTCCCATTTGTCGGCCGCAAGCCGAAAAGGCCATTGGCTTTCGACGGCAATCGAATTGAGCCACCCGTGTCGCTTGCCGTGCCCAAGTCGATCCACTCATACGAGGCCACGCCGGCGCCAGTTCCACAGGAAGAGAAAGCAGGGCTTTGGTAGTTATCGCCGCGGGGATTGAAAGGGGCAATTTGGTCCACGAAGTCACTAGCGAGTTTAGTATGCGTCGACAGGATGAACGTGCAGATAATACTTACGCGGGGACTTCGCCCCGTGCTACCTGTGTTTTCTTCACTTTTCCGATGACAACTGCGCCCAGGTCGATAAGCTTCTGTAAACTCGGTGCGTTCTCGCCTGCTGGGTCGTTCAATTCGCGAATAGCACGCGAGCTGGCGACGGTGCGGATGCCCTTCAGATCGTAGTTGTCCTTGACCACTAGTAGCTTGCCGGATAGGGGTTTCTCCATGGACGGGGGCGGGTAGTACAGCCTCGACGGTACAGCAATGCTCAGAGCTCCGTTGGCATCAAATTCAACCGCTCCCGTCACGGGCACATACAAACCATTAGGTCCCTTAGTCACGGGTGTCTTGAACGCGAAGTAATAGTCTCTGTATAGCCGATAAACCCTGGTGATCTTTCCAGACGGATAGAATAAGTAGGGACCGGACAGAAGAGTTGATTTATCTCAGTCAAAGTAGTATAGGACCTCAGCTCCTATCACTTTTAGATATTACTCTATATCCTCTAGTAACTTATTAAATCTATTACTAAAAGTAACTAATAAGGAGAACTACTATAAATAGATATTATCTCTCTTTATAAAGTCTACTATAACTAATTTAAGTTAATTTATATTAATAGAGGTACTACTTAATAATAATAAAAGAAGTATCCTTAATATAAAATAACTAATTAATTATACCTATTCTAATCTTAGATTATTAATAACTTTATCTAGTAAGTAATATAAAGTATTATTAAGTTAGAAAATAAATAAATCCTTTATAATAGTTAAAAGTATAAAGGATAATAAGTATTATATTAGTATTAAACTTATCTTAATAAATACTAATAATAATATACCTAGTAATACTTTATAAGTATATTAATCTATTCTATATAAATATATAAGCTTTTAAATAACCCTAATTTTATCTATAATACTTAAATAGTAATAGAGTTATAATATATATAAATATATAAATATATAT